>CATQJL010000001.1:7182588-7350187 GCA_958299035.1 Cylicocyclus nassatus
AAGCAGTGGTATCAACGCAGAGTACTCTCCTTTGTCGCTGACGGATAGTTTGATCTCACCAGCAGCACAAAGATCACGGAGTTCACGGAGGCCGCGGCGTTGGGCAGTCGTTAAATTACTATTTTGGTGCATTTTGCTGAATCGGCTGAGTGTTGAGAAAAGCGATGTGGCGAAAACCCGGAATTTAGTATCTACTACCTGAGGGACTACATAAGAGCATTGTAACGCGTCTCAAGAGTGATTTGCCTGTATGTCCGGTACTTTACACTCTGATAAAGACCCACAAGCTAGCTTCTGCCGGTTTCGCATCAACCAATTCTAAGGACTTCAAGGTCAGACCAATTATCAGCAATGTTGGTGGGCCAATGGACAGGATCTCCTGGTTTTTGAATTTGGTGTTATCGCAGCTGCTAAAATTCGTGCCCTCGCATCTTTCCAACACAAATATGTTTTAGATCGTCTGCGCGAGACGCGTGTTAACCAGGGATGTGTGGTAGAGTCTTTCGACGTAACTTCGCTCTACACCAATGTTTCTAACAGCGACGCCATGCAAGCTACATTCGCGCTACTTTTGGAGCATCAATCCTCGTTGAATCTTCATGGTTTCAGCATAAGGGGGATCATGGTACTTCTAAAGGAGTGTCTTCAATGTACAGTCTTCCGCTGGTATGGTCGCTATTACAAACAGATTAGGGGATTCGCTATGGGACAGCGTTTAGCACCGACATTGGCCATCGTCTTCATGTCTAAGATAGAATCCCCTGTACTCGCACGAAATCCACTTCTCTTCTGCCGTTACGTCGATGACTGCTGCATAGTATGCTCCACCCAGGGAGAGCTGGATCTCTGTTTTGACATCCTCAACAAGCAGTCTCGTCACATTAGACTGACGCGGGAGAAGCCTAGTGACAATTGGCTGCCGTTTTTGAATGTCGAGTTGCAGTTGGCAGAGAATGGTTGGAGAACTCGATGGTATCGAAAGCCCAGCAGCAAGAACATTCTTATACACTGTTTTTCAGCGCACCCCCGGCAAGTCAAAAAATCAGTTGCAGGAAATGTGTTCAGAACTGCTCTGAAGGTCTCCTCTGACGGGCAACAAAAGGCTTATTCCATGGCGATAGCTGACAGAGTAGCTCGATCTAATGGTTACAAGATCTTTGGGCACACTCACGCAAAACATCACCGAGCTCAGGAGAATGTGGTTACAGAAACCGATGGAAAGATCCCTTTCTGCCTGCCGTATATCTCAGAGGAGTTGAGCAAACGGTCAGAAGATTGGTACTACAAGAGGACCTCCAGGATTGGATAAGGGTAGTTGACATACCCCCTACAAACCTCAAACATCAGCTAGTACGAATAGGGCATATGATAGGCTTTGCATGACTCCAGGATGCATCATATGCCCGCAGAGCAGGGAAGGCGAGTGCATGGTTGCGGGGGTGGTGTACCTTATCACCTGTCAGGCATGTGGAGGCACGTACATCGGCGAGACGGGGGCCCCTATGTATACGCGTAAAAGAACACCTAGACGGGCTCAAAAAATCGAACATGGCAACTCCACTGGGCAAGCATCGCAGACAGTTCCATAATGACGCAGACATACGCGTGGAGGTCACGATCTTGGCGTACGAATCCGAAATCCTAGCGCGCAAGACTTTAGAAGCGTTTTGGATTGCCGCCAAAAATCCAAATTTGAATAGAAGAGATGAGTGCATAGACATCACTAATGAGTTGGCGCCTTATCAGAGCCTTTGCGGCTTCTGAGGTCAATTTGAGGCCAGGCGAATAGGTATATAAGAAAGCAAGAGCTCAGTTACTGGTATAGTGGTCTGCAATACCACTTTGTCGGCATCTGTTTAGGTGAGCATTAGTCTAATCCTGCATTCACTTTCGAGTTCTTGATTCACTGACGCATTGGGCGTTTTCCTAGGTCTTGAGGCGGTTTTTGATAGGATAGTTCACTTATGCATTCGATGATTTCAGACTCTGAAGAAGGCGATACCGCCAAAACGTTAGTCGAATAAAGGATATACCAATCCCGGTGTCCAGCTAAACAAGCCACAACAAGCATTTGCAACATGCCGAGATTAATCGAGAGTCGAACTTGGACAATTTTTGAAAACTAGTGCAACCTTCTGAGTGACAGGCGCAAATTATGTTCTAACAGTAAGACGAGTTTCTTGAACTGCTGGAAGTCATTAGGATCACGAGGTAATGAGAGATTTACATGGTATGAGAGGGTCTAGAGTGATTCTTGCATTTAGGAACCACGCGAGCTTTACACTACCATTTGCAATCATTTTGTGCATTATTGGTCTAAGTGCTTGATATGCTTAATAAAGAAGTTTTAGTTTAACAAACGGTTATGAGAATCATAGAAGTCAGAAGTACTAATAGTGTAAATTCGTTACATTCGCCGTCTTTTTTACCAAGAAATTGTACAAATCGAAAGTTTCTTTTGGCTCAGCAATGCGAAATCGCTCTCCAAAGAATGAATAAGTGGACCAAGGCAACCAGGTCGTCATTGTTCTGCTGGCTAAGTTTGCCCTTCTACAGCTGTTTCCTTTTCTCTTCGTTGTTCATTTTAGCGTATTGACTCGCTCTAGATTGCTTTCTTAGAACTGCTAAATTATAATACACCTAGGAGCGTTTCAATAAAACAGGACCAATTTTTTATTTTATTTGAGGCAGAAACACACCCATATTGTCACCTCATTGTACAGATATATCATCAATTATTACCTAATATACAATACAACAATCAATAAATAGTCAGATGTACATCTTTTGGTATGTTATGTAAGCTCTTATGAGCTTCGAAAAGCTCCGTCAACGCTTTGCAATATTTTGCATGCAGTTTGTCTATGTCTTCTTCTGATGGATTCTCAAGTCGATCAACCCTAAAAACAAAAAATATGGTTGTTTTCCAACTTTTTTTTGCAAATCGCATACCTTATAGGTGCACCCATGACTGTCGTGATTGGTCTTCGGTGTGGCAGCAAGCCAAATGTATAGTTGAAGATTCCGCGACCCTTAGCTAGCGGAGGACAAAAGCCCCACCACCTTTTGATAAAATCCTGAATGCATAATGTTATTTTGCGGGAGGCTTCTTTCGTTGATATCTACCTACCTGAAAATTTCTCAGAGCGGTCCCTCTAGGACTCGAGATAGTGTCAAAGACATCGTTTTCTCCAAAATTGTACATAGGGACCAAATCCGCACTAAATGAAACATTCATTGGAGCTCAAAAAATTATTTTGATTTATTTATTCTATTTCATGCATTTCATGAACGATGCGCCGCCGCACAAATACAATGATAAATAAAATGAATGAGTAAATGATTACATGGGCGGAATGGATAACTGAAACGCTTGACTTTTTGAAAAATCGCAAAAAAGAGCTAGAGGCGGATCGAAGGGTCAACATTTGGGTACTTTGCGTATACCAGGAAAAGGAGGAAGTATGTACATTTTTTCGTCAATTTTATGTGCGTTGTGCAGTAACAACAAGTAAGAGCAAGAGGGCCACTTACCCGTATTTCAAAGCAAATCGGCAGAATCCTCGCCGTGACGAAAGATGGAGAATATGCGTGCCAGGACAAGCATCAAGTAGCCCCTGTGCTCCGCCGAGCGCTATTGCGATAGCACGACCTGAAAAACTTATGGTTAATCTCTAAATTTTATAAAGAAAAAACATGGAGGAAGGAAAAGGGGTCAAGAAAAGGTCGGACGAAAATGGGGAAGAGGAGAAAAATTGTCAGGGCCAAATTTAAATCATTACCAAAAAAAAAAGAAATCGTAATTCGGCTGGTCTGTGGAATATAGCAGAAAAAGATATAGCTCAAAGCAGAAGGGAGGGGCGAAGGCAGTGGGGGGGGGGGGAGGGGAGGAGGGGTGGGATCAAAGTATTCTTTTGAACTGAATGAAGCAATGAGCACGCACTTTTCATCGCAGAGAGACATTTTGATGTGGAAAAACATTGCTAATGTTTATAGTCTGCTGCATGGCGAAGGCACAATATCGTCTGGCGCGAATGCGACGAATTCGAAACGGACCAGCATACCGCGATCGGCAACGCGGCAGCAACGCGCAGTTTTCTCCGCCAAGCGCGACGGCAAGCACGAACTTGGTTTTTCTTACGTTTTTTGAAGTTTCAGACGTCGATCTTTGTACACTTGTGTGTTTCGAATTCGCTTTCGACAAGATTTTCCGAACACGATCAGCAACAAGCACTATTGCCACAAAGTGGAGAATCACAGCTTTGTAATGTTGGTGTCTAAAATTTTCGGGTACAGCCATGCGCACATAGATGGTTTTGTGATTTCGTCCGCGAACCTCCAAGAAGCTTTCTCCACAGTCTGAAATTTCTCCGAAATATCACGCAGTGGAGAAGCATCGTTACATCTGAGGCTCAATCCCCCACTAACGGATTTGGTCACGTCAAAATGTTACCTTTATTTATTTCAAAAGGCCGCGCAGACTGAAAAAAGACGCTGAATTGCGAAATGCTTGCCCCCGCCGGTCAGCAAATTATGTTTGGGGTCCTAATAAGAATGAGAATTGATCAAAGTTGTACCTGATGAAAACGTCGGGTTGAGCCTCGGTGAGTGACTTCGAGGAGCAACCAGATCGAGAACATAACTGCTGAAAAGAGAAAGGCAAAATATTTATGGTGGTTTGCTTCTTTGCAGATCTACCCCCACCGCGTCTCGCAATGGCCTCTAGCATCAAAGAATTTGTAATTGTCACAGTGAGCAGCCTATGTAAGCAGAAACTGGAAAAGAAATTTGAAAACTATCTCCCACGTTACCTAATGCACCCCAAGCTAAAGCAGTTATGTATATACAAAGGCGTGCCATGTTGAAATAGCTGAATGGTAACCTTCAAAACTAGTCCACTCTGAACATAGACCTGATGCGAAAAATTCGGTGAACTTCGGCGGAGGCTGTCCAAGCACAGCCGCAGCGATTCTTTTTTTATGAGTAATGAGCGGCAATTCAGGAACTTCAAACCCCAGTAGCTGATCTGACGTCGTCACAAATATCCTTACTGTAGTTTCAAGCCTCAAAGTATATATTTTGCACAAATTATATTTGTAGTAGCGTAGGACCACAACTGGTTTCTAGCGATTTCCAGCTTTTGGTGAAAACCACAACCAAAGACCAATTCGAACTTTTCCGCTTTTTGCATTTACAAACAGATGAGACCAGAATTGGCAATAAGTTTGCAAAGAAGCCGTACCTTCATCAATAACGCCATCGATAGATTTCCTTTTCGCTTCTTGGTAATGTTAACAACGAGTCTATACATGAAGGCTTAAAAGGATATATCGATGAACAATCAGCATCAACAATCACAGAGTGTCCCAAAAAATGTGAACACTGTTTGATTGTTAATAGCTCCGTTGCTTTCAAGTCCTTCGCCGAGCTTGAGGCAACATTCTGCAGAGCGAGGTTGAACTTAGATTTGTAGCATGGAGCGGATCACTGATCGCTGTTCGCTAGTGTAGGATTACGGTATGAATTTCTAGCATGTGGAGTTATTGTGAAATATGTCATTTAACAAAAGTTTTTTCAAATAATCTGAAAAATCGTGTATTAGGGTTTTCTTGCATGCTGATTCTATTGGACAACCTTTTACGAGTGTTTTTGGCTTTTTTGACGGTGTAGTTACATTCCTGACAAATGCTGGAAATTCAGTTATTACTGTTTACCTGGGATAACCTTGGAAAGAAGCATCGCAGCATAGTGAAAATTTCATATTCGAAATCAGCGGCTTCCATTACCATAGTGTAGGAGTTTCTGGGCTTGTTTGATTTTGTTCCGAGGCAGAATATGGCCTCCAATGGCCTAAAATCCTTGTTGAAGTTCCTACCGTAATCTACAGTAATGAAGAGCAATCGACGATTCGCTCTATATTGTAATTCTGAGCTAAACCTCGCTCTATAGAATGGTGCCTCAAGTTCGGCGAAACACATGAAAGCAAGGGAGTTATTAACAATCAAACAGTGTTCACATTTTTTTGGGACACCCTGTATAACTCCTCTAGGAGGTCATCTACTTGACTTTACTGATATTCTACTTTATTGTGGGACATCACCGGTACACTAAACGCAAATATTGCATGCAAAGAAGTCACAAAAAAACCAAGTGTTCCAGCTCTGCCTTTCATACATGCTCCAGTAATCGTGCGCTTGAAAGTCGGGACGAATTCGAAACAGACAAGCGTACAAAGATCGGCGTTTGCAACTTCAAAAAACGCGAAAAAAAAACCAAATTCGTGCGCGGCGGAGAAGACTGCGCGTTGTTGCCGCGTTGTCGATCAGGGTACGCTTGTGCGTTTCGAATTCGTCCGCGAATGCGGCTTTATTAGCCGCAGAGCGCATAAGGCGCAGGATTTACGATGGTGAGGATAGGTCGCGTTCGCGCCCGCTCAACTAATACTGCTTCTGCGCCTTCGTCATGCAGTAGCCTTTACATAACTGGTTGACCGGGTTTATCCTGAGAAATTATATTTCTAGCTGGATTATTGGTTATCATACCTTTATGTAAACTGATGTAACAAGCATTTAAACAGAAACCAATTACTACCAAAAAAGCTCACCTTTTCCTGGATTCTCCAAGAGATACTGCAAGGATTCTCTAGATGCTTCAACGCCACCTAAAAAATGAACAAATTCGATTTTCAAATTCCTACAAAACATAAACACTTCAAGCTTACCCAAACCAATACCAATCTCCCTCCTGAACGGAAAATAAAAATGGCTATTCAAGGCCAAAATTGTTGGTTTGAGACCAGGAAACTTTTCTAGGAATCCTGTTGCGTTTGTGATCATTGTCGTGAATGCACCTATGGAAAGGATACCGTGCGGATGAGACCTAGATTTAGCTTACTTTATGTTCAAACACTGATTTTATGGGTAACCTTACCCAATGATGTAATTCCTATCTGGAGGCAGTTCGGCAGTTTTGACTAATCGTAAAGGAAAGTAGTCAGCAAAATGTTTCCATAATGGGTGGTACTTATACCAAGTCTATAATAAATCTTTATTATTTAGCGGTAAAGTTCGGTAATTGGTCAGCTTACCCAGTTACGTGAGCCTCGACGAGGTGTACGAAAATCGTAAACGGCCCATATTGCATATAACATCATGGCCCACCAATAGGATGTGCGGAAGAAAATATAGAACGCTAACTAAAATTAAAGAATTAATTTGATAGCACTTTCTTATACAGTTTGTCCCAATTGCAATGTCATTTTCGCGCGCGGCTAAGCATTCGTAGCACGATAGATTGACGTGCTGCCCTCAAGATGAGACCTATCTGACAGTTCGAGTCAGATGCCTCTCGAAACCGTGAACGCAGTGCGAGCTTTCGCGCGGCTTTGAAGGGAGACACCACGACTGAGATAGACTCTAGATACTTTGACACTCACCCATACTGAGATGAAAGGTGCAATAAGCCATAAAAAGATGAAATGGGCAACAGCTAGTGTCTCTAAACGCCTTTTGAACGGTACTAGCATTGGCGCCCAGTCAATCCCAAGAAAATGGACTGGATGGGTAAAGGGACTGAAATAATATGAAACTTAGGGACATAATCAAACGTTTTATTGATTTTCGGGGAGGAAAGGGTAAGGTAGCAACTTTGGGCGTGGCCGAGGGCGGGACTTGGAAATATGCACTACAGTCTTTAGATTATTACAGCAAAAAATTTATATGAAACAGTTTTGCAATATTGCAAAATAGTGCAATATTGCAAAACTGTTTCATATAAATTTTTTGCTGTAAATCTAAAGACTGTAGTGCAAAAGGGCTTGCAAAAATGCAACTTTAGTTTTATGCATATGGTTTGGAGAAAACTTGTACGTCCGGGCTGCCACTTTCTTGGAACTCAAATTTTCATGGGAAATTTTTGTGATTTTATGAAGCTTACCCCATAATCTCTGGGATGAGATTTTTTACTTACCTTTTCAACTTGTTGATGAGCTTGTTAAGACTTCCACCATAAAAATCGAAGTGATAGTCAAGATACATGGCTTCTGAAATAATAAAGTTTGAATGACGTCGGAGAAATCAAGCATAAAAGTTGAACGCAGAGAGCAGATCAAAGCATGATTGAGCCTGTAGTTTGTTCTGTAGCAACTTTTTAACTTCAGAATTTATTTGCAGTTGAGTGGTAGCCTTGTGGAGCCCTGCTATTGAACAGCATCAGAATCTCAGGATTCTCAATTTAGCAGGACGGTGCCTTCTAGCCAACAGAAACCAGCTTCGAAAACAAGCGAAAGTAGAATTTTTTGTATGGAATGGACCGCGAGGAATTGTTATGAAGAAATATGATCAGCAATAGATAGCAACAAGTGGCGTACCGAGAGGGGGGTGGGGAGGGGGGACGCCACGTCCCCTTTTTCAAGATTTTAGGGGTTAGAGACCCGCAAAAATTTTGAGAAGCACTCCTAAAATTTTTTCGGAGTGCGTGGCACCCCTCCCCCCCCCCCCCCCCCCGAGTGGAAATCCTGGGTACGCCACTGATAGCAACCTATATCAAGGTTTAATATCAGTTAAAAAGGTCAAAAAATACTGATAACCTCATGTGATTGAGAGTTCGTAATAACAAAGAGTTCAAATTATGACTATTAATAGCAGATCAGAGTAAGGAGCGATGACCATAACAAGTACAAATTTTCTTGTATGACAAGGGGATGGACAATAACATCAAAATAATCTAGTGTGAGTGCAAGACAGAATCATAAGATTTAAGATCAGTGCCAAGTCACTCTGGCGCCAAGCACTATGCCAATGACAATGGCCAGAAATCCTTCATATTTATTTGTTAGCTGCCAGTATTATTTATAACACAAATCACGAGTAAGATGAATTGTCATCTGACAGATTACAAAGGTGCAAAAAATGTGTGAGCAGCAGCTGCTCGTAAACTTTTGATGTGATCGGTCTGTGATTCAAAGGTGGGGGGGGGGATGAAATAGAAAGGAAAGTTTATCTGAGTATGCTAAGAACTCGTGGACTTGTCACCGAAGGGCATTGACTCCATAACCAGCTGTCTGGTCTTCTGGTCCTGTGATAAACCTGTAGTGTAGTGAGCTATCCTACACAAAATATAATCTAGTACAGAGGTCATGGCACATCAACTTTTTGTCAGCATACAATCTTTGAGCTCGTAGTAACGACACGTGCTATGAACTCATTGGAGTTTGAAGGTACTTTGATCGTAACCTGTTCCCAGACCTGTTGCAGTCTCTGCAAGTTCTTCGGAGTCAAAGTTATCAATGTAACGCAAGCGGTATACGAGTACTGCAGAATAAACTTTGAGCAAAGGATAGAGTGTATACGTAACCCTTGATTCGACTGGATTAGCGGCTGGAGGGCGGGGCTTCGTGACCTAATTATGGCCGCTCGCGCCCGCGACGCACTCTGCGTCTTTCTCGCGTTCGTGCTCTCTGATCATTCTCTAGCGTTCACTAGGTTACGAAATCTCGTCTTACAGCAGCCAATCCAGTTGAATCAAAGGGTATGTAGGCACAGGTTGCTGCCGGCTGCAGTCCAGTAGCTAAAATGTTGCGTGTTTTTGCAAGACGAGCGGTAGGAGACTACAGTTAAGTAGATTTTCCGCTGGATATAGTATACTTGCACTGCAGGTATTAGGTTGGTGCAAAAATAATGTCCGTTTTTCTAGACTTATTTTCCAAACAACTTTTGTTTCTTTGACCATTCTTTCTCGATACAGCATTTGCATCCATTGGAAAGCTTTCTTTGTGTACTTTTTTAATAGCGGTGCGATTAAGCTTCTATCCTCATCTGTGAGAATTTCAGCTGCTTTTTCTCACACTCACACTGAAAATAGAAACTTTATCGCTTTTACTTTCTTTGCTACAATTCAGGTGCAGAGTTCTTTTGAAAACATATCTACCTTAAGGGACAAAAATTATGTACATATTTCTTAAGTAATTTTTCCGGAAATATATGGACTAAGCAATCGACGCCCCAAAATAAACACTCACTGCTGGCGTTCTATTGTTCAAAGATTCCTCATGATTAAGGCAATTGCCAAAGATTCGCTCATTTCTGTAAACTTGAGATTAGGCCTTCTTGCCTACATTGCAGGAAAACTTAGCTAAAGTGCATAAAGAATTTCGAATTTTTATTGGAGGCTTCTTGGCCTACCACAAATAGGCTTAAAGAAGTAAACACTTTGAGTTTTTATCTTTTCTTTTGGCAGAACTTCTTCGTTGAAGTCTTTCTCATACGCACAATCTACTAACTTGCGGTTACAAAATAAATTGATTACCAGCCATAGGAACAAAACTTGAAGGGAGTTGTAATCATTCAAAAACGAGGATGCCAAAAAACCTTTGGTTTTAGGACGCAAATAGTTTTCTTCCCGTTGGTGATATCAGTATGAACAGGTGCGCGCTATGTTACGGGAGTTGTAATCATTCAAAAAGGTTAACTGCTTTTGATGGTCTTGACTACATCCAAAAATATGAAGATTATACAAAGTTGTAGCTTTTCAAAGCGAAACTTCAGAATGGACATTAGTTTTGCATCAACCTAATAGAATGCGGTAAAGTTTGCGCTTGAACATATATTAGGTTGTCCCATAAGTCTATTCATGTTTGAATTTTCACCAACATAAGTCAGTTCCTCTTGTACTTCCTAATAGAATGCGAGAGACCAATCGACAGATTGAAGCAAACTCTACAAGATGGCGTTTGAAAGTTTGCAACAAGCTTGATCAGCCTTAAGTTTCAAGCCAAAACAGAAAAATTTCCAAATTCCCGAAAAAAACGAGAACTATCATAATCAGGGTTGAGCAAGAGGTCAGGCACAAGTCCTTCAAAAACGACCCCCCCCCCTCTGAAAGTCCCTAAACGACCCCTCCGCTTCACCTTCACGTCCTCAGGGTGTTTTCTTTTGACGAAGACCAGCGTTCAATGCAGGTTTCTATTTCTTAGAAGTCAGGCCCGGCTTTCTGCGATTGCACAACTACACGCAACTTGACGGCAAGTTTTGGATCTATAGCTCTCTTTTCAGAGCTATAAATTTCGCAGGGATGGCGTGTTAGGCTCCAAATTTTCAATATAGCAGGAGGAGGCTTTGCGCTCAAAAATCATACTAAAAAAGTGGCGATTTTTGAATATTGAAGGCAAGTTAGTGGGGTCAGGCGCAACCCCTCAAAAGCTCAGGCGGCCTGACCTTTTGAGGGGTTGCGCCTGACCCCAATAACTTTATTTCCGAAGAAGCTTTTCTACCCAAGTTTTATGTGATTTGCTAGCTCAAACCTCGAAGACTCCACAGTAAGTGTTTGAGCTTGATTCGACTTGTTTCGGCCTTGTGCTAATCCGGGGAGTTGAAGCACTCAACGTGAAAAACGCGCCGGTTGGAATTTTGGCAGCACTTCTTACTTCACTGTTTGAAAGCGATATGAAGCCTGATTTGTAACATAGACTTGTAGTAAACATTACTTTGTTGTGAGTATAGAAAAGCTTACATTTTTCACTTTTGAAACCATTAATCGTGTTTGAAAATCACGTTTTTGGACGTTGAGAAATACTAGAAAATGCAGAGACAATGGTTTGTAGAGCGCATAAAGGTAATTTGACAGGCTGATTACGAAAGGATTCAGCATTTCACATAGCAGGCTTCCTTGTCGATCTCATGATCTGTCAAGATAAAATATGCAGATTAGATTTTGGCTTACTTCGATTGTGGAAACAATCAGTATGCTGCTTATAACCGTCATTCCTTTAGGTGATTGCGATATCCACAGGACTAGCGCATTTCTTCTTCATCTTCGTAGTGTCTCTCGAACTGAACAAGTTCGATTCTTGATTACGACCCCCTCCCTCAGTCTTACCCTCATACGACCCCCTAGGTCGGGCGCGCCTGACCCCACGCTTAACCCTGATCATAATTCAGTTCAACACAACTCTGCAGAGATTTCTCACTTGCTCACGCATTTACTCTCCTCATTAAATATTTATACATTTTTTCTGATGGCTAAGAATCGAGTAAAGAATTATGAGCTGATTTTTAAACTTTGTCTGTAATGGTTCCGTGTTCCTCGCAAATATGTGATTATATAGCTTGTTCACTTAGAAATAGTGCCACAAATTTGCAGCCTTAGATGCTTGAGAATCGATTTGAAAGTTCAAATATGAAAAGACTTTTGGGACAACCTAGTAGCTACGCCTGTGACGACCAATAGCGCGCGCAAAATGCCGGCATTACTGACATGGCCATATGCTCATGCGCAAATTTTACCGCATTTTACCTGCTGTGTAAACACACTATAGGGCATTCGAAAAATCGTGACAATGGCGCGACTGCGGACACACGCGCATCTTCTGGCAACCGTATTTTCTTGGTTTTGATCTATACTCGACTGGTTTTCCTGCTTAGGTATGGTAGTGCTAGGACACTGGAAGTGGCTGAGCTGAGCGGTGAGGTTATGCCTTTTTGTATAAGGGTGTTGTGCTCCTGTGTGCGCAAAGACCGCAGTCAAATCTGCCGTCAGTTTTACAAATGAACATTACATCAAGAAAATCTGCTCGACTGTACAGGGTGTCCCAAAAAAATGTATCGAACGTTTGATCGTTAATATCTCTCTTCTAAAGAAGTCTTTTCTCTTGCTTCAGGTACCAATATGTAGAGCTGGCTTCAACTTAGATTTGCATTACAGAACGAATCACCATCTTTCTTCATTACTGTAGGATTACGGTAGAAACTTCAAAGAGGATTTTAAGCAATGAAAGGTCATATTTTGCCTGTGAAAGGAAACAAAACAGCTTGGAAGCTTTTACACTAGGCTAATTAGAGTTGCTGATTACAACTGTAAAGTTCCCAACTTATTATGATGCTTCATCGAAGAGTTATGCCAGGTAAGAGGTAGCGGCCATTTTTTCAATGTTCCTAAAAAGTGCGGTTACACCGTTTAGAAAGCTTCGTAATCTTGTGAATAGTTGAGTATTGAACTCAGCGTCCATAAAAAACCCTATAACATGAGTTTTCAGAATTTTTTGAAAAATTTTGGAACGGCAGCTTTTTCCACATTGGCACCATATGTTTCAAGTTTCTACCGTAATTCTACAGTAATGAAGAGAGATGGGTGATTCGTTTTATAATGCAAATCTAAGTTGAAGCCAGCTCTCCAAAACGGTACCTGAAGCAAGGCAAAAGACTATTTGGGAAGAGAGATATTAACGATCAAACGTTCGATACATTTTTTTGGGACACCCTGTATATGTCGGAGAGGCTCCACCGAGCGGACATCTGCCACAAGTTTTCAATGTCCATAATGTGTGGAGCTGCTTGTTTTGTTGCGAAAGTCCTCGTGGAACCATCCCTTTCGGCGACATATAGTCCTCTACCCCACGGGGGGTCTAACATGGAATGCATGTTTAGTCGAAGTGGCCTTTTTAGACGGAATGTATACCATACTGAAGGGCATAAAATGTTGATTCCAAATCTACAAAACTTTTATAGGCGAGGAGCTATATTGAGCAGGATCTACTAGAGTGTGTGTGCAAGGTTTCAATTTAATCGGTTCGTTCAAAGAGGAGTCTGTACTACACATATATTTACTTCAAACAAACATTGAATTTTATATATGTAAACAATCTTTATCGTCTGCTGTATAATTACTCCTTGTTGATGTTTGGTTTCACTTGTACTGCCGTGCTTTTGTATGAGCCGGAGCATTTGCTCCTGCTTGGCTTTGAACTTGCTTATCTTTCTTATCTTTTGCTTGGTCATATCCATGTACTCATTCCGCCCTCCTATATCTTTATCTTTATCTTTACACTCAAGGTGTACCATTTAAACTATTGAGTACTGTTAGCGTGGGGCCAATCGTCCTAGACATTCAAAGAACAACAAAGAAAGCTTGTACTTGGATGAGTTAAGCAAAAGAAAGTATGCTGTCTATTGTAGAAAGAACTATCTGCTGTCTATTGTAGAAAGAATTTCCAAAATGAGTTGCAAAGTGCACGAAGATGAGAACTCTAGCAAGACAAAAACGGTCACTGTTGAATCAGAAGATTAGCGGAGGTCGCGGACAAGACTTGAGGAGGAGGAAAAAGTGTCCTGAGGAGCTTCCGGTAGAACGCAATTCCAGTGCACTGTAATCGCGTTATGAACCACCTAGATCCGAAAAGGGCGGAGTTGAAGATCTGACGGTACTTTGAACGGAAAACAGTATATAACAAGACAACAAACTGAGAGGACCAAATGTCACGACACCCTCCTCATTTTCTCTTTCTTTTGTATGATTTTAGGTCACTCTTATATTTTTGTTTATCCTCTTGAAGATCGTTTCTTTTTTTCTTCGTCAGTGATTGCATGTGTGATGGCCTTGCTGGTACTTTTTCTTTTCCTCCCTTTGATATCAAACCGTAGCATTCTTAAAATAAATGCTGTTTGGGAACTAGTGTAACCTCTTGGATGACAGGTAGAATTTATGTTCTAAAACGAATTTTTCAGCGGGTGAAAGTTGTTAAACTCGCAAGATAATGAGAGATTATGTCATGAGAGGGCCTAGAGTGATCCATACATTTTTTAACAGAAGGCAAGCGTTATGAAGCAAATTTATGCCGCACTCCCATTCGATATACCTTGCGGCGCAATTGCGTTGCGTCGCCTCTAATTGTGCTTGGAGGAGAGCTAGCGTTGCGGACTAGACCACGTCCCTTCTCTCCGCCCACATTTTAGCCTCATATGCAGCGCAGGGTCGATGCAACGTCCGATAAAATTTTTATGCAAAAGCAACAAAGAAGTTGGGATAAGGGAAAAAGAAGATCAAAAAAGGAGATGAAGGCGCGAAATCAAAGATCACAGGTGAGACGAAAAAAAGCGCGAAATCAATACTAATATCTACAAAAGGTTTTGCAAGTGCTCTATGAAGCTAGTAGTAGCCCAATCATCACAAATGTCCTCAAACCAAACTGATAATGTTCGATAATGCCGTCGATAAGCTGCTGGTCAGGTGTAGTCAACCAGCTCGAAACACTAGATTGGGAAGACGCGGAAAAGCTGTCAGTCCTCCTACATTTCTGCAGGAAAGGCTATCAGTTATGATCCGCTACAGCAGAGCCGTTAAAATGACCACCTCAGACATTGACATGGAACACGTGCTTGAGCAGCTATGGAATCTACCGGACGGATTTGCATTTCTGAAGCTGCAGGAACCCAACAAGCATATTTACATGTCAGAGAGATAGTTCAGCGCGCAATGGATGACGGAGTTCAGCGCGCAATGGATAACGGACTTTATGCCTTAACAGGGGATGGCGTACGTGAATTAATTTGCGGAATAAGCGCGGATCTCATGTGCGGGTCGAGAAGGGACACATCTACACTATTCACGGCGTCTGTAGAGGTGGGATAGAAGTTCTGATCATGCTCGTCATCATCCAACACAAAAAGGAGGAAGATTACATTGTTATCTTTGAGAATCTGAAAGAAGCGCTTCTGGGAACTTACCGGAATGCAAAGGAACTTACCCAATTCAAATTTATTGTGGATTTTGAGAGGGCCGCGATTAATGCGGCTCGTAGAATTTTCCCCAATATTTTATTCAGGGCTTTTCCTTTCTAACTCAGGCATGAGCTAGGAACAATAGCCTGGCTTACTGTATTAATTGAAGGGGGATAATCGGAATTGCGGGGTAATCCGATGATGGCGGACCTTGAAAGGTCTGCCTTTTCTTTCGAGAAAGCGCTTCTACCTAGTAAATGCCCTGCGCACACCACCGGTAGACGAGGCTCACCCCGCTTTTTGAGCTTGCCTGAGCTTCCTCACCTATTTGCACAAACATGGCTCACGGGACCATTTTCGTCCATGTGCAAATATATGGTGCATGAGGAAAGGACCACCGCGGTAAAGAATTATCACGAAAGACTATGGAAGATTCTCATGAAGAAACAGCCTTAGCATCCCTCTTGCTCGTGTTCGAAGCTCCACTTCAGTTGCAAAAGCAAAGCTTACTAGGATGGAAAGGGTGAGTTGGCTAAAAGCTACTCTGCCAACATGTTGAACATCATTTTTTAGTATCCTCGCGAAGGAAGAGCACTGAGAAAGCGCGATAGAATCCCTGTGAAAAATGGATCGCGTTATTAACACCTTTGAGGAACTTCGAGCTAGCCCTTATCTAACTACCGTAAGTTGGGCATTATCTGAGAACGATGTCGAAGTACACTTCAAATAAAGCCATTTGAAGCTGCATATATCTACCTCTATTCTAGCAGATTATATTTGAATATATATATATATATCAATGAACTTCGAGACTCTACACTCGTGTTTTGTACTTCTTTTTTTCAACTTTTTGCAGAGGCCTCTCCTTCCTTCCCTCCCTCCTCTTATTCTCCTCCCCTCTTCTCTCTACCTCCTCTTTCCTACGCTGCACTTCAGATTATTCATTGTCTCCAAAAATCAGTACGCAAAACTCTCTTCTTCTCGCTTTATCCAGAATCTTCTTCTATCCTTCGATCGCGTCCTTAGGGCACCATGCAAAGCGCGACGATGGCCTTGCACGGCGGCGTGGCAGGAGTTCCCAAAGCCTAGCCGCTTTTCCTCGCAGGGGTACTCGGCATTTCCAGAGATCCTTTGAAGGACATCATACCTTCTCGAGGCCAAATGGCGGCTTCGCCGATCACTCCTGTGCCCTCATTCTAAATTGTGTGCACGCACTGTAAGATATGCTTCTTTGTATATGAGGATAATAGAACTAGAACCGAGAAACAAAAAAAATTTCTAGGTTTCAAAGATTTAGAATCCATAAACGATTGCAGCCGAATTTCAGCATTTCGAGTTATGTTCTACTCGTTTTCGGTAAGACTGACGCGCTTCCTTGGAAACTTTTGAGTGCTCGTACTTCAGTAAGTTTGTGAAACATATCGCATTGATATAGATTAAGCAGAAGTTATGAGTCTTCCAAACACGGTATATAACAGAGAAGTTAGTTTATTTTACGCAAGTTCTGAGATCATCTAAGAATATAGCGAATTACCATGTATTGCAGAAAAGTGTCGTAGTTGGAACTCTTAGTTAACTCTTCGATCAGCGACGACTTTAGTATTCTAGTACATCGATTTTAGGAAATACTACACTTAAAATTCTCTTAACGATAATTTGAGCCTTACTGATCATTAGAGTAAATGGAATGAAAAACTTATTCGAATATATGCTGGCAGATGATAAAAAAGTATGTATTCAGATATCCTAGCTGTTGGGTAAAACGTTAAGTGCTTGTTCGGCAACTTTGGTATACTTCTTTCAAAATAGGTCTTTCTAGTGTTAAGAAGGAATTAGGTTCTCAAACTCCTGATGCTAAATTACTTCATTAGATGACCAGTAATGTACAATTGATCGACTAGATCCTCGAATATTTCGAATGACCGGATTTTCCATTCAAAAATTTTCTGCTATTTTCCTCTTCTTGAAGTAATGTTCATATCTTTTTTAAAAGGATGGCATAGCAAAGTTTCCAAGCCGCCTCAAAAATGCCGCCTCGAAATGATAATTATATTCCGCTTTTTCTCCATTTTTTCTCTTATTACCTTAATACCTGAATCTATGTTCTCGCTACTTGCACGCCTCACCATGAGGCCATTAAATGGGAGGAGCAATGGGCGGGTCCTGATCTCTGAGGCGAGGAGGTGTTAGAACCCTCCTGGGTGCGAATGCTGGCTGGTGCGAAGTTGGTGCGAGGAAAGGTGCTAGGAACTCCTGCACGCCCTCCGCCTTGCACCTGCAAAGGTCAGCGTTCAGCCTATCGATCGCGGTTAGCAACATATGTACAATGAAAAACTGTAGCAGTTGAAACGATGGATAGGAACCAAAGTACTCTCAAATAAAAAGATGAAAACAGAGGAAGACCAAACGCTAGATATCAAATTATCACGAGCAGTTGATATCAGAAAAAATACCAAAAAAATTAATGAACGTGAGTACCATAAACATTTGCAGATAAATTGTTTCCAAACAATTCCCATGTAGAATGCAAAACAGCGTTTATAGAAAAAAGGCAGAAATAAGACAAACTGCTAAGACTGATGTCATATCATCAGTGGATCTCTTATATGTTTGCGAATTAATTTCGTGCCTTCATCTCCTTTTGTGATCTCTTTTTTATCATTCTTTTTGCTTTCGCATAAAGATTTTATTGGACGTCGCGTTGAGCTTGCAGAGCTCCTTATGAAGCTAAAATGTGGGCGGAGCGAAGAGGCGTGGCCGTAATCTGCACCAACAGCCCTCCCCCATGCGCAATTGGCGGCGACGTAACCCAATTGCGCCGCAAGGTATACGAAGGGGATACGGCACACCTTTGCTCCATATCGCGGCACCGCCTTTTTTAACAACGCGAGCCTTACATGGAGGTTTTCCGGCCTCGGACTTTAACGCGACTCGTAGATATTAAGAAATGTAGAAATCTTAAGTCATCATCACCAGGGAAAACTCTGGTGCTTCTCTTATTCATTCCCGAAACTTCAACTTTGATAATCCAGACTTGTCGGAAAAATATGACCAGTGGATGCGGTTCATGAGTAAAAGTCTATCGGCACTGCTACGTAACATCCGCAAAATTCAGGCTTAAGTCCGTTATAACTCAGCGATTTCATCGAGAGATTCACGAGAATAATGCTCTCGCGAGTGCAGTCGGAAGGATTTGCACTCTATGTCGTGGCCCTATTTCTTATCACCAGCAGCCTTCAATGGTCCTTCAGCGGAGGTCATCCACATCCGACCGTAGAATCTCGCTGTGATCAGCGGAAACTTACCGATTAAGCTGTAGAACGTGTCCTACAAAGCATTCCTGTAGCAAGCACCTGGGAGCTCGTGAAGCGCATTACCTGGTTCCCAATTGTGCCGCTGATCAACTTTTCGTCATCAGCTAACGAAATTTTCTTCTTGCTCACTTCTGAACAGACGTGGTTGGTATTCTCCCAGCTCTCACATGACCTTCTATACCCAAAACATCCCATTCTCGCCCGCATCCCCAACCCGGACGAGGACACAACGGGCGACGATGATAGCGGTGTCGATCGTCAGCTGTAACTATTGTGATCGTTTATGCTTGGGTTCCTGCGGCACGGTGTTACAATAAATTTCCAACATCCTTTATCATTTTGACAAGATCAATTGTAGGAGTCATTCTGTGATGTTAGTATCTTATAGAGTTTTGAAGTGTGGTGTTGTTGTTGTACAACCCTTGGTTCAATGTTTATTAGTGATTCTTTCTATAATAGTATAAGGCATTGGCAAAGTCAGCTTAAAAGGTCGTCAAGTTTGCATCCGTTTACAGTGAAGTTTGACCATGGACGCCGTGCATGGCAGTGATGGAGAGAAGATCCAAAAGAAGTTCCCCCTGTGCTAGGACACTCCCAAACACCATTAAACGTATGTCAGGCCAGCTAACAATGCCAGAATTGCAAATGGTCACTGCAGTTAATGGAAGTCGTAATCAAGATTAACACAACTTACCAATGATTACCGTTACTAGCAGCATGGATTGGATTGCGGTGGTGTCAGAGTGTAAGCTACCGTCATAGATGTTGTCGTCATAGCAGATACAAACGAAGCCGGTGCTAGAGTTAAATAATTTCCACGCTCAAGACAGCAAGCAATTATAGCAGTCGATCAACATTTATAACAGGGAAGATGGTCGTTAGGGAATTTGCATTGCCGATTTCCGAAGGAATCAGTAAGAGGCAAAATGGCGATTAAATACCACATTTTATTCACGCCAGAGAACTTAACTGCGTAACCATTCTATTCTGTTTCGTGAGCGAACTGCAATGCGGATTATAGATGGGATTATGTATATAGCGACCAAATATGGCCATCAACGAAATTACGAGAAGCTAAACGAAACATGCAAAATGACACACTTTCGCTTCCGACTACGGCCACCTGCATCGCGGCGAAACAACAGCAGTTCAGAAAAGCGCAGACCATGAAAAACTTCTGCGCACTTCCTAATTTAAGCAACTCTAGAACTAAGCAAATAATTTCGTCTTAGTAACTTCGGAGTCGTCAGGTCATTGGTGATCAGGATGATAGTCGCGGGACACAAACTTTTGATACTCTGCAGATGTAAAGAGAATTTGCATGTGGTGCAAATTTGCATAAAGATGAGACCATCGGGGAAACGGTCACGACCAGGAGATTAGCGAAGGTCGCGGATAAAAGTTGAGGCAGAGGAAAAGTGACCTAAGAAGTTCCCAGCAGAACGCAATACTATAATCGCGTTATGAACAACCCAGACCCGCCAAAGGACGGAGACAAAGAACTGGCGGTACTCTGAACGGGAAGGAGTATATAGCAAAGAACAGAGTGAGAGTACGGAGTGCCACGACACCCGCACTTCTCTTTCCTTCTGTATGACTTCAGGTCAGTCCCCTATTGTTGTTCATCTCTTCGAGAACGTCCTTTTTTCTTTCGTCAATGGTTGCATGTGTGATAACCTTGCTATCTGATTACTTTTCCTTTTTCTGTCCTTTGATATCAAAGCGTAGCATTCTGAGGATAAATGTTGTTGGGAACTGGTGCAATCTTCTGAGGGGCGGGCGCAAATTATGTTCTAAGACGAGTTTCTTGAACTGCTGGAAGTCATTAGGATCGCAAGGTAATGAGAGATTTACATGGTATGAGAGGGCCTAGAGAGATCCTTGTGAACCACGCGAGCCTTACACTACCGCAATGCTTTTCTGTATTACTTTGTCTATAAATGTTTGATAAATGCTTAGTAAGGTCTTAGTTTAACAAACAAATATGACAACGTTACCGGGGAAGTCCAGCTTTAGCACCACTCATAACATAACGAAAACCTAATATCATAAAATGATTACATTTCTGACTTTCTAACCAAGAAATTCCATAAATCGAAAGCGCATTTTTTTAGCTCTATAATGCGAATACCTCTTCAAGGAATGAGTAGATGGACCAAGACGACCAGATTAATATGTTCCGTTTGAATAAGTTTGTCTTTTATTTGAGGCAGAAACACACCCATATTGTCACCTCACTGTACAGATACATCATCAATTATTACCTAAAATACAATACAACAATCAATAAATAGTCAAATGTACATCTTTTGGTATGTTATGTAAACTCTTATGAGCTTCGAAAAGCTCCGTCAACGCTTTGCAATATTCTGCATGTAGTTTGTCTATGTCTTCTTCCGAGGGACTCTCAACTCGTTCAACCCTAAAAACAAAAAATATTGTTATTTTCTAACTTTTGCTTTGCCATAGCCTACCTTATAGGTGCTCCCATGACTGTCGTGATTGGTCTTCGGTGTGGCAGCAAGCCGAATGTATAGTTGAAGATTCCGCGACCCTTAGCTAGCGGAGGACAAAAGCCCCACCACCTTTTCACGAATTCCTGAATTTGTGGGTTTTTGTGATTTTGATGGGAAAACTCGACATATCAATGCCTGCCTACCTGAAACTTCCTTAAAGCAGTTCCTCGTGGGCTTGGAACAGTGTCAAAAACATCATTTTCTCCGAAATTATACATAGGCACCAAATCCGCACTAAATGAAACATTCATTGAAGCAATCAAAAAATATTTTGATATATTCTGGGGGACGAGTGGGGTAGTGGTATGAGGTGCCGCTATGACCAGATCGGACGCAGGTTCGATCCCCGCCCCTGGGCCAACCAAGCCCTCTACCCTCCGGGGCTGGTAAATTGGTACCAGAGTAATCTGGGAGGATAAAAGCACTGACTTGAAAACGGCTGGCCCCCGCAAGTCACTGTAACAGGCTCGCACGCATACAATTGCCTCTTCGACTATGAAGTTAGGTGCGTTCGGCGCATGCCCTCAAAGGGTATTGAAGACGCCGAATTCTTTATCCTTCTATTTACTCTGTTTTATGCATTTCATGAACGTGCACCGCCGCACAAAAATAATCCTACTACAATAACCGCTAAGGCCGTCTGTTTTTTTTTGTGTGTCTATGTGTCTGTGTAAAAATCTGTCTGTTACGAAATTCATAGAGAAAGTTGCAACTAAGCTATCGGACTGCAATTTTGCATAACATACCGTGCCAGCGTGTAGGCCCACCAAGCGCAAGGACGAGCCGGTTCGATTAGCGGGTCCCTCAAAGTTTGCGCGTCAAACGCGTCCACCCTTTTGGCACGCAAAACTGGGTCGCTAATTCGACTTTTTGCAAAGTTATGATTTGCCTGACAAGTAACTGTGCGCGCCATGAATTCTAGCCCAAAAAGTGCTCAAAAAGTTTGCTTTTTTGCGAAAACAGCGCCAAGAAGTTATGAATGCGTAGATAGTCGATTTGGCAAGGTTTTATTTGAAAAAACTGAAAAGATTTTTGCACTGAGATGTAGCCCAAGGTGACTATTATTCTTACGACGATTATCGAACTATCAAATTCGCATTTGTTTCCTTGCAACGAAGTTTTTTTCTCAAAATTACCGATTTTACATGGAGATGCTTCAAGAATGAACAATTGTTTACGATTCATTTGTGATGCTCAGCATCGCGTGGTGAGTTTTAAAGCCATTCTCATGCGAACATGAGAAACGCATACGGATAGGGAGCCAGTGCCAACCTCGCGAAGCGGAGGTGACGCACTGGTGATAAACAAAATGAATGAGTAAATGATTACATTGGCGGAATGGATAGCTGAAACGTTTGACTTTTTGAAAAATCTCAAAAAAAGAGCTAAGAAGCTGATCGAAGAAAAGCTACATTTGAGTACTTCGTTTATATCAGGCAAAGGAGGAAATATACACATTTTTATACATTTTTCTTCCAGGATTTTGTGTGAACACCAAGTAAGACCAAGACGAGCCACTTACCCGTATTTCAAAGCAAATCGGCAAAATCCTCGCCGTGACGAAAGATGTAGAACGTGCGCGCCAGGACAAGCATCAAGTAGCTCCTGTGCTCCGCCGAGCACTATTGCGATAGCACGACCTGTAAAGCTTATGGTTAACCTATTGATATACTTGATTTAAAAAAGCGAGAGAAATGAGGATGAGGAGGGGAAGGGGGGGGGAGGAAACAGAAAAGCGGAAAGAGTTTTGACCAAGAATTAAAATTTTACACATTCGACCAATTGATCAAATGGTTCACAGGCTCAAGGAATAGAGGGGCGAGACCAGCAGCAGTGAGGATGAGAGGTGGGGAGGGTGCGAATGAGAGGAATGCTTTTTGGAACGTTCGCCAGCGTAGCGCTGATTGGTCAGCACACCGGCCTGCTATTAGGCGACTTTGAGCAGGGCGGAACAAAGCTGGAAAACTATTGTTCATGAAAATTGAAGTGAGCAGAGATGTTGGGCTTGTTGCCACATTTGTAAAAAAATTTTGTGAAAATTATTGCTAAAGTTCCTATAACACATAGATCTGGAAATTTTTTGAGAACTAGGTAATTTTTCGTTTTATGTTCGCTCAAGCCTGGCCCAAATTGAGGTTCAATAGGAAAGAATTCAACCATGCAATGTAAAAAGCTCACCTTTTCCTGGATTTTCCAAAAGATACTGCAAAGATTCCCGAGAGGCTTCAACGCCACCTAAAAAACTTTCCGATTATCACATAAATTTTCTCCATGTCAGCTCAAAACTTACCCAAACCTATACTTATCTCTCTCCTGAATGGGAACCAAAATTGCCCATTCAATGTCAAAATTGTTGGTTTTAGTCCAGGAAACTTCTCCGGGAATCCTGTCGCATTCGTGATCATGGTCGTAAATGCCCCTATGGAGAGGATGCCATGCGGATGAGAGCTGAATATGGGTTATTTGATGCTTGTAGGGATTTTGGAGTTAACCTTACCCAATGATATAATTCCTATCTGGAGGTAACTCGGCAGTTTTGACTAATCGTAACGGGAAGTAATCAGCAAATTGCTTCCATAGTGGGTGGTTTTTATACCAGGTCTACAACAAATCTTCAATATTATACCGATAAAATTTGGTATTTGGTTAACTCACCCAGTTACGTGAGCCTCTACGAGGTTTGCGGAAATCGTAAATGGTCCATATTGCATATATTACCATAGTCCACCAATAGGACGTGTGGAAGAAGATATAGAATGGTAACTAAAATCAAATAGTTGAATGTTGATAGCATTTCAACCAAAGCCTCTTTCAAACACAGTGTCCCTTCTGCGTGCGGCTATTCGTCCGCGGCGCGTGGACTAGCGCGCTGCCTTCCGACCGATGAGGTTGATTTGACCGCGCAAGCAAACTCCTCGACGCCGCGCAAGGCACCCGTGAAGCGACAGTCAAATGGGGACACAGCGCTTGAAAGGGATTGTAGATATTACTTACCCATACTGAGATGAAAGGTACGATAAGCCATATAAAGATGAAATGAGCAACAGCTAGGGTCTCCAGTCGCCTTTTAAACGGCACTAGCATTGGTGCCCAATCGATCCCAAGAAAATGTATTGGATGGGTGAATGGGCTGGAAAGAGTTGAATGGGATTGGTCAGGTAAAGTTTTATGAGTGTTAAACATCAAAAAGTAGAGATTTTTACGGAAAAGGAGGCATTGCCTGATAAGATTGCACTTTGAAAAAAAATCAGTGGAGACTTCTTGACAATATAGATCTGGTTAATAGGCTGGAGTTGGTAATTTATCAATTTTGGAAGAACTTCGATTCTTGGAAAAGAAAGTGCAAGTAAAACTTCAAAGTTCTCCGTTCCCCTTTTCAAATAACATATTAGGCGGTTACATAAGTTCGATAGTTATTTTTATTGTCGTGTTTTGAAGAAACGATTGGTTTATGGCAGACTACCTATACCATTCGAAAAAGCTATTATTGCTGTACACCACCTATCCTTCACTTTGGAAGAAAACTCAAAACCCTTTGTTTCATGACTTCTAAAAGCGAAATTTTTTGAGAGGCAAAAATTGGCGATTACGGCACCTGCGCTTTCCGAATTTAGTCCGTACCCCACAGAATTTTTCTTCATTGATGGGCGGAATAGCTGGTAGCAAGCAATATTGGTATACTGCCAAAATAGCAGCACACCAGTGGCGGTCCGAGGGAGGGGGAGGGCGGGAGCGGGGCCCGATCATATCCCACACTTTCTAAATTTGGTCCATACCCCCCCCCCTTCCGAGAATGGGTCGCGAAATTTTTGAAATCTACTTACGTGGGTATAAAAATGTGCAAGCAACTTGTTTATTCTTGTGAATAATTAAAATAATATTTAAAATTTTTGAAAAATTCAAGTTAGCCTTGCAAAAGAAAATTTTCGGCTCACCTTGACCCATGCATGATTTTGTCTAAGTGGTGCAAATGTCTAAATACAAGCTCTGGCTAGCCGAAGCATTTTCAAAATAAATTTATTTACAGAATTCTTTTCTTTGTGCTAAACGCAAAACACCTGCACATATGGTGAAAGTGCGCTACGTCCTTGTTTGTAGAGTTTCTTTTGACATGAAGTCGATGTTATAGGCCATCCGCGCTGCGCACGGAGAGCAACGCTGTTGCGTCTATTGAAGATAGTTCATGACTGGAAGAGGCGCAGAGAAAACAGGCGACGAGAGTTCACGGGGAAAGAGGAGTGATGCGCAATACACACCTTGCGCACTCTTCGTGCCCTGCGCGGATGGGCTATAGTGTACAAAACACCTACCTTAAACAGTTGTTACTCTTACTCATAGCGATTTTGGATGACAAATTCCTACTAGTGCTTTCCGTATATGGAGTGGAAGATGCATGTGCCGGAATTGCCAACTTTGCCACTCAAAAAACTTTGCTTTGAGAGGTCATGTATCGAAGGATATCAGGTTTGCTGCGAACTGAAGGACAGGTGTTGTAAAGCAAAATTTGCGTTTTCATTGGTATATAGCCGATTCGTTGACCGCACGGACTGAACATCACTGCGGAGCACGCGCTGCGTAATAAAACGCTTGCTCCAATACAAATTCGCCATTGTATAAGTGCTCTCGCAACATTTCAGCCGCGCCGCGCGTGGGCCGCAGGATGTGAGCGGTCCGTGCGGTCAATGAATCAACGAATAGGTAGTTTGCCGTGCACCACGCACTTCTCCAAGAAACGACTATAAAAATAAAAACTCCACGAACTCATGAAACGACTTAATAGTTAGTCATATCATGTAGCACTGTTGAGGAAGCTTGAAATACAAGCCCAAGTGGGCGTGGCAGACCGCGGAGCTAGGTTTGTGACATTGCAAAACCATTTTGCTATGTCCCGCTTTTACCTATAAAAATGAATCAAAGGCGGACAGTGGCAATAGAAGTCTTAAAATTTGCATGAAATACTGTTTTGAAGCAAAGTAATCTTTTAGATTTAGCGGTAAACATAGATCTCTTATTGTCAACTCAGAAAAGAAGAGAATGCTGCCGAAATTCCTGGTGCACTCCGCATTCGATTACCGAGCATGAATAGTAGTCTAGTGGTCATTGACACTTTAGTGGAGATGTCCTTTTTGATTTGATTAAACTTTTGTACCAAAAGTACAAGATTGCACCATCAGCAAACTTCTTCGCACATTAGTACTCAAGAATCTGCACTATAGGAATGGATGACTGTCATAAAGACCATGCACTGTGAATACACAGACATCTCTCCTTTCCAAGCCCAAATAAAGTATTTTAACCAAAAAAAGTCAATGAAACTGTAAGAAAGCAAGCTGCCTCAGCTAGTATTAACACGTTTCAGACTGCGAGTTTGTGCGCGGCGAAATGACGTGCCACACCATGTATTGCACGAGGGACATTGGAGACCAATTTTTTTCGTTGCATAATTCGAGCTAAGTTTGTGATTAACACGTTTCGGATCATCGCGGAATTGCGATCTGTATTCTGATCGCAAAGCTTGCAGCTGCGTGAAGACACAGCTTCAGATTAACACGTGTGCTCTTGGAAGGACTGGCTTTGGTAACTTCACTTTGACTAAGACAGCGACCGCGCCTCGCCTCGTCAGAACCGTCGCTTCCCGCCATCGCCCACTAACCTCATCATCAAATATTCTCGCCTCATATATTTTGTATGGTGTGGTTCATGCAGTAAATCGTAAAGAAGACGTGGTGAACAATTGGAAGTGGTCAGAGCGAACACACGGACCAGTGCTGCACAAAGGTGCATCATCGAGTTTGCAACTGTTTCTGCTTCCCACTCTTCTGATCTAAGAATGTCATTGTAAAGGCACATGCTGTCCATACCTTCCTGGTCATGCACCAGCTTACTTCTTTCGCTCCAAGCAGCGACAAACAGTAAGCATTCGCAAACTGACGCAGCGTTGCGAGCGTCGCTTGCGGCGAAACCTTCGCGGGATTTATTTTTGAATGGCTAATTCGAATTTTCAAGGGGATTCCGCTCGTTACAAGGCGTAAGAACTGGATAAGGACACGCCTTACACTTTACGCCTTACGCACAACACTTGGCTTAAAGGCAGCGTCCAGGAGAATCTGGGCCTATGGGGATCTCCTTTGAAGGGTAATCTTGGAGGCCTAACTAAAACACTGCCCAAGCGGCAGCTCAAATGGTGAGCTCACAGTTGAGATATTCGCCTCCAAACTGGACCCTGGGATCGTACTCGCATGGATTCATGGCGCGACACATCAGTTTCGCGTAGATCCTCGCGCGAAAGCGCCACGAATCCATGCGAATACGATCACTGCGTCCAGTTTGGAGGCGAATATCTCAACTGCGAGTTTACCACTTGAGCTTTCGCCTGGGCAGTGTCTTAGTTAGGGCCCCAAAATTACTTTCCACAACAGAACCCCGTATGTCCAGATTTGCCTAGACGCTGCCTTTAACTTGACACGTTTCACCGCAAATCGCGCGGCAAAATGGCGTGCTACATCATGTGTAGCTCGAGGGACGTTGGTGACCGACTTTTTTCGCCGCATAGTTCGAGCTGAGTTCATCTCCTATGGGTACCTCCACACTGTTCATCATTTGACTTCGCGGTCATATATTTTATAACGAAAGCAAGAGCAATATGTCTACCCCAAAATGCGTTCTAAAATTTCAAAGTCTTGAATTCTTCTCAAACTGGGGCTATGCGGTCATCTGACACTGTGACCACGAATATCAAACTTTTCTCACGCCAAAACGCCCTTTTGTCTGGTTATGGTGGATATATAATATCTACTCCACGACGAAGGCGGTCGCCCAAATAGGTTGAAAGCATGCAAGGTTGACGCACGCCGGCGCGTGGGCAATTATCAACCATTGGGCGCGTACGGTCGGTCAGTCATCCGCGGGCGCCCCATTGTTGATAAATGCCCGTGCGTCGCGTGCGCGTCAGCATTGCATGTTTTATACCTATTCGGGCGACCGCCTTCGTCATGGAGCAGATTTTAGTGAGTCAAAAATGCCGAATTTGCTTAGAATTTCCTGTATAAGGCTTCCTCGGCTTCCCTATCACGAATTTGATTTTGATTGTGCCTAAATGATTTTTTGTGCGCTTCACGTGGGTTAGTGGGGGTTACGCACTAACCAGATTCAAGCTTTTGGTCCGATTCGGTCAGCCATATACCCTGAATATCGGAACATGGCACTACTTTGCAAAACCAACACAATATTCGTGATCAGCGTTTTATCTCTGATTTTGACATTTGTGCAGCATGCCTTCCTACCATAACCACACAAAGAGGGCCTGTTATCTTTAAAATAGGAAAGGTTTGTTCTCTAACTAGCTCTTGTGTTTTCCTACTTCTTGCAACGATCGGAACTCCCTCAAAAATGCGACTTAGCCAGTTCAAAAATGAATCGCGCGAAGGTTTTTTCGCGCGCGACGTTCGCAACGCCGCGCCAACTTGCGAATGTTTACTGTTTGTCGCTGCTTGGCGCGAACGAAGTAAGCTGGCGCATGACTAGGAAGATGTTTTGGACAGTAGATTTGTGCCGTTACAATGACATTCTTATATCGGAAGAAGACCATTGTGGGAAGCCGGAGACAGTTGCAAACTCGGTGATGCACCATGCGCAGCACTGGTCCGAAACGTGTTAAGAACCACAATAAGTGAAAAACCTCTAGTTGCTTTACTCGCATGTCGAAATCTCAAAAGGCATCGATGATTGTAAAAAATTGTTCGCTAGCATTTCTTCTTTTACTCAACATTTCATCATAATCACATGCTTAAACTACATGAAACTCTAGATGAACTTACAGTTTCTTAAAATGTAAACTTTCTGCGACTTTTTAAACTCATTGCAGAGAACTAGGCAAATAAATGTTAATACTCACCTTTTCAACTTATTTATGACCTTGTCAAGACTTCCATCGAATAGATCGAACTGATTGTTCAAATACATGATTTCTGAAATTATGAACTCATTAATATCCATGGATTGCTGCATAAAGGGCTAGAGAGGGAAAATTTACGAAGATAAAAGCTTATGTTTGTTCGAAAAGAATTGTAAAATGCAACATTTTTGAAATCTCATTTCCATTTAAAGCATATTCCACAGTTTCGGAGTGCGCAAACAAACATCATCATTCAAACGAAACGGAGTGAAAGTGTAATGAATACAAATTATCTTTTATTATTGAAAAACCAAAAAAAACATTGAAAAAACCATCTGCAAAATTTGAAGTTTCTAAGTTTTTAGCAGATGACAACAGCAAGGAAGTTTTTACAGCAGATGAGGGACAGTTTAAATACTTCCTGACCTGAAGCTCACCTCTTATAGGGCATTAGCACCCCACTTATAGTTACCATTAACTAGTTATGTATCAAGGTGGTCAAGAATGCACGGAAGTCCTTGAGACATTACGCAATGAGCAAGGAACTCGTTTTTTTTTCTCGAACTCATTCGCTCAGCGTAAGTGTACGGTAACTCGAGTAACAATAACATTCGCGCGATGAGTACTCACATTGGTTAATATGAGGAGTAAACAGTGTATTAATTCATACGCTTTGCTTGCAAGCGTTTCTTACTCTTGCATACCCCATCTAACCCTTTGATCAAGTTTTATTGTGAGATCGATTGTTCACCAAGCTCTCAATTTCCCTGGTCCAAATCTAGGTTGCCGGGATAGCCAACTACTAGGCTGTCCCAAAAATTTCGGTTGATTAGGTTGTCCCGAAAGTTCCGTTGTTTCAATTTTAAGAATTTGTAACTTTTCGCCATCGTCACATTTCCTTCTTCGAGATTTATCGAAAAATTGAGTCTTCCTCCTTGATAACATGTCTTATGAACTTCTAAATGGGAAAGGAAGACGTCAGTACGTAAGTTTTATACCTACTTACCTAAAACAGTTTGTGTTATGTAGATGTTCTACGAGAACGATTTTCGAGTTCACAACAGGTGACGTTAAAATTGAGTAATTTTTCACTTTTCCGGAAAATCATGAATTTTTACAGAAACGTCCAAACAGCAGCACAAACTTTTAAGTTGCAAAGACTGGATAATAAAACTTGTGTACTGACGTTTTCGGATTTTTCTGCAACTTCCCAGATTTTTGGCGAACTAACTTATAATGGTTACAGTTTGAGTAGTCTTCTTTTTTTTCATTTATATCCAGTGAAAGCATAGTGGAAGCTCAACGTATAGAGGAGTCGTTGTACACAAAGATTGGACACGTTGCGTCTGAGTGTGATAGTTCTTATTTGAAAGAGACAGCAGGCGGCAAGAGCGATGAAAGAGTGCGCGATATGAGAGACGTTGATAGCGTCCGCAGTCTGTCTCTGCGTGCAATGAATGGACTATATGTAACTATGAAGGGGCAGACTTTTTCTTTCTAGTAAGTTCAGATAGAATCGAGTCCGCCAAGATAGCAAAAATTGACAAATCTTCAAAAATCAAATGATGAAACTTTCGGGACAACCTATAAATTTCAAAAAAAAATCAGGAATTATCCTTGACGATGAAAAGCATAAGCATTTGAATATGTGTTCAGTGTATTTTTGTTTCAGTATGCTTCCAATAATCTATGATTTTCAAGTTTCATTCGATAAGTAAGATTGATGGAACTTTTGATACTTCTAAACTCATGTGCGGTCTGAGCTGTTTACCGAATAGATCATCGAATGCCAGTAAAGTAATCGAATTTATTTGCAAATAATCATAACTAAAATCTAGCAATGATTCTTCGAGATAGTCTTGCGATAGCTACCACCGCATTTGATATGCTGAGATGATTTTTTCAGAAACTGAAGAAATTTGGACATTCTTATAAGATTGCTCGAATGACCACCATAACACCCGACTGCATAAATCATAGAAAATATGGCTATACTAAGAGGAGTAGCTAAATTGAGTGCACACCCCAGTATGCTACTCGGTTAATATTTTAGGTCGGAGCAAAATAGTTTTGACCCTTAGAGCTTGAAAAGCTTGCGAAGCTCAAAAATACAATAACCACAAGTGATGTACACGTAGAAACAATACACCACCATACTGCAACGTATTCTACAATACTTGAAGGGCTCTGCAGGTGAGATTTGCTTGTAATTGTAAAAAATGTTAGAAAATACCAAATCGATCGAATGACTGAATTAATTCAAATAATCAAGTCAAACATATTTGAAGAATCACTTGGAGCATAAAAATGCCAGAGGAAAAGAGTGTTGCTAACACCGAGATGGGGAAGAAGACCTAATCGTTATCTTATATCCTACGATGACCCGTGAACGCCGGAAGGCCCCTTAGGCTAGTTTTACCGGGGTAGCTTTCTATTTCCTCTCTTTCGGTTACCATCGCTGGGTCAGTCAATTCAAATTCGCAGGCAGCTTGAGTAGAATTTGCACTGGATCATAAGGATGAGGCCTCCTCAGTATTGGGGATCAAGGGATCAAAGAAAATATATTGGTGGTCAGCGAAGTCAGAGGAAGCTAGCTCCAGGACAAAATTCGGAATCTTTTCAAGAGGGCAGGTTATGAGAAACATCTCAACACAGAACTGATAGTGGAGTATCACCTAAATATAGGGTTCATTGTCAGATAGTAAGGTCATTAAATGCAGATAAGCTCACATGATTAGAAAGTCCAGGGCAAGAACATCTCTTGGTACAGGACTATGATCCTTCGGTAGGTCATAAAAACAGCCGAAAAAATGGGAAATTCAAAAAATTTCTTTTAGCTGATAATGAAAGGGCACACAAAAAATGTGAATGAATGAGGAACATATCGCTCTATAGTTGACCTACGCACTATCATTGACAACTAAAGCAATGAGCACTGTTTATGACTAGGACAAAGTTTCTTTTGTGGCGATAAGGCACTACCTACTTCCCTATTATCACACCGTAGCTGAATAAAAACCGAGAGAACCATTATTTTTGAAAATTTCCCATCAAGAACAATGCCAGGCACCTCTGGTGCCATGCACTATGCAAATGAAACTAATGATAAGAAATTCTTCACATTTATTTGTCAGTTGACAGCTACTCATAGCATGAAATATCACGAGTGCTATGTTATTTGACAAAATTTAAGAGTGCAAAATGTGCGCAACAGCTGCTCTTGGACTTTCGACTTGATCGCTCTGTGCTCTAGGCTTCATTTTACTGCGTTGTAGCAGCTCAGCATAAAGCAAGAAGTGTTTTTCATGTGGTTAACCTATGGCATATAACCGGGGTTCGGCGCGAGCTGGCACCAAGAAAACTTCAGAGCGAAGTGCCCTTTGATCTTGAAAAATTTCGTACGAAATCCCCTTCTTTGACCTTAAACCCTAAACGTTAAAAACCCTAAAAAACAAAAATTGTGTCTTCGTGTTTTTATGCCACAAAAACGATATCCCCTTTGTTTTTCGTCCTAAAAACGATATCAGCTTGACCCCGGTGCTATGCCGAGCCCTGCATATAATCATCCATAAAAAAAATAATAAAAAGACAAAAGGAGAGGAAGATGATGTTAAAGTGATTAATGAGCATCATAGCTGGAGATGAAGGGTCCATTTTTGAACCATTCGTCTTCCAATGATCGAAAAATTTCGGTTAGCGGAACTTCCAAGATTGAGGTAAAAGTACAAAGATGTTTTTTTCTTATAGGATTCAAATAGGAGGTTGTGCTCATCACCTTAGCTACCCCACCGAAGCTACTGTAATGGCTTGACTCGCACCAACGATAACTCGTTTGAATAAGTAACCCTTAGAACTCCATCATAATTTGAACTATAACACTGCAGTATCAAGAAAATTATTCTTATACAGAGTGTCCCAAAAGTATGTATGTATACACTGTTTGATCGTTAATGTCTCTTTTCCCAAGAAGTCTTTTGCCTACCTTTAGATACCATTTTGTAGAGCTGGCTTCAGCTTAGATTTACCATATGGAGCGAAACACAGATCGCTCTTCATTACTGTAGGATTATGGTAGGAAATTTACTTACAGCGTCATTGTGAATTAATCGTAGTTCAACAAAGTTTCCGAAAAATCTGAAAAGTGATGTACTATGGTTTTCGCACGCTGATTTTAATACTCAACTTTTTACGAGTTTGCAGAGCTTTTTAAATGGTTTAAACACAATTTTAGGGAGCATTAATTAAAGCAGCTATTGCTGTTTATCTGCATAACTTATGATGAAAGCACTGCGGCGAAGTGCAAACTACATATTCGGTTTGAGCGGCTTGACTTGGCCTAGTACAAAAGTTTTCAGGTTGTTTGGTTTGCTTTTTGGGGCGAAATAGGGCCTCTAATGGCTTGCAGCCCTTCTTGGAGTTTCTACCGTAATTCCACAGTAATGAAGAGCGACCGGTACGTTCCATACTGTAAATCCAAGTTAAAGCCAACTCTACAAATCTTGTTTGGAGGTGGCAAAAGACCTTTTGGGAAAAGAGATATTAACGATCAAACAGTGTATACATACTTTTGGGACACCCTGTATATTAGGAATCTCTACTGTTCCAGTTTTTTACTACTTCTTCCGTCTCTACTGATCTCTACTTTCACGCTGACAACATCGCAAGACCCCTTTTCTTGATCCGGAGGAAACGATGTTTTTGGAAAGCTTCTTTTTTTAATCAGTCCAACTATTTTCGTACATGCTATTTTTACTCCGTTTTTTTGTGTTTTCGATGGATCTTGCTTCTGCCTATGACTATACAACGTCGCAAAGAATACTTTTTTGCTTATGCCAATTTTTTTGCGAAAATTAGTAGAGTGCGTTCTTCTTTACTTCGTTCTTTTTCACTGCTTTCGCAAGGAATTTTTTCCAACTTGGACGATACTTGCTCAGAATGATGAGCGGAAGAACAACGTCCAGACAACGTCGCAGGATACAGGAGCAACAATGCGGGTGTAAAAATCTAAAGGACACATCAAAAATCAGATTGACGTCGATGTGCAACGTATTTTTTCAGAAAGAGGATTCGTTACCGCCATAGTTAAACATCGTTTTTTTGGTTTGAAATTTGGTTACGCTGCTTCTGCTTTCTACGATTTCTTTCACGTCTCCTTTGCTTCGTATCTCTTAATTTCCATCTATTTTTCTCAAACAACCTTCACTTTTTACACGAGCAGGAGCTGAACGACTTTCCTTTCTGGGTTCCATCTCTTGATTATCGAAGGTATGCTGGAAACTTCGACCAGAAGATTTTGATGTGTATTAGCATCTCCCAAAACTAGGCCCTCCAATCAATTTTCTGTTTGAAAAACCGCTTTTATTCTCTATAAGGCCCATTACTTTCGAATCACCCTAATATCCCCGTTTTCTCAACTCTCTATACCATATCGCATTGTTTCGATAAGTTCTTCCCCATTCACACGATCAAAGTACTTTTGAATTTTTGCTCTAGCCATGTGCTCTTGTCACAAGTTTCAAGGTGTTCCTGTTGAGCTTGAGTGTTCTGTGATTTCTGTGTTATTATCTCTTGTGTAAAGCAGCTTACTACACTACGAGCTTATCGCAGTGTCACACATGCACGTGGGCGCATAGTGTTAGTGTCCTTTGGTTACGTCATAGAACCGAAATAAACAAAATTTGAACCTTGACCCATCTGCTAGAGTGTACTTTGAAATCATTTCGGTTGTGCTGCAAGCTTGAGGAGAATCACCTCTGAAAAAGCTATCAAAATTCCATTGAGAGTAACATTTACCACGTTTCGGACCGCGAAATCGCGCGCGGCGAAAAAGAGTGTACTTTCAGCCGTTAGCCTACAAAGGGACCTTATTTCGCAGCCTGTGGGCCACATTTGTAATCAGCATGTCAGATAAGCTCCATATCCAAAGTTCTGAGTGAATTCGAAGTGTTTGAATTTTGTTGCTTGAGAGGGACTTTTGTGCTTTCTTGATAGGAACAAGAAACCCGTTTCTAATAGTATTCAAGAAAATCTATGTTGTACACCGTACACATCAGTATTGAAACTACGGTTTTTCTCTTTGATATCGAAGCAAAGGGAAGTTGCGACGTCGCACGCGTCGTTCGCGTCGCCGCACTTCGTTGCAACTGTTGCTCGATTTGTGCTCATATCTCCTAAACAAATATCGGCGGCACAACTCTACAGAGTCACTTGGAAAGTAGAAGCTTTAGCCTTTGACTTGATAACCTTGGGCTGAGAGAAAACCTCCTGTAAACGTCAAGAAGATCCTTCAAAGCAGGGTGCTGCACCATGTGCAGCACCGGTTCGAAACGTGTTACTTAAGAGGAAGTTGGTAATGCTTTCACATACGCATATGCTCTAGTGCCGCGGGAGAGAGGTTGTATGAGACAATTACAATGGACGAGCTCACTAACCCATTAACGACGATGTGGATCACCGGTGGCCTACGCAGTTTTTGCTGCCAAGGACGATGTAGACCACCGGTGGCTCACACCTGTTGCAAAGCCATATCCTTTGCAGGTCTAGTATCTCTTCCGAATATCAATATTTTTCAATTTTGTTGCACTCTTGGGACTTGTGGGCTCATTACAAAACAACCCTGCATTTCGTGATTAACCACCTTCCCACGGAAAGTGTTGTGCAAAGTCGCGTCGTCTCACAAGGCCGCCACAAAATTAGGCGTCATCGTCAATAAGTTAAATCGTGAATGTCCCATCGAGGAGGACCCAAAGTACGACTACGACCGCCTTCTGAAAGGATTGCGAGGCTGCAAGAATGTGTAACACATGAGAAGAACTTAGAACAACATCTTGAAGATCACCAAGGGATTGCTCGAGAGAAGAGCCTAGAGGAGGATGCAAAAGCAACTCACATCGAGCTACAAATAGCGAAAGCCACCTCTAAAACAGCATGACAGGAAATTTTTATTGAGGCAAGCGAAGATTGCAAGCAGAGGGAACGAAGCTCCAAGAACGCCAAAAGAACCTCTGTGATATCACGTACCGCTGGCAGCACTATTACACAATGACGGAATCCATTTTTGCGACATAAGATGAATTTCGTGAAGAACTTCCACTCCACTCCCTCCTCATCAATATCCATGCCTATACCCGTCGTTCCCAGTGGCGAAGTAACACCACGGATACTACCTGTTAAAGTCGCACCGCGATCCACTTTGAAGACATCCACGTCATTAGGAGCAGATCAGATTTCTGCCGAACTTCTGCGAGCCTGCAGATCATCCTTGTTTTGTGCGAAGCTATTTAACAATCTCTTTGCTTCACCAAATTTCCATCAGTGCAAGTCTTTAGATTTTCATCATAGGTACAGATTTTTATTACAGAAAAAGTATATTGTTGATACAGTTATTAAAATAAGTGGTCCGCACCCACCAGTTCTAATATCTGTTAAGGTGCACCCTGGCTTAATCTCGCGTTTTGTTGATACTTTTGTTCTCTAAAGAGTTGGAATCTCCTCTGTAGTCGACAAGGTGTTTGGTCGGATAGTTCACCTATGCGTCTCCGACTTTTCAGAATCTGAAGAAGGCGAGTCTGTCGAAATGTCAGTCTGTATATTGTGGAAGAAGTAAAGTATCTGTAGCAATCTTGGACGCTGCTAAAGAAATCAACCAGAAGATTCAGACTATGCCAAGAATTATGGATAATCAAACATGGATTCTAATTAACGATGTGCCTTCATTTCATGTTGGTAGCAGTACCCTTTAATTCAACTGGCTTGACGGCTGGGAGGCGGGACTTCGCGACCTAATTAAGGTTAAGTAATAATTAGAGGGCACACGCGAGTGAGAGACGCAGACTGCGTAGCGGGCGAGCGGCCTTAATTAGTTCACAAAGCCCCGCCTTCCAGCCGCCAAGCCAGTTGAATCAAAGGTTATATAAACGTATGACATATATCAGTGTAGACGTTTGTTTTAGTACTCTTCCCATAGACCTTGCTTGCAAAAGCGAGGGTAAGTACCCAAGGCCAGGAATATTATTGTTGTAGTTGTCACTCGTTTGCTTAGCGAATGAGTTTGATGAGGGAAAACCAAAACTGGTCTTACCGACTACGTGCTATTCGAGCATTTATTTACATCTACATATTTTTTTGAATTGTTTGTATTTATATCTGAAAAACCGGTAAACAAAAATTAGTGAAAATGTTTATTTCTTTTTTGAAAAATACTTAATTTACAAGCTTATGCTCAAAAGCAAAGTAAGTGAATTGGACGTAGTCTTAGGTTGATGCATTGCAACTGCGACAGGGTTTTTTTGAACTTGGTTATGATTTCCTGCTAGAATTTGTTTTTCTAAACCTCAAAAACATTTCCTCAAGGTTTAACATGATCTGAAGAGCAAAAAAATGATCGCAGGTTATACAAGTGTGTATTGTGATTTTCACAAATTATTACAGCATTTTTCGAAAAAATCAGAAATCCGAAGAGGTGTAAAACGTGCAAAAACGCAGCTGCAGTAATGCATCAGCTCTACGACTACGAACTTGTTGCAGAAAGCTTTCCAGTATGAATTGTTGACTATGAAAGTAAGTGGCATTCCGTACCAGTAACAGATTAGACAGATGAAGAAACCTGATTAGCTTAGGTTGATCGACTACGTACATATAGCAAAGTTCCAAAGGTTCTTGACTTGCAGGCCGGGACCAGACCAGAATTTTCAGCTAGCTGCTCCAAAAAGTTCTGCCATTTCTCTGAAGGCTTCTTCGAGGTGACCGCGAAATTTAGCAGAGCTCTGAAAATTTTTATTTAGGAAAGTAAAAATGCTCTCGAAGAAAGGTTATCTTACCGTATTCTCAGCTGACTTGTAGCTGCTGATATGAGCTAGAATAGTGTGATTACCGCCGAATCGGTAGCATATACCTGGAAATAGCTGGTTACACATACAGAGCCCTAAACGGTAATGCAGGTCAACCTACCGTAACCCTTCTTTGCTACTGCACCAAAGCATGCTCCACTCCATGTTCGCCATGGTTCCACATCTTCGTCTAGTTGATTTGTGACCACTGGGACCTGCAAGGACTTTTTAAGAAAACGTCAAGTTTAGGAAGGCGGCTTACGTGTGAAGTAGACAGAAGCCACTGCTGGGAGATGTAAAAATCAAGAAAAGGGCTTGAGATGAGGGTTCCTTGAGAAAGCACATAAAGGACGAAGAGATGTCGGTCGATGCCTCCTCCGACCTGAAAAAGGAGACCGCATTTTCTTTGAATGAAACGCAAACTATGCCAGAAGTAGAACAATCAGCAAATTCTAACATTCATACATAGTGTTTGCTATTTATTGTGCCTTATGTAGATGAATAAGCTAAAAAAATCAATAAGCAACTTCTTCTAGGAGAAGATGAAAAACGCCGTGGATTACCAAAAACCTTATTCATTTTTAGCTTTTTTGATTTTTCTGTGTAAGCTTGAACCCACTTAATATGAATCTAGCAAAGAATATATGACTACATGTTTATGATTAATAAAGTAAAGAATTACCATAGCTTCTCTATTCCTATTGACGTGCAGCTCACATGCGATTCGTAGCCTTTTGATCTTTTCTTCTTTCTGAAATAAGTCAACTAATAACTTCACTACGACTAATTATATTTCAACCTACAGATGCATTTCCATTAATCATTGCATAAACAAACTCGCAGGACTCGTCAGTTACAGTCCGAAGAGTCTCCGTACGCGAGTTTTTGTAAAATCTTGCCGAAGCCGGCTCGTATGTAAGCACGAAACGCCCTTGATCCTGTCAAAAATAGTGATAAATATCAAATTGTCAAAAATTTAGTTTGAATAGAGGTTCACTTTGTAATTAGCTAGTTGAATAGCCATCTGGACGAACCCATCTGGAGATAAGCCACATTTCTTGATAAATCCTTTGCCATAATCTCTGGAAAGCACATTTTTATACAAAGAAAAAGATTTACAGCTCAAATAAGAATTTCGATCATGAACAGAAGAATCCTCAGGAAGAGGAAAAAGGTTACACTGTTTACTTTCGGTTAATCTTTCAAATTTGTTCTTGTTCATTAATAGCAAAATTCGTTACAAGTATAATCGAGTTTTATCTAGAGTTCATTCGGGTCAGAAAATGTAAGCAGAATTTCTTTTCTTGCCTTCACGAACATCAAAACGTTAAATTTCTCACATTCGTTAGAATAGAAGTTAAAATTATAAACAGCAAGCTAAGACAATTATCTTTAGCTTATGCAAAACAGCGTTCCATATTTGTTTTTTTTTCAGCAAAACGAACTATCGTATAAAAACCAGGACTCGGCACGAGGTGGCTTACAAGCAAGCTGGATATCGTTTTTGGGACGAAAAGCAAAGGGGGTTTCGTTTTTGTGACCGAAGAGACACGGAAAATTGGCGACGGCGACCTTTTCTTTTAGTCGACGTTTCGTTTTTTGGGGGATTTGTATTTAGAGGAAATTTGGTTGAGGGTCAAAGGGGACTTCGTAAAAATTCCCAAAAGTCAAGGGGGACTTCGTTTTTTCCATTTTCATCTAGCCACCTCGTGCCGAGCCCTGATAAAAACGTAACCCCAAAGTCTAACCTTTTCTATTCGCTTAAAATAGAATCGTCCCTTGCAAGAAAAATTTTAATCGCGTATCTCAACACCTCTCATTCAATGCAATGCGAATTGAATAAATTGCACAAAGCAACTCTTCCTTGGTGCTTGTGTTTTCTAGAAAAAAAAGGTGGATTCACTAATGTCGTGCACGATTCTTGGTAAAGGATTGATCATTAAAGGCTCATCTTTTCTTTTTATTCTGAGCTTACTTGAAAACAGTTGCTGCTAAGTCAACATCGTCCCTCAGCTTTGAGTACTGATCGTAGCATCTCTGGATAGCTGTGCTCATCTATAAATGGTATTATTTTGAAAAGACACCAATATTCAAGTAATTTACCTCATCGTTAACTTCCACAGGTAATTTTTCCGCAAGAATGATATCGCGATCATTTTTGCTTAATTGCTCAATTTGACGCTGTTCTTCGAGTGAGGCATATCTAAAGATTCTATATAATGTTTCTACATGAAAATACCAAACCGCAGTGAACTTGCTTCATCAAAATGTCGTTAGTCGCGTAGTTTTCCATAAGGTGGTCAAATTCTGCTCCATCAGCTATGGAATGTTCGGTAGTACCTCCACACTACAAAACTAATAAAGATAGAGGCTGTAAAAAGAGGTTCGTTTGTGTTTTCACCCTTGCATTCTTCGCTGCCAAATAGTTCAGAGATTTATCCGCCCAACGATCCACACCATTCCCCGTGAGCATTTTACAAAGAAAATGTGAAAGTTCGTCCACACTATTCTAAAGTTATGCTGATTTCGAATGTAAAACAAGGGGAACAAGAATTGATCTACCGGATCTTTCCTATACTCCTCGTCGTCTAATGTGAGAATAAAGGCAGCTGATTCGATCTCATGTAATGTAGCGGCATTTGTTGGATGGTTGACAAAGAACTTCTCTCGATTTTGAGCCCATTCGTCGCTAAAATAACCTATACTGCAAGAGAATATGCCGTAAACTTCAGACCGTACTTGTCACTGTAAGTTCAAAAAGTAGTGTAATTAACAAAATGAGGGTGAAATTGCAGAACTGGATATAGTTTGATATAAATAATATAGTTTTAAATTTTGAGCTCAACCTGATTTCATATACTTTTTTTTGATAATGCATGTTCTATTGTACGTTGTGTTCTACGGTGAAAAAAAATGAGATGCACAAATTCTAAAAAAACATAAAGCCTACCGTCTATCAGTTGTCAATGCAGCAACCATGCTCTCAGGACCCTGTACAGCATCGTTTCGTGAGATGAGTTCCGCATAAATTCTAAAAGTGGCTTACGTTCTTGCAAGTAAAAGAATACCATTTCTGATGTGAGCTTACTTAGCTAGCTGATCAATGCTGTAGATACGATTATTCTTATCACAACATGTGACTTTGTAGAAGCATCCATTCAATATGGCCACGACATGCTTGGAAATACCTGAAGCATAGATTGTAGATTCAATTGAGGATATAAAAGTAGTTAGCTTACCGTAATTTTCTAAATGATCTATTTCTTCGCCAGGTACACGGCAAACACTGTAAAGCTTATCATAGTGGCAAGCACAGAGTAGACCATCGCCCAACTAAATCGTACTTCATTATAATTGTAATATTCAAATATTGTTATTCTTAATACTATTTTGCCATAATATTTTTTCAATACTGCGGAAGTCATTGCGAATTCGCTTCTATTTTATAGGTAGTAGACATCGAAAGAGATTGTGGCTTATGAGAGACGCAGACAGTCCGCATTTACGCCCAATCCGCGCGCAAAATTTAGCGATATTTGAAAAACGAAGGTTACCCACCGGTTTGATCTCTTGCCGATCGATAGCCAATTGAGACATAAATTCAAAATAAGTTGCACGAGCTGCCATATAAGCCCTAGTTGCACGTCGATGCTCGGGAATTTCAATGAGGTCAATGTGAGCTACACTGCTGTTGACGAGAAGGGGCTCCCTAAACAATATTTAAACTTCGCGGATGTTGTAATCTATTGAATTTGGAGGCCAATGCAGTGTTTTTGCGTCCCAGCAGCATTTGCGCGTAAACAGTGAGGCACAAGATGCGCAAGTCGCAAGCATGTTGGCGGTAATTAAGAGCACGACATTTGTTTTCGCGCTAATGTTGTCGTCACCGCAAGCGCACTGTATTGATTGCTAAACTAATCTGTACAAAAGTTAAAATTCCCCTACCTATTGTAATGATACGCATATTTCTCCCAAAACGGAGTGATATAGTTACTTGACGTCATCGACATTAACCATGCGTACTTTTGCAGGCGTTTTCCTTCATTTTCTAAGAACGATTGGGCCAGCTCCTCGACATGTGCGTATTCATCTTTCCTCAAGATATTTCTGACAGACTTGAGGTACTTCTCAATTGTTTTCTCCAGATTGGGTACAGAAGGGCTGGGCAGAAGACTATCACAGGATTTCAGAATAGGAGGCGATATGGAGAGGAGCTTGCGACAAACCTGAATCATTTTTATATGAATTGTTCATACATTAGTTCGTTTATTGATTGGGAATAAATCTCTAGCATAAGAAAACTCACTCCCCATAGTTTTGTAGTCAGTGACGGCTTCTTTGGATTTTCGAAAAGGAATCCTTTGTAGGAAAAGTAGAATGAACTGAGAAATTGTCTTAGCAGCAGGATGGGAATATAAGTTCCAGTTAGAGATAGGATGCAAATTTTTGCCCACTGAAATATTATCAATAAATCCAAAGTAAATGCTAAATTTAGGAAAAATCTGGCATACTTCGGCAGCTCTGTTGCTAAATTCTGGTATAAAATCGAACAACGGTATCGCTCCATATTTTACTTGTATAGCTCCAAGAGAAGCTACTCCGGCGATAAAATATGGTGGTCGCACTGGCCATAGCCGATTATCCAGAGAATTCTGTAATGGTATGAATATAAGTTGGTTTTCTCCGAGTAAAGGAGTAGTGGAGTAAAGAACCCGAGTCTCACAAAATTGATAAAAAGTCAGAAAAAAGTTCTACGAAACAAGTGGGCATGGTGACAATGCAGCTTTCATTAAGGATTAAAAAGGTTGTAAAAAGGTTGAAAAGCTAGAACTCCGTTATTTAAATACTCAAATAACTTTGAAAGAAGTTTGACATCCAGAAAAATCATGTAAGCTGTCTGAAGTCTGAAATCGAAATCGAAAACAAGCTCAACAATTAAAACAGATATGGTACAACACGACTGATAGTTTACGGGAATAAAAAAAGTTTTATAATGTAGATACAACAAATAATCATCATTGAAGGAAGCGAAAGGTTTCATCGCTATGATACGACATGGACAATCAGTCGATGCATTCAGACACACTTTAAACCGTATTGACAAATTTCTGAAACTATTGCAAAAAATGCACGCATAGGCCATTCTGCTGTGTATTCGATCGCTGTTAACAGCGTTTCAACATTCATGTCTCCCTACATCGTTTATTTTCAAACACGTTTTTTTCGCAATATTTAGTTAATTTCCTTGCAAAAGTTCTTGTTTTGTTCTTGTTTCTTATTCATGGATTTCCCACTAAAAGTAGAAGCTGTGGAAGGCAATTGCTGACCCAAGGCTGATACAGCTTTATATATGTACGTAAAAGGTATAAAAATTTTATGGAGATGCATCACGCGTCCAAAAGGTGTCTAATTTCAAATTTCTAGTGAATTGTGAGCCGATAGATTTACGGATATCAATCAAAATTGGAAAACTGCCATTTTTACCGGATTTCAATACTTTACCGCAGAAAATATCTACTTCTACCAACAAAGGCATTCAACTAACATCTTGAGCCCTGGAAACACTATTTCAAACAGCCCCATTTGAGCAAGAATTCATTTATGCAGCATTCTACAAGCCCAAAAATCTCATCTAATTCAGAAACATTTTGCATAAAATTGCATAGATTTCATGGTCATAGTACAAGAATGCGCATATCTCAGGTGATGATCAAAATAATATGTCGCGCGTATAACTAGCATACAGTTGTTTTCAATACGTGTTGGTTTTTTCTACCGTATGCCTTCCAGCCTCACCATGACGTGGATCGGTGTGGATTGGTGTGGATTGGTGCGGCGCCGCCGAGAAAAGCAACGCGGCGCAAACCCGAAGCGATGCGGCGCCTCACCAATCCATACCAATCCACACCAATCCACGTCATGTTGAGGCTGGAAATTAGAAAAAACCAATACTTATTGAAAACAACTGTATGTACATTGGTTTTTTCTACCGTATGCCTTCCAGCCTCAACATGACGTGGATTGGTGTTGATTGGTGTGGATTGGTGAGGCGCCGCCGAGAAAAGCAACGCAGCGCAAACCCGAAGAGATGCGGCGCCTCACCAATCCACACCAATCCACGTCATGTTGAGGCTGGAAGGCATACGGGAGAAAAAAGCATTACGTATTGAAAACGACTATACATTCGTTCAGTTTTTTTTAATTGTCGTTTTTGGTTTTATTCAACAATTGTTCTCAATCTAAATCTGAAGAAGTTACAGTAAGACCATTTTTAACTTCAGTATATTTCGCACAAAAGAGCTTTTTTTCTTATTCAGACCTTAGTACAGCTATGTGAAATATAGGTTTGAAGTCAACTACTGTCGTGCAAAGTGTCACTCATAACAAAAGCACTTGAACAGCTATGACGTTTGTGTAAAGTGTAAAGTTTTCTAAAACAATAAGGCTGAACTGCAGTCATTCTGCATGGCTTATGTTCAAAGTCTTGCTGTAATTTTATCCATAAGCAGATCTTTGTTAGCTCGCATTTGTATGCATACTCTGATCCTTGTAAGAATGTAATTATTCTGCATACAAACATATGCATTGAATTAAAAATTGTTTTTGAAAGAATTAAAGCGTACACGGGCTTTATTGGACTTTACAACAACGTTTGTTAGAAATTTACGCTGCTCTAATTTTATGCTAATCCTAGCTTTTTCCTCAGTTTAAAAAAAAGAGATCAGTGCTTCGGCAATCACAGGAAGTGGTTAGAAGTGAGAGTAGTTCAAAAAACCATGTCCTATTCTACAGTGGCGTACCCAGGATCTCCGTCCGGAGGGAGGTGGGGGGGGGGACAGATTTGATAAAGGTGCGTGGCATTAGCCGCCTCCGAAAAATTTTTTGGAACGATTTCTAAGTTTTTCAAGGGGCCATATCCCGAAAATTCCAGATAAAGTAGGCGTGGCGTCAGCTACCCCCTGAAAGAAAACCTTCTATAAGGCTAAATTCACACTTTAAAAGCTTAAGTTATTCCAATCTTTTAAAGGTATACGCAAGTCATTTGCAATTCTTTACAACTTTTTTTTACAACTGTAGGCAAATTTCAACAATTTCACAACCCATCGTCGAAAGAGGGGGAGGCGTCTCCCTTTTTCTCGGTACCCCACTGCCATTCTACCATCTTCTACTCATCTAATGTTTTACGAGCATCAAAAAGTTGAAATTTTTGGACAAGAAGGACACAGTAAAATGTGCTGATAAGTAAATAGAAACATTAACACAAACTCTGATAATCACAGCAAATTTTCTTGATCCCCTCCCTCTTCACTTTGTTATTGACAAAAGAGTTAGAAGTGTTCGCCACTTTGGCCTGACCCACCTCCCTCACAGATTAGATTGCAAATATGGAAGAAAATGCGCTCTTCAAGAAAAATGTAGGCAAACAAAAGTCTCATCACAGACAATTTCAGCGATCGTAGGACTGCTGCGAGAGAAGGAAAATGGTAATATTTAGTTTTTTTTTACCGAAATGGAATACTATGTACCGGCTATATGAGAAAATTCTACTTGGATAGTGAATAAAAATGAAAATCTGTAATTTACAAGGATGAAGAATGTTCCCAATCTAGACAAAAAGATTAGCTGATGATTGTGAATTGTTTTCGTTGCAGGCTATTGTATTAACATGTTAGGTCTGTAATTTTGGGGGGATATGAAAGTGTTCCAAGATTTTCATATTATGCAGTTTGTAACATAAAACAAACGGTCCATTTTTCTTGTATACCTCTGAACTTTTACTAACAAAATGGTCGTTGAGTAAACCAAAAATGTAGATGTTTGATGAAAATTGATAGCACGGATTTTTTTTAGGTTACAGAAGTAGGCAAAAAATCAAAACTCAGAATGTAATTTATTGGGCTTTCCCGCATTTTTTAAGAATATTAAAAAATACAAAATTCACTTGTCTTTCTTTATTCTTGTCTCGATATGGTCTTACAAAAAGACAGGCTTTCAAAATATAAGCGAGAGCATGGTTTTCTTCTCCAACATACGCGATTACGAACCGGGTATATGTCAAGATGAACGATAGCTGGTACTAGTGGCGCGCGGGGTCATGAACTGGCAATAACGTGTTCGCTCGAAGCTCCACCCTACTGCGGCGGACGAGTTTCTCGGACGATACTTTTAATAGTGAGATACAAGCTTGTTGCAAGCTGCGGTGAAGCTTGATATTTACAGAATTTGTTTTGATTTTCTTTTCTTTTTTGGCAATCAATGAATAGCTGATGTGTTGGTCGTGAAATTCGATAGATTTGCTGATTTACCTATGAATGACCGACTGACTCCTGGATATCCAACTTTGAAGTGTGAAATCAATCTAGAACACCTCAGGCATGATTGAAAAAACTAATCTATAATGAAAAATGATCTGAAAACTTTAATTTAATTGAAATTTTGAAATCTACTGTTACCCAAATTGCAACCAACTGCAGAAGCATGAACGAAGTATTAGAGAGTTTTCCAATAGCGCAACGCATTCCTAGGCTAATTAACAAGGGGGCGGAGCGATCAGCGCACCGCGTACAGTACCCAGCTGGCGGCTGGCACATGCTATCGTTCATCTTGACCGCCACCCTTACGAACCATAACAAATTTGTGAGAAATTACGAATTTTTAGAAAATCTTGCAGCAAGACTTTGAAGTCAACCTAGCTGTAAAACTTAGAGCTTCTTAAATCTTCTCCAGCCTACAACATTTACTCGTCTCTCTTCTTTCTCAAGATGCAAATCTTTGCTTCTATTTCAGTCCTTTTATAGGTAAGAAGACATGTACTGCCAACGCTTAGTCCTACCCCTCGCCCGTGCTACCACTTCTACGAGATTTCTTCCTATTTTCCGAGCAGAAAAAGTTCTGGCATCTCGGTCTCTTCACATCTCACTTGCTAATAAGGATGTTGACAGTGCAGCAAAGTACATAGGAGCAGGAGCTGCCACAATTGGAGCGGCTGGCTCAGGAGCAGGGATAGGAAGCGTATTTGCGGCCCTTATTTCCGGATACGCCAGAAACCCAAAGCTTAAGATGGAGTTGTTCTCATGTGCTCTTCTCGGTTTTGCACTTTCGGAGCTTCTGGGACTTTTTTGTATTACTATGGCCTTCATGATATTATTTGCATTTTGAGCCAATATTGTCACAAAATAGGTTGCCTATTTTTGAAATTTTATTACAAATGAACGGTCATGACATCTTTGAATGTCAATCTTTGGTCCAAATTTATATACAGAAATGCTGACCATGCTCCGCTACGCGTCATTATAACGTCTAAATTGGCTGCATTTCGAGTGCTGTATATCATACTGTAGAAAAATGGAGGTGGAAAGGAAAAAAATGGACGAAGGAGCAAAAAGAAGTAAGTAAAATTACAAAATTATGCAAAAAGCTTGTGATTGATAAAACAGTAAATGAAGTGTCAGTAAAATTTTGAAGGGCTCTTTCATAGTTTATCTGCAGTCGGATCATTTGCAAAATTTGTGTAATGTACATTGCGCGCGATATCCTACGACTTACATACTTACATTTTGCCAAACACACAGCATTCTTTTTGAATTTTCTTTCTTTCACTCCAATTAGGTTTAAGCAGATCAGTTAGCACCTTCAATGTTACATTGAGCGCCCGCCACACTCGATCAACTTGATCTATTAGGTTGTAAAGAAAGTTCCCGGGCACTTTTGGAAATTTCATTTTCAAACGTATTTTTTCGGCGCTCGGTCAGACTTTGACACCAAGTTTTTTATACTGTTCAGTATAGGGAAGTCTGAAGCTTTCATTGAGCCTTCTGACTATTATCGATGCCAAGATGTATTTGATCTGCACGTCAAAAAGAGAAATCTTTCCAACCGTAAAAATTTCACTATTTTTCTTCCTACGGCCATTTTTTTGTGCAAGTCGAAGATTTTCGTCCAATTCATGGGTGATTTGATTGAGAAGCCTGTTGACTAGTGATCCGCCGCTGCACTCGAGTTTTGCGATTTGCGCTCAGAAATTACAAGCTGTCAAACTTGCCTCTGACTGCAACTCTTTTCGCAGCTGGCGTCGCTTCTGCGGGGATTGCCACGCCTGGATGATGGGTCCAAAATATGTGTAAGGCATTACCCCAACAATATTCCCAGTAATCAAAGATTTGGTCCTTTCTGTGCAGAACTAGAAGACTACAAAGTCACATACTCAAAAAATGGTGCATTTTTGGGGGCAAAAAATGGTCGATTTTTCAAATTTTCTGGGAAAAAACTTTCTGCAGGTGGTCCCTCAAAGAAATAAATGGTCCGCATAACAGCCCCAGCAGACCTCTACATAACCACAGCATCTGGGCTCTCCACCTCTTATCATGCCTGAGATAATCCTGCACAAACAGGCCACTTTTCGCGACGACCTTTTTCCCTTCTGCGCATGCTGGTGGACCGCAGTAAGGTGCTGAGAAGCCAGCAACACAAATGTATGTTATGGACAAAATCGTCTTTGCAACGAAGTTTGTAGCTTCAAAAAAGAATCAATCTACTTGAAGTTACAGCGATTTGAAAAAAATTTTCGCAAGTGCCCGGGAACTTTCTTTACAACCTAATACTTCTCCACTTCGCTATTGGCCAAATTACTGATTTGACAAATAGCAAAGCTTGATTCACTCTACCCAATTATGCCTTTTCGCTTTTGGATCAGTAAATCGACTTTTTCGTTGAAATTAAGTCGTCGTTAGATGTGGCGAACTGTGTGCAATTTCACAAGATTAGTCACAAGCGGCCAATTCATACTTTTCTGAAAGAGAATCTTTTCTTCGCCATCTTGTCCATTAAAATTTCTATGTGAAAGCCACAGCTGCGAAAAACATGTCACCGCGGTGAACTTTGTTCAATGCTCTAGCAGACTAAAGCGTAGGATGCATTGTTCAAACAAAAACTTCTTTATCTTTACCACGTGCTCTTCAGGTAAACGAAGGGGAAAGTTTCAAAAAGTGTAAACCAGCTTACAAATTATTTGGTACTAAGATGCTCAAAATTTTTATAGAACAAAAAGACCCCCAAAATCGCCTCGTAATAAATCAATGTGCTTCAGAATTGACTTGCTTCAAATCTCATACAATTGTGTTGTGGTTTTCTATGGGATTTTTCAGTACAAGGTTTTGTATACATGTTTAAGAACACAGTTACTTCTTTCAGTCTCTCGAATATCAATTAAAATAAAAATGTACGGGAAAAGCCGTGAACATCTACTTCGAAAAGCATTTAACAAGCTATTATTTGCCAACCACTCCAACAGAAACAGTTTACAGCAGCCGATGATGAATAACAAACAAGAGGAACAATGACGAACACCGCCCATCATATCTATGTCTGATAACAAAAAAAAATTCAAAATGTTTAGAAAATAAAAATTCGAATATTGGGTTGATTCAAAAGTATTGTCGCTTCATTCGTAACTGCTCTCTACGTGAGCGGATTGACTTACAAAAAAAACCTCCAAGTAGAAAAATTCATTTACTTTCTAATCAAATTTTCGCTTCTCTTTAACGATAAAGGAATTCAGAGATAATAATTCGAATAGGAGAACCATCCTAGAACTCGTGATTTTCGAAAACCAATCATTAAAAATCTGAAACAAAAATCTGAGAGCATGATTTTTGAGGGCTTTGTAGCTGCTTTTTCTGATAGTGTCATGTTTGTACTGATGGAGCTTTTCTAGGAAAAGTTATGATTTTCGTGAAAAATGCAAAAAAATGGCAAGAATGATTTTTCTCGCATCTTTCCGCATTCTCTCGAAAATCATATATTTCGTAAAAAGCTCGATCAGCACCAGCTTGTCACCGATACAAAGAGCAGTTTACAAAACCTGCAATAAACACGCTTTCAGATTCGTTTACTTTGAAAAATCGGGGAGTTTGAGCGGTTCACCTATTCCAGTTTTTATGTCTAGAGTCAATTGTTCTCAAAAAGCGGTGAAGACTTGATTGGAAAGTAGAAGAATTTTTTTATGTAATAGTTTGTAACTCAATAAGTCTACATAGGGAGCAATTACGAATTTGTCAAAGCGGCAGAACTTTTGATCTACCTAATATGATTGATTTTGAAAGTCCTTTGATTACTCTTTACTTCATTACGAGTTATGAAATTACATATACCTTAGTTTTATATTTTACTTTACTTAGTTAGTTTCTGTGTTTACATATAGATCTTATAGTTACTTTCGCCTCCACTCTTCTTGCTGAAAAGAGTACTAGTTTTACCCCATACTACTGCAGTTATTTGTTGTTTAGGTGTACCCCTCCGGCTTTATCACAGCTAAGCCTCAATTTCACACTGAGAGAACGTAAACAGCCAGGACATCCAAACAATTACATGCTAGTACGAGAGTAAATGCTAATGAAGGTAAAAGCACTACATAATTCGTATTGTTATTTGGCAATTTTCACCTCTGATCAAAAAGAAACTCGGAACAAATCAAGTTTGAACCACTTTCCTTTTGGTTTATAAAAAAAACATAAGCATTAATGTGAGATGTTATGTGTGCGTACAAATTATTACTAGGCGTTCCAAAAATTCCTCAGATTCTGAAACAATAAGAAAAATCGAAGAAAAAGTCAAAAAAATTGGCAGACGTTGATAATTCGGCAGAAACGTCCAAATGAAGATCATTTCCGAAAAAAATGCAAGATATGCAAAGATTTGAATCTCAGCTGCAGAGAAAATCAGAAATGAGGCTGGACTCGCTAAAGAAAGGAAAAACATTCGCACTGTAAATTACGAAGAAGAGAGAATCCGATAAAATAAGACAGGATTGTGAGAAAATGACGATTTTTAGATTTATAGACAAAAAATCATATCAAAAAAAAAGAAACTCACGTAGAATTTGTAGCATGCTCGTTGAAAAGGCGTTGGAAATTTCTTGGGAAAAGAGAAGGGCTTCTCCACTGGACCATATCCAATACAGCCATTTTTTGACATTCTGGCTTAAAACAAAATTTTTGAAGCCACGTTGGCATATCACGATTAAACATGAAACAAACACGAAAGCACACAAGATTCATGTGCAATCAGGTACAAAACACGAATCAGCTTGATTTTGCACTCATACTCCCAAAAAAATCTATGCCAAATGCTCAACAATCCCCCGATCCGGATAAATCGATAAGCATATGGACTACGTATATGTGATGTACGGATAACGTATGGGGAGTCGTGCGCCCGTACGAGATGAGTCTCTCGTCGTGGACCCGCCTATCCTTGTCCTAGAAAGACGTCACCCACAATTAGCTGCTGTGACGCAGTCCGAACCAGTAAACAATGCAGGTTGACGGCTAAATTAGCAAATAAATGATTTCTGATCAGAGAGGAGATTGAAGTCGAGTTTTATGATAAGTTGAAAATTTTATATTATATTTCACAATGCGATTTAGCCTTTTTTGATGGCAGAGTTCCAAGAGGGTGAGCGCATACGTCCAACAAGCTGATACATTTCCCCTAATCATTTTTCATGGGACGTTAAAAAAAGAGCATCAAGTAATGCCTACGAGCGCATCCGTGCATGACTCTTATTTAAGCCGCTGGCTAGTCTAGTAAATCTAATCGGTAAAATGTGCAATTGCAGAAAATGTGCGCATGTAGCTCCGAAATTTGACCAGATTGCAAGTATGGTTCAACGATGTTTCCTCTTTGTTGAGTACAGTTCTCATACTATTTGTTTATTTGTTTATTTGTACTATACACTCAGGGTGCACCGAAAAAAAAAAGACAAACAAACATAACATCAGCTCATCCTAGCCACCGACAGATACAAAGAGCTGAGGGTTTGCGTACTAGGGGCGCCAGTGGGCAACATAAAATCTGGTATGAGTGCACGCGAACGAAGGCCAGAAGTGAAATATGTAGCAACTGGCCTATGAATCTAGAAACCCTGCCGTCTACAAAAATTAACAAAGTACCCAAATTTGAGTGCCAGCGAGCTTACGGGCGGAAACTAGCTGACCGAACCCCTTTGAAGTAGAAGAATATTTTTGTAAGAAAGCAGGATTTACTGACAAGTGTGCAGCGAGAAAGCCAGAATTTACATAAGAGTGAATTCATGTAGGAAAATAGTGGATTCACCATCAGAAGCGACTCAAAATATGATGGATAGGTTGTGTTTTTCTGTCAAGTACGATGAGCTGAACATCGTTAGTATTGCAATTCTTGCGATTGTTAGTAACATCAAACTGAAGATAAGATCAGTTGCAGAAAATCCTTACTGACTGACTGCAGATAATTTTAACAAGGAAAATTGCATAGTTCAAAAAGTAGATCTGAACAAAATGGCGCGATAATGCGATAGTAAGAAAAGCCATTTGGTAGGACACATCCGGACAGTGGAAACCATAAACCGCAGTGGAAAGGGCTGTGGTAATTGAATGTTCTAAAAATCATCAATTTTAATCACTCTCAACACATTTATGTTTTCTAACATTTTCCTAAATTTGCAAGAATTTTCGCTACTAGTAATTTCTGAAGGAAGCAAGGCAAGCCATCGAGAGGTGCGGCAGATGAACGAATTAAAAGCTATCGAAAATAGTTTTTTGCCAAGTCTACGATAGTACATATGAAACCCACCTGTTCGTTGGCTATGGGGTATAAAGCTCCAGTACTTACTTGCTCTCATCTTGGTCTCCAAACGCAGAATACGAAAACATAATACTAGATCATTTACTACTCGCCTGTATTTTAGGCTCTGAAGCTTCAAAGTATCTAGTCTAAAACGATATGACGGTAATGACTGTGGATAGCCATCATCTGGGAAGCACCTATAGAAAACAATTCTTGTGAACGTTTTTTGAATTTTTTCTAACCTTTCAATGTCTTTTTTCAAAAAAGGGCTCCAAATAGGCGATGCATACTCCAGATGAGGCAACACACAGCTTTTATACAAATTTACAAAAAGTTTTGGATCTTTACTGTGAATACTTCTAAAAATCTTGAAAAGCAGTGAAGATGATTTTTTAATGAGGCAGTCCATATGAGCAGAAAATTTCAGTGAGTTGTCAATTAGGACACCAAGATCTCTAACAATAACAGATGCTTCAAGATCGATACCATTGTAGCTGTAGACACGCCCAGGAGAATGTCCAAGGTGCATTACTGTCGTCTTTGAGGTATTTATAGGGATATTCCACTCTTCAGACCACTGTGACATTCGATATATTGCGGTCGACAGAGCTTCAAAAGCTTCATCTTGCTGATTACTTCTGTAGCAAAAATAAATTTTTATGTCGTCAGCAAACATCTGTACTTTCACATCGGGATGAGTTTTTAAAAACGTTGGAAGTTCAGCCACATAGATCAAAAAAAGCAAGGGTGAAAGAATTCCTCCTTGAGGCACTCCACTACTACAATGGTAGCGATCCGAATAACTGTTACCTACGCGGACCGTCATCCCTCTGTCTTGGAGATAAGATGCCAGCCAAGACAGTAGAGAACCTCTGATTCCACAACTTTCAAGTTTAAGAAGAAGTTTTTGGTGATTTACCTTGTCAAAAGCCTTGGAAAAGTCGAAATAAATGATGTCGACAGAATTTCCATTATTGAGAGCAGTTATCCAATCAAATACTGAATCCAGAAGTAAAGTTGTTGTAGAGCAGCCAGGCAAAAAACCATGCTGTTCTGGTGGAATAACATGGTTACCGTCGAACCACTCATACAGCTTGGTTCGGACAACCTTCTCAAGGACTTTACCAGCAGAAGGCATGATGCTGATGGGACGAAAATTCGCTAAAGTAGTGATATTCTCTTTTTTGGGAATAGCTGTGACAAGAGCTTCTTTCCAAATTGCTGGGACCTTAGCAGTAGAAAGAGATACATTAAAAATGTACGCGAGTGGGTAACTGAGAGTAAGAGCGCACTTTCTGTATAGGATCTGTGGAATTCCGTCATAGGTGGCAGTATTCATAGACTTGAGTTTTTTCAAAACCTCAAAAACCCGCTCAGGAGTAACTTCCACAGAGCCACATGTTTCATGGACTTGCGTTGCAAGTGAAGTCAATGCAATGCTATCATGTGAAGGATGATCATATACTTTAGCAAAGAGTAGCCCCAAGGCATCAGCTTTCTCTTGGTCATCATTATAGCTATTTCCAAGGTCATCCGACAAGGTCGGTAATGAAGAATCACCTTTGACTCTTGTTCTGAGGTAGCGAAATAATTCTTTGCTTCCACGTCTAGCGAGGTGAAGTTCATGATTGCTCACAAACTTTTTGAGATGGTAATTCAGATCAAGACAGACCTTTTTGTAAAGGGGATTTGCTAATGGATCAAAAGAAGCAGAAAAAAGTCTGGATTTTTGCTCAATCAAATTTTGGATGTGAACAGGAAAGCGACGATTTGGGTTTTTTTCAGTGACAAAAGGTACGTACTTAGCCATAACATTGTATAGCACTAAACAAAATCGATAGTATAGGTCGTCAATAGAGTTATATCCCTCAAAAACCTCCGGCCAATTTGTTTGCATCAATTCGGCATTTATGTTTGAATAATCAGCTTTATAAAAATCGGGGAAAGGCAAAAAACTTTTTTTGGCGAAGCAAAAACGAGCAAAAAAGTTTATTACGTTGTGATCTGACGTGCCAAAGGGTGGAAGCGTATGCAATCCTTTCACAATATCACTTGAGGAAAAAACAAGATCAATGCCTGCTCGACCCCTAGTAGGAACATGCACATTTTGAATGAGGGCACAGGCCTGGAAGAGGGCGAGGAAATGCTCATCGTGCGGGTGTCTATTTGGAGAAATAACATCAATGTTGAAATCTCCAAGAACAATAGTCTCCACTGGTGAGGAACAGAGATCACTGACCGCGTTGACCAAATTTTCGTCATCGATTGCATTTGAATTTGGCGGGCGATACACTGTTATGATCCTAAGAGGCGACATGGAGCAAGTAGAAAAAATGTTCAGACACAAAATGTCGGATTTTAAATGATGGGAAAAAGTTGTGCGTTGGACAGAAAAGTCAGTTTTGACAAAACAACATACACCGCCACCTTTATTTCCGGTGCGGTCAGATCGAAAAACGGCGTATGGAAGATCAGTTTTGAGCTCGCAATCAGAAATCTTAGGGCTAAGCCACGTTTCCGTCACACACAAAATATCGGGAGAGTGAAAGTTCAAAAAAGCGTGGAGTAAATGCATCTTATTGACCAAACTTCTAGCATTAAATAAAAAACATGAGATGTACTCAGTGGAACCTGGCACCCTTAGACGTTTCCCTGTGGGATACGTCTAGGAAGGTCAGCAACATTTTTAATTTCTCCCTTATAAACCACCCACTCTTTAGTTCCCTTTCCTCGGTTCCTCTCCCACGCCTGCTTTCTCAAGTCGGCATCCAGTACTCGCTCAGCTGGAGTCATACTCTTCCGGATAAACACCGTGGATAAGTGAGAATTCCGAAGAAGATAGGAGTCAGCGAGTGCTTGCCTCCAGATCGAACGAGACGGGAGAACGACTTTTACTAGCCTGGGCTTAGCCGCATTCCACTTACCCATTCTGTAAATTTCTGACGGCCAACTGTCGATTTTGATGACTTCCAAAACCCGGGCCACGCTTTCATCCAATTCCCTCTTACGTTCCAGTAGTGGTAGACTTGGAGCAGCTTCAGGCAACCCCGCGATGACAATGCTTCGCTCTCTTTTTTCCGTCTCGGCATCCTTTGGCAACTTGCTACGTAGGGCGAGAACCATCTTTTCTATGATCGGATCAGCGTTTCTGTCAAGTATAGACTGGATGATTTCGTTGACAGAAAGCTCATTGTAATCAACTGAAGCATTAGAAGTTTCCAATGGGGGATTTCCCTGCGAAGGATTGCCATCCTTTTTACCTCGAAGTGATCTAGGTGCAATAGATTGCGAATTTGATCTGGTTACGCGGGCAGGCATTGGGTCGGCAGTGATCAATAACTAGAAAATTTGGAAGAAATTTGGTGGAAATGGACGAAAAATTTGTCAAATACTAGATAGAAGAACTCAAGAGATAGTGTGAAAGGAATAAGAGTTGTATTTGAGCAAGAAGAGAATAGAGTAAGCGCAAGGAAAGGATAAAACACAAAGAATGTAGAGAGCAATGGCGGATACGACCGTCCGCGGGCACGACACAGCAAGGTTATCAAAAAAATGCTAATCTTCTCTGTATTGTTCCAATTTTAGTATATGTTCAGGAATGAACATTATACTATCTCTACTACTGAGGAGCTTCACATAATGGGCGGGGGGGGGGGGGAGGCAAGGCTGGGCCGCGCAAATTTCAGTAGTTACCTACGTGTTATAAAAATGAGCGGTTTGTTTATGCTTTTAAATAACTGAAATAACTATCACAAATTTTCAAGAATTGAAATTAACTTCGTATTAAACACGGGGAAGCGGCGCCGAATCCCAAAAAATTTTCGAAAAATATCTCTCTTCCCCCCTCCCAAAATGGAAATCCTGAGACCCCCCGGTTACAAATTTATACTGAAGTATAAATTCACTCTGAGCGACCACTTATTACATACTTCAAATCTACATTCATTCCACTGACACTGAAAGCGTCTTTGACCTGCTACTCACCTAGATAAGAGACTAAACAAAAAAGGTTGGGTGACCACAGAACCTGCCTGTAGGCAGTGATTTCTTGATTTATTTACTGCTATACAGTTTATATCACATGATTCTTATGGGGATGTTTTACAAGATGAGAATGGAACAAATAGAATCTGTGCGGGAACGATAAAGATTTTTGAGATCGATTGAAATGAAGGAAATTATTATCAGCAGACTAAAAAGCCATTGTGTAAGTGCTTGGAACATTCGTATTTCAACAAATATTAAGAAATCTTTAATTTAAATAAAGCAGCAGTAAAGTGCTTATTGCTTTGACCGTGTCAAAAACAAGAACGATTAATGTGAACAGTTTTGAGGTGTTCCTTGTTTTTAGTCAAGGATTCTCGAGACATTGAGTCCAGATCTCCTGAATTTGTTCAACGAAGAATCCAGTGATTTTGCGATGGGCTAACTAATTCGTCTTCTCGCATTTCTTACTGACTGTAAGCAACATTTTAGCTTAAAGGCTTTCGCCGGGAAACTGCTTTTAATTTTGCAAAAAATTCAGGCACTACTTTTAAACCTGCGTTTGATACCAGTTTTGAATTTTTGCTCTAATGTTACGTCACAATTTTCTATGAGATTTTCGATCTTAAAGCTTTCGTATTTGGGTCACAGTACTCGTAGAACACTTCCTTTCAAATCTGTTTGGAATTACGATGCCACTCATGACCTTGCAGCGCGAACTTTGTCCCCATCAAGTTCGTTGCTAAAAGAGTTCGCTCGCAAACTTAACTTCGTATGACTACAAAGAACGACCATTGGCCAGCGGACAAATTGTAACCGAAAGAAACTGGTGTATAGTGAGGAGTCTTGATTTAGAGCACAAATTTTCAGTGCGTGGACAATCGCCCAAAACCACGTGCTAGATTGTTCACTATTGAAGTCCAGTGATCTATTTGTTTTTGATAAGACTACAATGATGTTTACTGCTGTTATGACCGAAAATGTCTAGCTGTATCCAGTCGTGTATGTCAGCAAATTGCAGACGTTATAAATTCTCAGGCACTCAAAACTGCGAAAAATTTATTGTCACTATATGTGCGTCCTCCCACTCACTAGGATATCTTCATCTGGACAACTCATAACTCAGATCTATCGAAAATCGGGTCAAAATACAATTCGCTTATCTATTGAGATGAAACTTTGTTCCATTAGGGAGATGTAGCGTAGCCAACGAAAGAAAAACTCTGTCCTCCGATCAAAATACAAAGTCTTGAAATTGTGCATTCGAGACTTTTCGGACGTGTTGTTCGCATAATACGGTTGCAATATGGAATAGATTTAGCAGGTGACCTGATGCATGTGCCAAAGACTTTTATACTGTCTGAAAATATCAAAGTAAAACCATTCAACGGAATAAACTTTCCATCTAGAATCTAGTAATTACCGCGGTTCTCATTTTGCTTCTTCTTTGCCGCGCGCACCATCCTCGTCGCGAATGCCTCGCGAAACGCCTGCGGTGGATTTTGGTGGCTTCTAGTAATACAATGCAATTGTAGAGGTAGTACAGCTCAAGATATAAGGAGAAATGAAAGGTATCCGAAACCATTGGCGTCATCTTGTAGGTTGACAAATACTCCCACGAAAATTATGCAAAGGCGGATGCCCAATTTGGGATTGCAGGGAAACTATTTCCCGTTGACGCAGACTGTAGCGATCTTGCTTTCCCTCAGTTACCTAGTTATGGGTGTGGTCACGAGGCACAAAACTTGGAAACACATACTCAACGGCCACTCTGTGCATGCAGGTGTCGGAATTTCAAGCACTTGTTTTTACGCGCAACTGTTATCGGCACCATATTTTCTCAATGCATACTATTGACTGTTAACCTATCTTATTTGATGTCTTTCTGCTTGTGTAGAAAGATTGGAGTCGCTTTATCTGGTCATTCAAGTCCATATAATTCCAAAGCAATCTACGTAAGAGAGGCCAGAAATGCATGAAAGAGATGCAAAACACAAACAATGCAAAGCAAGGCACAACGACTCGTAATAGTTAGTGAAGTATCCACAAACCAGGTTGACCCGACCAATCATTGGAGTGAAGAGATTTGTGATGTCAATAATATCAAAAGCACCTCGTACAAAAAATCGGTAACTATGACTAGAAGGCGAAGTAAACACGTACAGTACAGAAGGAAAATTCACAGCTAGAAAAGATTACTCTTCATCGCAAACACCATCTCCAACAATGATGAGTTGTTTCTTTGGAATCGTCTTTGCTACACGATTGCTGCGACGAATAGGTACATTGATGGCAACAGGCTCATCTGAATCATATTTCAAATGTCATACAGCAGATATCCTAGAGTCTCAACAAACCTTCATTTCGTTCAAGTACAAATTCATCGTCATCGTGGTTACCTCTCTTAGCACCTTTGTTCATTTTCTGTCTTCGAGCAGTCACGTTCGATGTTGGCCTACGCCCTCTTCTCTGAAAAACAATTCACAAGATGTCACATAATCATCGATTTTACATTGAGTGATATCATTCGTATTCCCGATATCATGAAAATTCTGGTGAACTTCTAGAAATAAAGATGCAAAAAGTACCCGTTTGGTCGGCATTGGCGTTTTCGACGACATTGACGACTTTGAAGTGCGTCCTTCCTCGTGCTGATGCGGATTAATGAAGATAACTTCGTCATCGGAATCTTGCTGCTCAGCTTTGACTTCCACTGGTTCTTGAATGCAGCTAATCAAAAAAGCAAAAGCAAGAGTAGGCACAACTTTGTTCTGGTGGAGGAGCAGCAGCTTGCGGCGGCCTTTTCTGTACCTCATCGTCGGTCAGAACCTCTTCAATAGCCACAGTTTGTTCGCTCTGCATAATAGCACGGCCGAGTCTATCTGCCTAAACGGTTTGGAACATTTCAGAAAAATAGGTAAGCATCATACCCTAATACGAGATAATGCATGAAGGTTCCTTGCGATGTTCCACACTGTCACTCCAGCCTAAAACAATGTGTTAATGAATGCTAGAAATCCTCAAGAACTCGATTATCTATACGCATGTGCCGATTCACGTGCGCACCCCCAGTATTCAGTGGCTGTCAGAGTGCTCATCATGACTTCAGAATCCCTTATAAGCATAACTACGGTTACAAGTACGGTACGGTATGGTATTACGGTTACGGTTGTTCGGTGAATATGATACTGCTGTAACCAGTGTTACCGTTGTTTATTACTTTTCTACTACCGTTGCTACGGCGTTGCGCTTTGCACAAACGACATCAGCTTCGTTCCGTCCGATTCCGTCGGCTGATGGCTACATTTGCCGTTTATCTTTTTTCTGGTGTAAAATAAAACGTAGTCACCAGTCGATGGTCGCGGACCGAAGTTTGTATTGCAAGGCCTTCATTTGAAGAGGAACACCAGTACAATGTTAAAACGGGTGCGATGACAGCATAATTGATAGCTTCGGTTGCAGCGGTTACGTATGGCCGAACCCTAAGAACCTCGGGCATTATGCTTGCGATTATATCACCTCGCGGTTTTCCTGACAAAACAACTGTAAACAGTGCATGCCAACTTCTCGCATTTCGATTGTGATAGGTAGTTAGTCCTGAATAGTCGTCGAAATATTATCACAACCGAATTGCAAGATGATCGACATGCTAGACTCGTAACAGCTGTATTTGGGAGAATCGCAAAGCGCTGAAACCACGAGCACTGTACCCGAGGCTCAATCTCATGCATGGAAATCCTTGCGGCAAGGGGCGCGACCCCAATGATGAAAAAGTGTATAAGAAAGCTTATAAAAGTAGCTGTAAAACAACATGAGAGGAGCATGAGTTTGCTAGTGCTGATCAAAAAATGATTATATGTCACATAAAAACTGTAAGAAGGCTAATTTACGATCTCTGAAGGCTATAGCTGAACTAACCGCGACAGCCAATTCTGGACCATGTGTCATGACGTTGTCGACCATAGTATCAACGTAGACATCCATCTTCTTTTCGTGACGTTTTATAAATGGTGCGAGTACCTGAGGAAAACATCAGTTATAAGAAATACCGTAGGATGAAAATTACCTTATCGAATACAAACTGCGCCCCTGCAGTGTACGGATTGACAGCCCAAAGCAAAAAGAGAAGCTTTCCAAATTCATAGAATGGGATAAAGTAGCTGATGAAAATCGAGTCAAGCACAGCGTCCACAGCGAGAAACGAGCCAAACACTGCCCAGTACTTGGACCAGTACGACTTAAGTAAGATTGTGCAAAATCTGAATGATCGAGGTTCTAAAGATGCGACAACTCACAAGCATCTTTTGAGTAGGTTTCTTTATCGTCTTGTAGGAATAAAATACGGGAATAAGGGCGCCAACAAAGGCTGAAGCGAGATGACAGAGCAACGAGAACATTCTGAAACAGCTGGAATATGGAAAGTTTAAACATTTCTATATAGACAGACCGTACAGCGGCACCACTTGAGACGAATATGAGTATTCAAAGACCGTGAGCATTCCCAGATATGCAGAGAGATAATGATAATTATCCAGTAAACAGTACATACTGATAAAATCTCAAGGAAGAGTTGAGGAAGGTTTGAAAGCACTTATCTTCATTCTGAAACGGAGAAAGTCGAGTACGCTTTGCACACATCATCTAAACAAGCTAATCTTGTACTTGACAAGTTATACTTGTTCTAATCTGGTTCCAAGAAGTAAATAATCCTAGATGAGACAGATTTCGCGTGCAAACTTGTCACCGCACGTCCAGGCTTGTTTAGACAATTGTACAAAGCGTGCTTGAGTTTCCCAGCGTCCGTATGAATGATAACAACTTTGAATCAGCAATAAGGGTGTGGAAGTGAGCCCAGGTAGAGAAACAAACTTAGCAAAATTGAGTTTCTTCAATGGAAACTTAAAACGGTCTCAGAAGTCGTTTTATCATGTTTCGTTGTACTCACAACAACTTTGACGCTAACTCTACTACGATTTTAACGATTCTTTTCGTGAAAAGGATAAGCTTAGCGAACAGGAAAGAAGATGACTTTTTCGAAATATTTTCTTTGGCGCGTTAGCAGATTGGCGGCGGAGCGTGTTAACCACCTGACGATCAAGCTTGAACAACGGGCCCACCTCTGGTCTTTCATCTGTGACCGTTGTGCGAGCAAATTATCATTAAAGAGAAGCACTTGATATGGTTTGCCAGCGTTGAATAAAAGGTACTGTGCACTGTGACTTTTTCAACTGAGGTGAAATAAGCACAAAAATTGACCATATAGCTCGTGAAACAGCGTAGACTCGGCGTGATGCTTTAAAATAGTTTACAAATCGAATGACGCATCACAAACTTGATGGTTTCAAAAACGAATATTGATTTAAGAAGGCAGTATGCTACCGTGTACAACCTATGAGGTCAGCTTTGCAAATGAGCTTGGTTATCACACAATTTTGGTAAACACTTACTAGGGAAGGATACTTGATCGAAGTGGCGTTTCTATATGAGATGTACAATATTTTATAGAGCATAGAACGCTGATTTCAAATCTGCTTTCGGCATCTGCAAAGCGCTTCTGGGAGGGGAGTTTTGAGAATTTTTTGAGTTAAGAATTCAATGATTTGGCTAAGATAGAGATAGGTGTTGAGGTCTTTCCGATGCTTGAGAGGACTAGTGGCTATTATGAGTTTGTTAGATTGAAGGTCTTTATTACATGAAACGTCCGATAGTAATCATGGTCCCATTTGAGCTCCGGGCCAGGGTTCTGAATGATTTTATTGTAACGGCGCTTTTAATTTTTGCATCAAAAAATTTCCATAACACCTCTCCCAGAAGAACTCAGCGTTCCATGCTCTAGAAAACATTATACACTCCGTATGGAAACGCCACTTTGACCAAGTATCCAACCCTTGTTAGACGCCCTTGAGTTGTTTTAAAAGCTCTACCCGTTTTCGAGATTCGAGCTTGATTCACCATACTTTTTCTAGAATTATTAGAGCGTAGTAAAGTGTGTTATAATCACCAAATCTGCAACTCTATGCATATTCAAAAGTGATTGTAGCTAGAAGAGAATGATTTTATAGGCGAAAATTGCCAAGCATCCTTTTTTAGGAACCTCTACTTTGAAAAACCATAATTTTTGAAAGCATACATTAGGCTGCTGCATAAGTTCTGTCCGATTTTTTTGCCATATGTTTGAAGCAGCTGTTCTAAGAGAATTTTCTCTGATGCGTATTGTTAGTATCATTAGAAAATGCTTTTCTTGCTAACAAATGTCAAATTTCAATAAATTTCCTAGTGTAAGGAGATTTCAAGCTTAAATCTCCAAGTGGCCGAGGTACGTTCTCACCCTAAAAGTATGTTCTTGCGAGGAAATCTCAAATCTCAAGTCTCAACACATAAAAACTAAGATCTTGGAAAAAAGTTGACTTTGAATGAAGTTATGACATTTTGAACTCAAAAAAATTCAAATCGGGCAGAACTTATGCAGTAGCCTAATAAACTATTCATAAGGCCCATGATGGAGTATGAAAATGTTGTATTTTATCTTTATTTGCGCAAAACAATCGCTGATATGGGGAAGGTACAAAACAATTTCACGCGCAAACTTTCTCTTCGGCAACTAACTACAGATATGACTTCATACCGGACAGTAAGAAATGTAGTCTCGTATTGAAACTTTCTTCTCTCTCATAGAAGGCGAAAATTTATCTCCTAATGCTTTAAGTCTCTTTTCCCCACGAGGGGACCCAATACGGTGGATGTAGGAAACTAGTTATTTCCAGGTCAAGGGGTTCGGAGAAAGTTTTTCACATGCCGCGTCGCTCATGACACGGGCAAGCTTCTTAGAAAACGATTATTTCCTGCTAAGTTGTCTTGTTCAAGATTGTTCCAAGGAATTACATTCACACAACAATATTGTTACTAACACGGGTTTTAATGCTATTATCTAAGTTTTCCAATTAATGTGTTCTTTTTATGGTTTGCCATAGAGGTAACCCTATGAAATAAATGAAATAAAATGAAACTCTATTTGGACCGTAGTAGATCGTAGACACTGCTCATTTGATGTCAATAGTCGGCTGAGCAGAAGCTACTAGCTTTGGATTTCATCGAAATTTTCGAAGACTTTCTGCAGAAGAATTCGAAAGGAACCACTTATCATTCATTCTATGACCAGGAGACGCGAGACCGCATTGCAGACATTGTTGAACAAGCCTAATTCTTCTATTTATTTTTCATCTCTCAATAGTCTTCTTTTTAGATTCTTGCTCTTGTCCATGCGGTTCACTAACTTTTTCGTATGACGGTTTCATGGCACGCGACTCTACCTGTATCATGCTGATCCTTACTCTGGGCTGATTGTGGTCGAGGGATGCGGAATGAATGCTTTGTTGGACTTTACTTTATGCTAGATCAGACTTTACCACTTCATTGGACCTTGGTTCAAATTATTGCCGTTCTCTGTTTGTTTTCTTTTAACACTTTCATGCCTCACGCGTTAGTTTGGGTCTGGTTCCGTCTTATCACCTCAGTTATGCTTGGGCTAGCTTGTTTGGGCTTGAGACTTTTGCATTGTGCAACTTCTATCGGAGTTCTGTTCTCTCCCCAGAGTTTTGGTTGGGCGGGTTTTATCAATATTACTACCAATACACCTGCTTCCAACATATACAATTGCTTATGTTGAATAAGAGCATTTTTTGCTAAGAGCAGGGGACATGAGACAGACTCCATTGAACCTCTATACCTGTGATGACTACATACATGCCTAAACAAGCTCATTCCCTTTCCATTCCCAGAAAGATTTTGCGGACTGGACTTGAACTGATTCAGTGGGGAGTTTGCCTTTTTGTTTTATTTTTTTTTTGTTGTTGGTTGTTTGGTGTGATGCTTCGTTCTTCTGTTATGGGCGCGCCTTGTGCGTATTAAATAAATAAATAAATAAATAAATAAATAATCGTGTACTTAGAGGTTTATACGTGCTATTTTTCCTCGTCCAGCTTTATTCACTCTTGGAAACAGGGAAGAACAAACTCAAACTTGTTAAAACAATGTCCGCAATGCGGTCTCACGTCTCCTAGTCATGGAATAGATGATATTTTGCTTTTTCTAGTAGAAAATGCACTCTTTTGGACTTTTTGGTTTTGTTCACCGCTAATAATCGAAAAAATTCTTTTGTTTTTTAGTCAGTAATGTATTAGTCACGATTTCACCCTTTAGAGCAAAAGTTGTGTATTGTGCTTGCGAGATTTTTGTGCGACTTATAGAGACCATTAAATATAGGCCATGTTTAAGCATAACATCTGTGACAAATTTTTTCTAAAATCATAACTATTAGGGTGTCACATAATTTTTTTTACCGTTTTTACCCCAAACATCAGCATTTCTCGAGAACTGCGACACCTTGAAAGTTTATAAATACATGGTCGTACTTCTTCTGTATGCATGAACTAAATGATCACGTGCGTGGGAGGAGCTCAGCATGTTTAGGGACGGAGTTTGCCATTCTACCCCCTTCATTTTTTCCTTTATTTCTAGACATGGAAAAAAGACGAAAATAGCACAATTGAATGTGCGATGCGTCAAGCATACGCTAGGATAAATGGGAAATTTTAAAGACATTTTGGGGCGGAGATACGATTTTTGAAGGAAATGTTCATTTTCGACTGCTATCAGATTTCAGCTCAGAACTTCCGGTGAAATACGATTTGGGAGGATTCTTCATAGCCATCTTGTAGAGATTGCTTTGTCCTGTCCAACGATTACTCAAGCCACACCAACTGAAGGAAAAATACAATGAGACGACGGTTGTAGTAAAAACGGTAAAAAATTATGGGACATCCCAACAGATGAGCATTTTGTTGCACAAGTTCCAGTAAGCATAACGTAAATCACCGACTCTTTCACAGATCAACGATCATTCATAGAACAGAGAACAGGGAACAACGAACATTCGATAAAGTGCGTGATTGAGCAAAAAAACTTCAACAGCCTTTCTTAGGCATCTCCAAACTTGTTTTTCTTAATGATTTTTATTTCTTGGACTAGTCCAAGATCTTATCGTCTCCTCATAAGCTAAAAATTCTCCTGTGTTCATGTGTTTTAAAGTGAATCTTTTGCTCGTTGTTTTCGCTCTCTATCGCGATAAGCGCCATCGCTCTGGACCGTTATCATTCCTACAAAAACATAAGCAAGAGTCCAATGCAGCTTACTAATTACATTCTATTTATCAGCTGCAGGAGCGTAACAAAGAATGCTTGTAGCTCAATCATCAGCTCAAGACGATCTATCGCTTTCTTTCTTATATATCTTTCTTCATCGCTTTCGTTTTGGATAGTAAGCAAGATCTGTATCAACTGAAGAAGGCGAATTTTCAGAGAAAATACATAAACGATAGCAGTAAGGTACGGAAGGGCCACGGTATGAAGTCAGCCTACTCCTATTTCTGAGATTGGTTCTTTTTCTATAGACAATTCTTCAAAATCGTTTTTTGGAAAAGTGCTCAATGCCAGCCACTCTTTTGCTTCCTCGCCCATCCTTTCGTACCTCCCCCCCCCCCCGCCCCTCCCCCGCCCGAATTTGCCGGTAAACATTTCCCGCTGCCCAGTGCTGTCGTTGAAACTATCACGGGTACAGCCCGTATTGTCCGAGCCCGGACAATTTCGGCAGCGCTCTGATCTTCGATCGTCCTTGTAAGCGTAGACTTTCCTTCCTATTTTAGCCTGTAAAGGTTCTCTTCCGACTCTAAACAGCCTTATTCTCTTCAAAAAATTTTCGAACTATAAAAAACCGAAATGGGTTGAGTGGCTGGGTATAGGTTGGTTTCTTGTATATGGAAGTTACAAAATGAGTTCTCTTTGATGAACTCATGGACTTCCATTCTTCTTGGAAGAGCATTCTTTATAAATTTTTCTGTTTGAAAATTTGCCTAATTGTAAATGTATTTTATCTGATACACGTTTTTCATTTGAGATGCTCAAAATTTGTTCTACCCCTTTGCTTCCTTTCTCCTACTTGTTTTTTGTCTCTCAAATGCTCTAATATGAACGTCGACGTGGTTTTCCCCCAGTCTTCGACTTTTGTGCTTTTTGCTGACTCTTTTCTTCATTGTAAACAACGGAGCATTGGACGGCACGATCGATCATTTGGTCCGCGAATGTTAGATATGAACTTTTCGGAGGACGTAGAGACTTTGGAGGTAATAAAGTCTTGTTTGCTTCAAACTTTGCCATCAGCCAGTCGCACATTTCAATAAATCAACTTTCTTCTGCAATTTTCTTAGATTAAGAATTTTTCTTCTTGTTAGATCTTCTGCAATGGTACGTTTTTCAAGACTGCTAGGTTGAAAATTATTGGACGTTGTTTTTCTTTTGATTGTTCTTTTTGCTACTTCATGTCAATTTGCTTTGTGTTAGTTTCGATCACCTGTAGATCAGATCATCATTTTTCCTTCCTCACTGTCCCACTCTCTTATTACTCTCCCTTAACTTCGCTAGTTCAAACAGTCTACTTATTTTGTTGTTTATTCTCAAGCCAAACACTAGATTGGTAGTCGATTTATTAGTCTTATTTATTAACAGTATCATTTATTATTATTAGCATTATTTATTATTATTATTATTAGTCTTGTTTATTTATCAGATTTTACTCATTATTTTCTGTGTAAATACATGCAATCAATCAGAACAATTCGAATAGCTAGATTTTACACTTTTTATCGCTCACATAAAGAAAAAATATTTGTTTACTACTCACACAGTGCAGGCGCACCTACGCTGCAGTCGTTCTAGGACAGTTGTTCCATTGTTCGTATGCATTTTTCCACAGGTATTGGAAGAAGTACGTGCAAAACACTTCCAAATGCCTATACTCACGTTCAGCAAGAATTTTTTGAGTGTGCCTTGCTTCAACATTTGTCTATTGGCGATAAACTGAAAGTATTAGGTCGTTCCGAAAGTAATGTCGCTTTTTTCAAACGTACGCCACATCTCGTGGAACAAAGATGTGTAAGAGATTCTGGTAGCATTTGATGCAGCATTTCATTCTCTTTCTAATAATTATATAAATACCGCACAAAATTGAATAACCTCTGGAAAAATTGTCAGAATCTGCGACCCATGCTTTTTGAGAAGGTCAAGTTTCACAATTTTTCTAAATTTTCATAACAACCTCCTGAAGGAGTCCAAGTTATGTATGGATGGAGCAAACCCTACAGGAAACAGCAGAACTTTTTTCTACTTTTCAGAGCTCGTCGTAATTTTTGTACAGATTTTTTGATGGAACCACCGAATTTTAGCAGGCTTGTCCAAACACAAGTGCATCAAACGCCAACAAGTCTTCGGATTTTGAAACTTACAAAGATGGATTATGGTTTGGCAACAATTTTACAAACCAAACGAGCATTCGCCGCTTCGTTTTAGCAACTTTCGAAAATTTCGGGTATATCTTGGGGGTGCCTTGGAAAAGTTAAATTATGATGATTTTATCCCGGAAAACTTGATGAATTGAAAAAAAAAACAACTTATAGGAAGAGAGGAGAACAAGCTGCGTCGAATGACACCCGAGTTGCCTGCCGGTTGTTGTTCTGAGAGATTTGTGTTGACCAAATATGGAATTTGATGTCATTGGAAAATTGATTCCAGAAACCCTAAGAAGAAAGCTGAGGAAAAGAAAAAATTACTCTGTGTTCTATAGTGTTTGCTCTATCTACCTGCTACTTGTACTTTTTCGGAGATTAGGTACAAAAATCAAGAAAAATAACCGAACTTGACCATGGCAAAGAGCATGAGAAGCAGATTTTGGTGATTTTTCGAGAGCTCATCAAACATTAAGCAGCGAAATTAGAACCATTAGAAAGAGGATGAAATGCATCGAATGCTCCTAAGTTCTCTTAAGAATGTTGATTCCACGAATAGTGGCGTTCATTCGAAAAAAGCGACATTACTTTCGGAACGACCTAATATATTGCTCGATAATCTTGCAAATTATTGAAAGCATGCTAAAACACCCGTGCTACGTTTTGAACTTTTCATTTTTCTTTTGTTTATCTATATTATCACGTTGCATCCAGTATCTCTAGACTTAATAATTCTCTAAATTCCTTGTCGGCTCACTGAGGAAAAGACACCCTGCTAACGTCTATTTTTAATTAGTGGATTGTCTCATAAGTATGGTCTATAGAAAAATCGATTGCTTTACATAGAATTTTTTCAAAGGAACAGCCATATTTTTAAGCATCTATTTCTTGTCAAAAAAGCTCTTTTCGTGACGGTTTTAACGTCTTTTTGGAGTGCTTTCTCCTTGACATCGGAGGACGATTCATTCAAAGGGCATCTCAATATCTCATGGTAATATTACGGGAATCAATTTCCCCCTCAAGCTTTATTATTGCACATTCTGACTGCATATGCCATACGCAAAAAATATTGGCTGTAGTATCGTCGATGCTTAGTCTTACGTCAGGCTAACGTAATCCGCACTCACCAACCGAGCTGATGGATGTTGTAAAAGCGAATATTTTTCTTCAAATACCATCAATAATCACAGAATCAGAAGCAACAGCGAGCTCTAACAAGGGAACGATCCAAACTTAAGGTGGCGAATTGGAATAAACCGCATACCATTAGATGCGTCTTGATGAGCTGATTCCAAATCTTCCTTCCTTATCTGCGACAACGTTATCTGGAAGAAGTTATGAAAGGTTAAATGTGTGAAGTAACGGGGGTTTTGATGCATGATTTGCTTTAAAATCCAACTTGGAAGTGCACGACTAGCATCATATTGAGTGTACTGATTTCAAGGAATGCTCACACTCTAAAGAAACTCAAATAAGTGTTTTTGAACAACTAATTTTCGAGGTATTGCTATGTATATTTGCCAAATTTGGACTTTTCATTGCTCATAGCTTTTACCAAAGAACTTTAGTTGCTTTTTAGCCGTTCAAAAACATTTATTTGAGTTTCTTTAGAGTGTGAGCATTCCTTGAAATCAGTACACTCAATATGATGCTAGTCGTGCACTTCCAAGTTGGATTTTAAAGCAAATTATGCATCAAAACCCCCGTTACTTCACATTTTTAACCTTTCATAACTTCTTCCAGATAACGTTGTCGCAGATAAGGAAGGCAGATTTGGAATCAGCTCATCAAGACGCATCTAATGGTATGCGGTTTATTCCAATTCGCCACCTTAAGTTGGGATCGTTCCCTTGTAAGAGGAATTCTTTACATTAGTTTGATTTCTTGAAGGGGTCTAAATCTATTGATTATCTTTAAGAGGAACAAGCTTGCATGATTTTGTTGCTCATGTAAACTACTTTGGATAATTTTTCGAATAATTCTTAATCCTCGGTGCCACTCATTGTTTTTTTTGTATTTCTTATAACTGTGTAAATCGTGCCCTCCTTGTAAGCTAAAGCTCAAACACCTGAAAAATAGCTATAACCACTTCGCATCTTATATATAAAGCTGAATGTCTGTTTGTCTGTCTGTATGTATGTCTGTACGTATGTTCCGAATAGAAAATTCCATTTCTGAACCGATCCGGACCAAACTTGGCACACATACACTACGGGCCCCGGCGGGTGTCATAGGCTACTTTTCGTCATCGATCGATATCGATTTTATCGATTTTTATCGATTTTTTTGCTGAGTTCACCTACGGGGCTGGGAGTTGGCACAGGGGGGTAATCGAGCATGGGGATTCCGAATACAATATCGGTTTTCAGGATTATCGATTACTTTTATCGATTTTATCGATTTTTTTGCAAAGTTTGAGCTACGGGGCTGGGAGTTGGCACAGGGGGGTAATCGAGCATGGGGATTCCGAATACAATATCGGTTTTCAGGATTATCGATTACTTTTATCGATTTTATCGATTTTTTTTGCAAAGTTTGAGCTACGGGGCTGGGAGTTCGCACAGGGGGGTAATCGAGCATGGGGATTCCGAATACAATATTGGTTTTCGGGATTATCGATTTTTTTGCAAAGTTTGAGCTAGGGGGCTGGGAGTTGGCACAGGGGGTTAATCGAGCATGCTGATCATCCCCAAGGGGGGTACCCCCTGTGCAAACTCCCAGCCCCGCAGGTCAAACTTTACAAAAAATCGATAAAATCGATAAAAGTAATGGACGATCCTAAAAACTAATATTGTGTTCGTAATCAGCATGCTCGATTACCCCCCTGTGCAAAATCCCAGCCTCGCATGTCAAAATTTACAAAAAATCGATAAAATCAATAAAAGTAATCGATAATTCTGAAAACTAATATTGTATTCGGAATCCCCATGCTCACTTCCCCCCTGTGCCAACTCCTAGCACTGTAGGTGAACTCTGCAAAAAAATCGAAAAATCGGTAAAATCGACATCGATCGATAACGAAAAGTGGACTGTGACACCCGCCGGGGCCCGAAGTGTATGTGTGTCAAGTTTGGTCCGGATACGGCGGAGCCGAGTAAGCCAGCTAGTTCTACATAATGAGCCCAAGTGATAGTATTAAAGGCAGTAGGTCGGCAGAATGAGACCCGTGGCAAAACAAGATCACAGGGTAGGAGCCCCCATAATGGAACTATGGGCCAATGTTCGATCTTTCTCTGCCACTTCTAACCCCGAAATTTCAAAGCGAAAGCAGCGCTCATCTTCTGTCCTCTCCGAACCCGCCCATCCCATGGACGAGTGAACGCGAAGCCCGCCATGGCGAAGACGCAGAGTCGTTGCGGGACCTCATGCTTATAGCATTGCGGCTGGCGCTCTGACCGCGGAAGTCACTCGTCCATAGGGTGGGCGGGTTCGGAGAGGACAGGAGATGAGCGCTGCTTTCGCTTTGAAATTTCGGGGGTTAGAAGTGGCAGAGAAAGATCGAACTTTGGCCCATAGGTTCCATATGGGGCTCCTACACTGTGACCTTGTTTTGCCACGGGTCTCATTCTGCCGATATACTGCCTTTAAGCGCAAGTTACTCTACTTTCCAATGTACCAAAATACAGGGTGTCCGTAAAGTATGTATACACTGTTTGATTGTTAATATCTCTTTTCCCAAGAAGTATTTTGCCTTGCTTCAGGTACCATTTGGTAGAGCTGGCTTCAACTTAGATTTACAGTATAGAGCGAATCGTCCATCTTTCTCCTTTACTGTAGGATCACGGTAGAAAGTTCAAAGAGGGTTTTGGGCCATGAAAGGCTATATTTTGCCTCAGAAAAGAGACAAAACAGCCTGAAAACTTTTACACTAGGCTAGTTAGAGTTGCCGATTCTAATTGTAAAGTTCCCAACTTATTGTGATGCTGAGTTATGCCAGGTAAGAGGTAGCAGCCATTTTTTCAATGTTCCTTAAAAGTGAGGTTACACCGTTTAGAAAGCTTCGCAATCCTGTGGATAATTGAGTATTGAACTCAGCGTCCATAAAAACCCTATCACGCAAGTTTTCACATCTTTTTAAAATTTTTTGAAACGGCAGCTTTTTCCACATTGACGTCATATGTTTCAAGTTTCTACCGTAATCCTACAGTAATGAAGAGAGATAGGTGATTCGTTCTCTACTGCAAATCTAAGTTGAAGCCAGCTCTACAAAATGGTACCTGAAGCAAGGCAAAATACTTCTTGGGAAAAGAGATATTAACGATCAAACAGTGTATACATACTTTACGGACACCCTGTATTTTGCGATCTGATGCAAACAGATGTGATTTTGGAAAAGTGGCAGAAATGAGGTTGGCCAAAACTTGCAGCCACCTCTTGTTGATCGTCTTTGTGAAAGTTTCTGAACTTTCAATAGTCGTGCTACGGATGTGTCCATAATTGCGGGAATGTGCCCGACAGTCAGCTTCACCATACTACAAAACAGGAGACTGTATGGACCAAACTGGTTTGTCCGCAAGTTGACGGTGAAAATGAAAAAAAATCGTTAGATTTTGGGCAAGATTGAATTGTACATGCTCTTATAGAGACTCTTACCAATTATAGGTTCAGAGTCAACCAAATTGTGTGACAGAAATAACAGTACTTGGTTTATATTCAATTTGAATGTCACTTCTGCTCGGATTTGGCGCATTTTGCAGCTCGGAAGTCTGGCGCCGCGGTCCCCAAGAACCTCAAACTCACTGATAAGATTGTTGTTACAAAGAAGAACTCTTGGTCAAAGCTTTCAGTATTCCAAGATGAGATGGAGCTGTTTTTGCCATAAAAAATGCGCGATTTGCGCACCTAACAATTTCTATTGGGGCATTTTCTTGGATGCAAAAATTTGCGGGGGTTTTTCTTTAGCAAAAACAGCTCCATCTTTTCTGTGGAACTCTGAAAGCTTCGACCAAGCGTTCGTCTTTGTAGCAACAATTTTATCAGTGAGTTTGAGGTTGTTGCGGACCGCGGCGCCAGACTTCCGAGAGCTGCAAAATGCGCCAAATCCTAGCAGAAGTGACATTCAAATTGAATATAAACGAAGTACTGTTGAGTAAGAGTTTCTATAAGAGCATGTACAATTCAATCCTTGCCCAAAATGATATTTTTCGATTGTCACCGTCAGCTTGCGGACAAACCAATTTGGTCCATACAGTCTCCTGTTTTGTAGTATGGTGAAGCTGATTGTTGGGCACATTCCAGCATTTATGGACACCCGTAGCACGAGTATTGGAAGTTTAGAGACTTTCACAAAGACGATTAACAAGAAGTGGCTGCAAGTTATGGCCAACCTCATTTCTGCCACTTTTCCAAAATCACCATCTGTTTGCATCAAATCGCAAAATATTTTGATACTTTGAAAAGTAGAGTAATTTGCGCTCAATACTATCATTCAGGTTCATTATGTAGAATGCGAAGTGTATTATAGCTATTTTTCAGAGTGGTTGCAAACTTTTGGCCAGCACTGTAGCATCTTTTAACCACGCAATTTTTCAGGTATGGGTTTATTTACCCATTTCCTGTTGGCGGTAGCGCTAGGCATAGGAGCCTTTGTAGCCTACGTGACATTCTTGACACCACCCGCCAAAAAGGTAAAAAACAAATTTTTAGTTTGTCATGCTAGCCCTGAAAATTACTTTCTAGATTGAAGTCGAGGAAAATGGTTGGTTTGGGACGGGATCACCCCGAGCCGATGATCCTGTGGTGCATCCGTTCAGCGTTAGTGTTCCCGACGAAGTCCTTGAGGTCTGTGCTCTAGTTTGGTTGATTTCAAAGTCTTTCTAATCCTTTTCTCCAGGATCTCAGGCGAAGGCTCATGAATGCTCGAGTCTCCCATCGACACCTCGATGATGCTAATGATTTTTGGTACGGCTTCAATAGCGACGAACTGGAAGTGTTCAGAAAATACTGGCTGAACAGCTACGACTGGAAAAAGCACGAGAACATTATCAATCAGTTCAAGCAGTTTCAGACTGAAATAGAAGGATTAAAGGTGCTCAGCTTTCTTTGAAGCTCTTTTCTTTAGCGATTTGCTCTGTTTCAGATTCATTTCATAAGGGAACCAGCCGCATCGGGGTATAAGAAGGTTGTCCCGTTGTTGATTGTTCATGGCTGGCCTGGAAACGTATTCGAATTCTATAAAATAATTCCGATGCTTACGGATCCCAAGAAACATGGGATCACCTCGGAGGTAACCTTTGACTCAAGTGGCTTGGCGGCTGGAAGGCGGGACTCTCTGACCTAGTTAAGGTCGCTCGCATCCTCGACGCTGTCTGCGTCTCACCCGCGCGCGTGCTCTCTGATCATGACCTAGCCTTAATTTTGTCAATGACCTGCCTTCCAACGCCAAGCCAGTTGAATTAAAGGGCATGGAAGATTTTGCATTGTTCTACAAAATCTGAGATGAATGAGAGAGGACAGGCGGGGCAAGGGGGAGGAAGAAGGGGGGGGGGGGGGGAGAGAAGGAGTGAAGAATGGCCTCTATGGAAAGATCCTAATATTCTCTCAAGCTAGCCGGCGAATTGTAGCTCCATGCCTTCAGAAAAATTCAAACTCCTTCTTGGTCACGCCCCTTTTGTGTAAGTTTGGCTTATTGTTAGAAACTGATTTTCAGTGACATATTTCAACTCATTGTTTACCATGAAAGAGCTCCTTTCCAAGATGATCAGTTTATTGACTGAGCGCACACGCTGCATATGCATTGCACCGTCGCGACGCGGACACTGTTGTCTGAATAATCTTTTTTTAGATCGCTTTTGAAGTAATTGCTCCTTCGATTCCTGGTTATGGATGGTCAGATCAACCTAAGAAATCCGGTCCGCTCCGAAAATTACCGCTAAAAAATGTAGTAAATAATACATTTTCCAGGATTCAGCCAATTGGCTTGTGCACGAGTATTCCGCAAATTGATGGATAGACTTGGATTCAAGAAGTATTACCTTCAAGGAGGAGATTGGGGCGCTCTTGTTACTAGTAATATTGCCAGGGTTTACCCAGACAGGTAAGTTACATGTTGACGTTGGTTTTATCAAGTTGGAGATTTCCAGGGTTCTTGGACTTCATCTAAACATGATGCCAATCACACCAGGTGGCTCTATGAAAGGATTATTCCTTGACATTGCTGGAAGCTTCTTCCCAAATGTAAGCGTTCTTTCTCCAGCCGTTTCGTTTTGCTTTGACGATGCGATAGTAAAGTAATTATTGTAGGTTTTCTTTTCGTCACCAGAGAGCAAAAATCACAACATGTTTGGGAAGATCTTCCTAATGCTGGTTGAGAGTGGTTATATGCATATCCAGGCTACAAAACCTGATACTGTAGGTCAGTTAGTTGTAATAGTGCCTTCAGGCATGTGCATGCGTAGACGCACGCCAAAGTGACACTACGATTGACACAGACAGTACTAGGTCAAAATTGCAAGTAACAACACAAACTTTCCAGGAGTTGCACTCAATGACTCACCTCTGGGCCTAGCTGCCTACATATTGGAGAAGTTTTCAACATGGACAAATAACAAGTACAGGGAACTTCAAGATGGTGGTTTGACAAAGTAAGTCCATATAGAATTGAACCTAAGCTCTTCAATATCGAGAAGTGGTGTGTTGAGAGTTGGAGACAGAACATGGTAATTTTTAACTGGTTTGGTAATTTGGTGACTGGAATCCCTCTGGATTAATTTGGAACACTTGTGCGCTTGATCATTCATAGACCAGAGTGAAAACACAAGAAATTGTTTACATAAACTGATTTCGAATTGAATTCCCAAGAAATTGTTTTAGATTTAGTTCACAAGTAAAAAACAAGTAATTTGTAAATTTTGATAGCTTATGTAGTCACTCTTGGAGTGCGTTTTTCCTTCTCACTCCCCCCTTCCCTCCTCTTCCAGTCCATTATTTTGAGAACATCTTCGAACGGAAGAACGAAATAAAGACACCAAAAATTTGCTTATAAATTCCCTTAATATTTTCCACTTGCTATTTTATTTTCATTGTTGGGTTTTTTCCTAAATGAATGCAGCCTTGTAAACAGCCGTTTTTTCTTATTTATTAAGAACACAATTTATAGGAAATTCACTCGAGATGAGCTTCTGACTATTGTTATGATTTACTGGGTGAACGGTAACATTGTGTCGTCTCAACGATTTTATCGCGAAGCTTTTCTTGACAAGCAGAATGACGCTGTACAGAAGTAGGTTCTTTTCTCTGGAAAAAGGAAACTAAAAAAAGAAGCAAAAAACAAAATCTTTACAGACAGTACACCTCAGTCCCTACCGCACATGCATCCGGTATGAATGAATTATTCGATCAATCACCGCCTGAGGTTAGTCAATGAAAGCTCTAATCGGTTAAGCAAATTTTTGTGAAATATCATACAGGATTTTTCTAGATCTCTTCCACCATGTACAACCTGACGCATTACACTGCCATAAAGGACATGGGCCATTTTGCTGCATTTGAAATGCCCAAACCACTTGCCGCTGACATTTTTGACTTTGTGAAGTTGCTGGAACAACCATCATTGAAAAACAAAGTCAAATCAGATTCCCCTTGAAGAATGTAAGTCCAGTATGCATGTTGAAAAATATGAAGGTTTTTTAATTTTCCGCCATAAATACGGTTTCAACTGTTGTTTTGTATTTTTACGAATGTTTAGAATAACTGGTGCATTTGCCATTACTTAATTCTGCTTTTTTATTATGCATGTATTTATCACTTGTTTCTTATTGCTTATAAAGACTGCCATATTCTTGTGGTGCACGTTGAACATAGGTTGGTAATATATAATTGCAGACGCAATTATCTCTAAGATCAGTAATCAGTATAATTATCAGCATTTGTAAGATACATTGAAAATACAGAGTGAGCGAGTACGTTCGATAGAGTTTTATGAACCTGTATCTTGTTCAAATACTAATAATGATGATTCACATGCAAAAAAAATCGTGGAAGTCCATGATAGCGACGTTTGCCAAGAGTTTTGCGCCAAAAAAAAATTTTTTTTAGAAGAAGGACGTTGGCCAAGCTTTTCGAAGAAACTAGGATGCTTTACTAAGTCTTTGTGTACCGATGTGAGATGACCCCGGAATCTCGCATGAAGGTGGGTGGCGGTAACCACCTACTAAACTAAATTAAAATTTGCAAATCTTTCAAAAATATTCTATCCAATTAAAGTCGTATGCAATCCAGTTGCTCAATTTTAACTCAAGTTGGCAATGTTTCAAAAAATTTCTCCGCAGCTGAGAGCTGCATAGGATTCTAAATAAATGGTTGAAGTAGCCATATGATGCGCATTTTCATTTTCTTTACGATGACAATATGCGCTTGAATTATCATGGGGAATTCTTCAGCTAGCTCACATATAACAAAAACAGTTCAAACAAACAGGCATCTTTTCATTTTGAATTCTTAGAGTCACAGACGGGGTCGGAAACAAACAAATCGCTACATAAAACAATAAATAATAATCCGACGGTCGTGGTTACGGTAATAATGGCGCACCTCCTATGTAACGCCCATTCCGAAAAAGAAGCCCTACACCTGTCCCAAAAATTTTGTCCTGTCAGTATCACCTCAATCTTTGCCAGCTTATTTGAAAAAATTCTAAAGAAACATATTGTTAAACATTAGAATAACCATGGCATTATTTCTCATTCACAGCACGGGTTTCTGCTTGGTAGGTCCACGTCTACTGCGATGTTGCAATCACTCAATGAATGGACGCTCAACTTTGATAGAGGCCTTAATACGGATGTAATCTACTTGGATTTCACTAAGGGCTTTGACAAGGTACAGTCGAGTAGATTTTCCGCTCAAAGGCAGCGCCCAGGCAGATCTGGACTTATGGGGCTTTTAGGTGGAAAGCACTTTTGGGGCCCTAACTAAGGCTTTGGCCATACTTTGCCCGTGTTGCCGATGTTTCCAGTGTTGCCAGTGTTGAAAGTGTTGCCGGCGTTGAAAGTGCTGAAAGTGTTGAAAGTGTTACCGGTGTTGAAAGTGTTGAAAGTGTTGAAAGTGTTGCCAGTGTTGAAAGTGTTGAAAGTGTTGAAAAGAGATCATCAGTCTAGCAGTCTCACTCTTTCTGGAACGATCTCACGGCTGGTGAATACGTTGGAAATGGAATTGGGGAATGAGAAATGAAATTGAAATGAGATCGGGAAGATTTTCGCATGCAAAAGATCCTCAAACAAGCTTTTTGGAAAGTGGACGGCTTGTCTGGAATAGGCAATCTCTAATATTTGAGAAAGCTGACGTCTGAGTAGTAATGTGTTTTAGTTCGAATCCTGCCACGCTTGCGATTATTAGTGAGTAAAGGACCTAAGTGAGGTCTGCAGCGTTTTCAAATATTGGAGATTGCCTATTCCAGACAAGCCGTCCACTTTTCAAAAAGTTTGTTTGAGGATCTTTTACATGCGAAAACATTCCCCATCTCATTTCAGTTTCATTTCTCATTCCCCAAATCCATTCCCAACGTATTCACCAGCCGGTGAAATCGTTCGAGAAAGAATGAAACTGCTAGACTGATGATCTCCGTTCAACACTTTCAACACCGGCAACACTTTCAACAATTTCAACGCTGGCAACACTTTCAACACTTTCAACACTTTCAACACCGGTAACGCTTTCAACACTTTCAACACTTTCAACACCGGCAACACTTTCAACATTTTCAACACCGGTAACACTTTCAACACTTTCAACACCGGCAACACTTTCAACACTGGAAACATCGGCAACACGGGCAAAGTATGGCCAAAGCCTAAGGCACTGCCCAAGCGGCAGCTCATGTAGTGCCCTAACGGCTGAGATATTCCCCTCGAAATTGGACCCCGCGACCGTGTTTCGCATGCATTCATGGCGCAAAGCGTGGATCCTGGCGCGAAACTGCCATGAATCCATGCGAAACACGGTCGCGGGGTCCAATTTCGAGGGGAATATCTCAGCCGTTAGGGCACTACCTGAGCTGCATTGGGCAGTGGCTTAGTTAGGGCCCCAAAAGTGCTTGCCACAGAAAATCCCCATAGGTCCAGACTTGCCTGGACGCTGCCTTTAATATAGTGTGCTTGCACAGAAGAGAAATGCGGTAAAATTTGCGCGTAAACAAATAGTTTCGAGCGTGAACGCCGGCCATTTGCGCGCAAAATGCCGGCAGTACTGGTTTGACTACTTCTTCACGCGCAAATTCTACCGCATTTCACCTTCCGTGCAAGCACACTATATTAAGCGGAAAATCTATTCGACTGTACACCACATCAAACTAGTTCAAAAACTAAGGATTGTGGGATTACATCCTCGTATTGTCGACTGGATCAAAGCTTTTCTGGAAGATAGGACATTTCTTCTCCGTATCAATGACACTTTCTCTGAGCCCAGATTTATGGGTAGCGGGATGCCCCAGGGAGGAGTCCTGTCTCCTATTCTGTTCAACATTTACACCCATGAACTCCCCGCTATACCTACAAAGCATGGTGTTTCTTGCAGTGCGTTCGCAAACGATTTTAAGCTCTACACCCGGTCATCGACGATGGTGATTGCAGGCGCTTGCAAGGAGCGATAGATGACGTTCATAAATGGTCGCGAGAATGGGGTTTGCCAATTTCAAGAGAAAAAACCAAAATTCATACGCATTGGACCTCAAAACCCTATTCCTAATTTCAGTTACTCTTTAGGGGATTTGGTACTCCAGGCAATAGGGTCGGTCAGAGACCTTGGATTCTTGATAAATAGTAGTCTTACATTTGAGGAGCACTGCAAGGTTATGCGGATAAAGCAATGACAGCAATCTATAACTTATTTCGAGCGTTCTCAACCAAGGACACAGGGATTCTTTTGAAAGCATATAAGACTTACATCAGACCTATGTTAGAATATGGTACTGTGATGTACAACCCACATCTGTGCAAAACTATAAATTACTTGGAAATGTTCAGAAAAGTTTTCCACGAAAGCTATTTATTCCATTGAGTTTTGCGTACGATCTTATTCCTAATAGCAAATTCGTGACAAGAAGTTGGGTTTGACATTCCTTGCGTTAGAAGACGTAAAAATGACAATGGCCCATTAAATCTTGTTTGGAAATTGCGGATTGGATTTTTCAGAGTTTTTTTCAACTAGACCATCCAATACCAGAGGTGGTCCCAGAAAACCTAGTATCACCAGGGAAAGGCTAGTGGTCAGGCGAAGTTTTTTTTACATGTCGCATTATTCACAATATGGATTCGTTTTTAAAAAAGGGCATTTCCTGCTAAGCTTTCTTTATTCAAAAACATTTTGAAGGATTATCTGCAGTCCGACAGTTGCTGTTGTTACTAACCCGTTTGATGTTGTTATTCAAGGTATATCACTTCACTTAATATTGCTTCTTTGATTGTTATTTGTTTGTTACCTGACATGGGTCCCCCATGTCATAAATGATATGAATGAAATAATGGTAGTTTGCCGATTTTTCTAAACAAAATATAATTAAATTTGCACTGATAGAAGAATTCACAGGTATTAGCAGCCTATATTTTTTTATATTTTTTGCAACCACCGGCACGATTTTTTTATTTTTTTTTAATATTTTTACGCAAGACACACTACTTTTCCCAACCATTTATTGCAGACATGCCCGGTTATCAAAGTTCCACCAGTGATCGATTAGATTACGTTCTTCCTTGCAAGTAAGGATGTAAACAACCGAGTGCCACCCATTACACTTTGATTTTCGATATGTGGTACGCTTATCTTAACCGCTATCTCGCCATGGCCACTCGAAGATCTACGAAACCGGTTTACAATCTTACTTTTTCGATGTTTGCTGCGTTTGCTCAGCAGGGTCGCGAACGTTCGATGGCAGTTTGATTTTCTTTGATCTATATGATATCAGGGCACACAGTCCCCTCTCTTCGCTTTGACGAAAGCGGTCGCGTGTTTCTTCCGGAATCCTTGTCATTTTTCTTGGCTTGCAAAAGTTTCTGAGTGGAAAGTCTTTTTCTTTACTTTGTCGTTGAAGGAGCAGCTGCGCTTTCTCTTCTAATGTTACTGCTTAGCACGTGGTGACGGTTTTGTTGTTAGCTTCGTTTTCAAAAGTTTTCTGGGGGAGGATGGAGGGTAAGAGGGGGGGGGAGAGGAGGGACAGAAATTCACAGATCGTTCATGTTACACAATATGCAGATTTGCAAAGCAGATTTTTGCAAAGGCTTAGCTTATGGGACGATTTCCGAGATTGGCATTGAATGGAAGCTCTTTCTGGAACAATACGATTCCCAATTTCGAAATGCGTGTACCAATTCAGCATCTAGAAAATGTTTGCAAGAATGTTAATGTCATTGTTATCGTTTTTCATCTCGTCAATTATGCCTCTCTTCAGTGTCAAAGTTCCAGTTATTGTTCCAGTTAGTCCAAAATTCCAGTTTTGCGAATTTCGCCACTTTTTATCAAGTAAAAAAACTCTAAGACTCTGGTCTAGAAGGTCTACAAGGAAGACCATAAGTTTGTATGCAGGCGCCAGACTTACCCGCTTATTGGCCGCATGACTCACATTGCTGATTGGTTGAATCTGTGGTTTGGCCAATCAGCGAGATGGATGAAACCAGTGATTTGACCAATCAGCGCGAAGTGGATGAAGCGGCTAATTTGCTCAGGGTTATACGAGAGGTATACGTTGGGGGGTTTCAAACCTTAGTACTTTCTGAAGCAGGAAGTTTATTCTTGGGCTTTTCAGACCCCATAGTCAGCTACCGTAATCCTAAAAAGGTGCTACCGTAGCCAGTATGCAACCAATCTAACATGAATGAGTTCCTTGTGCTGGGTTCCAATAAATCTCGAATATTCGACATTTACAAAAAATGCGACGTTATAGAAGCGGCTGTGCCATGCGAATAACTAGTATATTTCAACTTCACTCAGTAAATCGTAAAAATCCGAAATTTGAGGTGCATTTTTGGGACCAGTATTGGTACTATATACAAAAAGGAACGGGCGCAAAGTCCATCCAATTTTTCTTCTTTTTTTCTGATTGCGAAAAGTACAACTGTGGACGCAGCGCAGACGTAATGAATGAGCGTCTCTCTGCACTATGTTGCAAATGCTGCTCTATTGGTGCATAAATTTATCCAACGAATAGGCCGGGTTTTTGTGCATTCGCACTAAGTAGCTGCGGCACTAGGCAAACATCTGAGTCGGAATATGTGATCTAGCGAAAAAATTGATAAAACTCACCCTAATCGCTCATCATGGGGGGGGGGCATGAAAATGTGCAAGTGACTTGTTTATACTTGTGAGTGATTAAAATAATTCTTAAACATCTTGAAAATTCAATTTAGCCTTCAAAAAAATTTTTTTCGCGTACGTGGCTGACGCCAGCCCCCTCCTTCTAAAACGGGATCATGAGCCCGCTAGAATTTTGAGGAGCATCCAGAATTTTTTCTGGTGCGTAACGTTTTTTTGCCCCCCTCCCCTCGAACGGAAATCCTGGGCACGCCACTGGTTTAGAGATACCTCAAATTTTGTGCCCTTGCGAATACTTGAAATGAACGAAATCTATCAGAAGGACAATAAAAAAGCAATCATTCTGAAGAACTTCTTATAGGAAGCGGCATCAAACTGTACGTAATTTGGATGATGTGTGTTGATGATTTCTGGATCATCAACCATTGATGAACTCTATAATCTGTATAGCCTACGGGATCCCCGTAGGCTAAATGGTGAGCTACTCACTCTCGAGTATCTAATCACTCAAGAGTGAGTGGTACCTGTGCGCCAGGAGTGTAGCCAATCGGCGGCATCTCCTTTTAAGCACCAACTCGTATACTTTGTACCTTGTATTCGGTTTGGCTCCGCCTTTCTTCCTATATAAGGAGCCTCCGAATGTATTAGGGGTTCCTCCCCGGTTAACACCGGGACACCTCGACAGATCGCTCTCAACTAATCTACGCCAGTGTGAATAAACCTATTCCACAACTACTCGTCTACCCTATCACTTGGTACACACCAAATTGGTGCATCGGCCAGTGAACTTCCTTGCAATTCCTGAGCGACTCCTTTACCTAAGGAACGGGAATTCAAGGCCTAAGACCCGCGTGGCAGGTACTCCACTAATTAATTGAACCCTTCTGAGCTCTCTCTTCGTGAGACGACCAGAAGTTAGTAAAAGCGTTAGTTGGCAGGCTTCTTCACTGATTAATTGAACCCCTCTGAGCTCTCTCTTCGTGAGACGACCAGAAGGTAGTAAAAGCGTCAACCGAAGGAATTTCACTGGTCAATTGAACCCCTCTGAGCTCTCTCTTCGTGAGACGACCAGAAGGTAGTAAAAGCCCCAGCTGAATACTTCTCCACTAATTAATTGAACCCTTCTAAGCTCTCTCTTCGTGAGACGACCAGAAGGTAGTAAAAGCGTTAGTTGGCAGAAAATCACTGATTAATTGAAACCTTCTGAGCTCTCTCTTCGTGAGACGACCAGAAGTTAGTAAAAGCGTCAGCTCAAGAATTCTCACTGGTCAATTGAACCTTTCTGAGCTCTCTTCCCGTAAGACGACCAGAAAGTAGTAAAAGCCCCGGTTGAAGAACTTCTCACCATTGATTAATTGAACTCTTCTGAGCTCTCTTTTCGTAAGACGACCAGAAGTTAGTAAAAGCGTCATTTGGTAAGACAAACATCACTGCAAATTGAACATCTCTGTGCTCTCTTTACATAAGACGACCAGAGATCAGTAAAGGACCAGTTGGCAATAGCTAACAAGTTCAAAATTCATCCAGAATTTGAGCTTCAATTGCTATCAATCCTTACGGTACAGGTTCAACAAACCTCACCGTCCAGTACAGCGTACAAGCCAACCAGGCACGCTTGCTGACAGCTAGTAGAAGCTCGGCACTCAATTGCCAGCTCACTAGAAGGCTTCCTTGCACCCAGTAAGGACAGCTATTACAAGAGGCCAGCCTTGCTGTCGTCCTCTAAAGTCTATCTACAACGAGGATACGCATCTCACGTTGCGACGCTCGCCATCAGAACTCAACGGAAGCAGCGAACACGACTTTGTGCGATACAAAAATGGCAGCGCTCCAAATCTTCAAATCGAAAATCAACAATGCCTGCGCACTTGTGAAATCATACGAGTCGGAAGTGAATAAAATTGATACACCATTCATTTTTCCTGTGGACAAGAGTGAATGCGAAACATACATCAAAAGGAAAATGGGAGAAATCACGCATTTGCTCAATTCTCTCCAAAATGCCGTCAAACTTCAAGACACTCAAGTAAATGCCGCAATTGAATATGTCGGCTCAAGAAACGAGGAAAAAGAGAGAGAAAAGCTGATGACTGAACTCAGCAAACATCTCGAGTTAGAGTCTCTTCCTCTGGAGGTCATGACAGTACAGTGGCAGAACAGGATCCAGTTCCGACAACATGAACTCAAGGAACAAAGTGCGCTTGTGCACTGCAGTACTCCGAGCATACCGAGTCAGCCAAGTAGCGAAGTTGGGCAAGCTGGAACTCCGGAACGCAACGAAAGACAGATCAAAATTCGGAAGCCCATGCTTGAAATTCCTACGTTCTCAGGCAACTTCCGGGAGTTCAACAGTTTCTGGACAGTCTTCGAATCACTTATCCACAGCGACGAGGAGTTATCCGACACGGACAAATTCCTGTTTCTGAAACAAGCCTTGAAGGGAAAAGCAGCAGACACCCTGAGCTGCATTCACCTCGTCGGAGAAAGATATCAGACAGCGATAGATATCTTAAAGAAACACTTCGATCGCTCTGCCATCATGGCAGACATACTCATAAACGAGATCGAAAAACTTCCCAGAGCGTCAGACAATCCGAAAAGTTGCCGAGAAACCTTTGAAGCAATCAATGCGAGGATCATTCACCTGGAGCAAACGGGAGCAAAGATGAACGCAGACAGAATTTGGCGTCGAATAATCTTCTCCAAATTTCCCGAATCCATCTGTACGACCGCCATCCAGAAAGAAGCGGTACAAGATGATCCATTTGATGTTAGCGAAATCCTGAACACTATCGACAGCATCATTTCAATACGAGAGACAATCTTACTAACGACGGAAACTCTCTTTCCAACCGACTACCACTCGAATAACCAAGAAAATGAAAGGATTACCAGATGCGAAGGAAAAGAACATTTTTCGAAATCAAGACGCTTGTGTGTATGTGGACAACCACATTCGCCATACACCTGCCAGAGATACACCACTCCAGAAGCTCGGCGACTTGAAGCAACAAACCAAGGAGCGTGCTGGAGATGTTTCGTAAGAAACCACGACTCAAACGATTGTGCGAATATTGGAGTATGTCCTAAATGCCAGGGATCGCACCACGGATCTCTTTGCTTGTCAGAAGCAGGACAACGCAGCGAATTTTCCACGCATCGAGATTCCGCACTCGAAAATCACCAACAGTCACCCACCTTTTGGCCACAACATGATACGAACCAGGATCGCCGCGAGATGAGTAACATGCACGTCGTACAAGGATTACAGGCTGAACAAAAACACAATCCAGACATATTTCCATTGGCTCACAATCAGTGCGTTTTGCAAATCGCTTCAGTCTTGATTTTCAACGAAGCACAGTGGGATTACCAACCAACGACCATACTCCTTGACTCCGGGGCACAAAGAAGCTTCATCAGAGCAGGACTCTGTGAAGAACTCAAGCTTCCGATCGCCCGAACTACTTCTTTCACTACATCAGGAATGGGCGAACATCAAGAGAAATTCAACTCATCTAAAGTGCACATCACCTTGAAGAGTCTTCACAGCTCCGAGAAGCTCAAGAAGTTGTCATTGCATACAAAGCAGAAGCTGACTACCGATATGCAGACGGCAAGCCTCACGGAGGCGGACTTGCGTTTCATCGAAGACGGAAAGCTGATGATTGCTCAGGATACGCTCTCTCACAAAAGCCTTCTACCGGACCTGATCATCGGGCAAGACCTCATAAATCTTATCATCCTTCGAAATGAGAGAGTGCTCACGCTCCCTTCCGGGCTCATTTTGACCCCAACAATCTTCGGTTACGTCATATCAGGAACAAATCGCACCGTCATTACAGCAAGATCCATTGGTACCTTCGGCTGCATATCAACGCCACAGGACACATCTCCGCCAACAAAACTACAACAATTCCCTTCATCTAAAGGAAGGCAACCCAGAAAGATGGGGCAGACACTCAGAGCTTTCATCTTCCGTGAAGCTCAAGCAGACAGACAACGTTGGCTGAACACAATCCGTTCCCTTTCAAACTCTTCCGATGGCTCTGCGATGATGTCGAATGGAATGACCGCCGCCTCGTCGTATCTTAGGAAGCAAGCAGAGACAATGATGACGAAGGGCAGACATCACAGAAGTTCGCGCTTTATCAAAACGGCGCCTACCGAGAAGATGACCGTCAATAATGCTTCTACTATCAATTCAAAATCAATGACGAAGAGGAAGAGGCGACGACGACGAGCAATGCCAAAACGAAATTCGCTTCTATCAACCACCTCAACTGATCATACCATTGTGCATACATTGTGAATTGAATTAATTTCTTGTGAATGTTAACATTATTTGTAGCTCTTATTCAAGATCGTTATTCTGTATACATGCTCACTAACTTACTAGTCAACCTCATATGTGTCTACACTCATCAAGATCTTACCAGATCTCACTTTCCTCTCGCTCGCCCGGAGTGTTGATGATTTCTGGATCATCAACCATTGATGAACTCTATAATCTGTATAGCCTACGGGATCCCCGTAGGCTAAATGGTGAGCTACTCACTCTCGAATATCTAATCACTCAAGAGTGAGTGGTACCTGTGCGCCAGGAGTGTAGCCAATCGGCGGCATCTCCTTTTAAGCACCAACTCGTATACTTTGTACCTTGTATTCGGTTTGGCTCCGCCTTTCTTCCTATATAAGGAGCCTCCGAATGTATTAGGGGTTCCTCCCCGGTTAACACCGGGACACCTCGACAGATCGCTCTCAACTAATCTACGCCAGTGTGAATAAACCTATTCCACAACTACTCGTCTACCCTATCACTTGGTACACACCAAAATGTGTGCAGCTACACTCAACAAGTTACCAGATTTGACTGTAGTACATGTAATTGAAGCACCGTTCACTCAAATTAAGAGTGATGAGATTTTGATGCTGTATAATAGTCGGGCTCCTAACCAAGTAGATGTCCAAGTCTCGCTGCAGAAGATGGGTTCCAAAGCAATGCAATTGCCCCAGAAGGTAAGACCGGCCACGCATCTCCGCCCATCATCGTGGCGTTTGAAGAGAGAAGTCCAAAATTGGCCTTCAGGATGGACAGAAAGATCGCAAATATGACGATCATAATGAGGGGCGGTTTTATAATATTTCTGTATACGCTGGTCCAAGTTTGCCTTGTTATCTCCAAGTTACCCGTCTTGATGGGCGGAGCCAGCGTGGCTACTTTTACTTTTGAAGCGCTTTTCTCGCTTTGGAATCCATCTTTTGCAACGAGACTTATGTGTTTGTTCAATCAAGAGCTCCGCTACTCTATAGCATCAAAATCTCATCAATCTCTAAATGGCGGACGTTGCTTGAAAGAATACCTAAAAAGACTTTTACTTCAACTAGGATGATTCAAGTTTAGAATCAAAGAAATAGTATCCGGGTCTCTCAATAGATGATAGAGTGCTTGTTGTGTGATTGCACATATTAGTGACACGGGGCTGTATAAGGCATCTGAAAAATCGTGACGATGGCGCGACCGCGCGCTACGCGCACGCCCCTTCCGGAAACTGCATCTTCTTGATTTTCATCTTTAGTCGATAAGAATAATAATAATTGGAAGTGACTGAGCTGAGCGTTGAGGTGATGTCTTCTTGTATGAGCGTTTTATGTCCTGTGGGGGCAAAGTCCGCAGTTAAATCCATCGTCACATTTCATAAACGACCTATATGTGGTGTAATGCGCAGTTTGTCACACAATACCGAAAGCAGTCTACCATGATGGAAGAATCTGGAACTTTTCGAGTTTAGTAGATTTATTTTCTGCACGAGTCCATTTCCTCGTTTTTCCAAGATTAAACTCTTCCCATTCTATGCAGAGATCTAAAGTATATGATATATGCAACCATTCGCATTCCACTTTTTTGGCCGTGTACGTGCTATCGCCACAAAATTCCTACCAAATCGATGTTTTGCAGCGCGAGCGTCGTGTCAGTTGTTTGTGTCCGAGTGCCAACGGAGAGCGCGCCGGAGCACGGCGCGCGTTCCGCCCGCTCCGTATTGATAAGACGGACGACCTCTTCGTTGGCGGGTTCTTCTCGTATTAGCTCTAGCTTTTAGCTTATTCTCATTTCATATTCAATGCGTTTCATGCCAAAAGGCACCTTTAGGCGGTCATCTCGTTTGTTTTCCCAGCAAAAAGGCCTAGCGCCGAAATGTCGCCTGGCAATGAGGCGGGCAGCTTGCGCGCCGCTAAGCGCCGCGTGGCCGTTCATTGCTTGCTAAAGAGTTCTTTCCTTTGTTCTTCACGAATTTCTCGAATGTTCTCTAGGTAAATAGCCAATAAGCACAAATACGAGTAGAATGTATCTTCCTTCATGTGTCAGAGGCTTCTGTCCCGTCTTTCTTCAATCTTACCTCACCGCTTTACGAAATCCTCCATGGTTGCCTCTATCTAGTTATTTCATGTCCTGGATGTGTTTCAAAGCTTCTCAAAACATCCGCAATAAACCTTTGTTACTTTTGAGTGTGAGTGATAATAAATGGGCGTGACGCGAACAGCCAATCAGCCAATGAGGGCACAGGCTTGTTTACTATTGGCCGAGCATCTTTCACCTGTGTGGTGATTGGCTGCTTGGTTGCTCGAGACGCCAATTCAACAATACTCTTTTCCGAAAAAAATGCTGAAGGGTTACGTTATAGTCGCGTGAAATACACAAATTTTTCTCACCGTGCCCTGACGCAAATACCTCGAAACCCGAGAGGTTGGAAATTTGCTGAGTTACAGCCAAATAATAGCGGTATATTGCTACGACACAACTTTTTTTCAAATCAAATCATCGTTTTTTTTTTTCATACAGCCAATTATACACGATTCATGACACGCAAAGACTGGGTGCTGTTGCGTCCGACCAAGATAGTTCTTGCATGGGAGAGACAGCAGATGGCAAGAGAAACGAAAGAGCGCTCGATCGGAGACGCCGAAAGGTGCGCAGTCTTTGCGTGCTATGAATCGCCCATACTTGAACTTCGCGTAATCAACCGCTCCCACCCATCTAGGTCTTGTATCTTCTTGACATCAAAATTTCCCTTTTTGTCCGCTGAATGCAAATTTCTGAAAAATAATTTAGTACAAGAAATGCTCACGTGTCAGTGGACGCTATTGCAAACTCTGTGTCTCTCAATTTAATGCGCACTCTCATCACTCTCATTGTCTGCGTTTCTTTTAGTTAGTGTGTATTTTGAATATGTGTAGAGTTCCATAATCAGATGATTTCAGCTTTCATATTTTGTGTGTTTTTTAGGTTTTTGTTATTTTTCGAAGCTTACTCAGTTGGAGCTGAAAGACTGTTAAACTGAAATTTTTTGTTAGAGTTTGCTGGTCGAAACAATCATACTGAATAACCGCTTTGTTTTCACTCAGATCTCAGATTACAGCAACATGTGCTTAGGCTCGGAAAATTCTTGAGCACATAATAACTGAACTAAGCCATTGTTACTGAAGTGTTCTTTCCTCCTGTTCATTGAACATCTGCTCAAGCCGTTTGACAGAGAGCGATGGCCCTCATCCGATCACTGCCGAGCGATGACGTCCACTAATCGAACACTGATCGTTTTTCGTTCACCGACAGCGATGACACATTCGGTATTTTGTATTCAGCAGCTCTGCATCGATGAATCGGCGCTTGTTTAGCATGAACGTTTCTCTCCGAAGGTTATCGATGAATAGCGCTTGAAAGATAACGCGCTAGCAGATGGAAGATACAAAACAATAACTTTTGAATGCTAACGCACAATGTTCTACAATGGGTCATGCTCAAATTATCAATATATGCATTCTAGTAAAGTCGATGGTTAGTAGTGCCCTGGCGGTGTCTACAACATTTGCGCGTAAGAAATTGCCAAAGCGAATTTTGGCCTCTTGCACTTTTCACAAGCAAATATTGTCTGGCCGCAGGGCACTATGTCGAACGCTATTTTCTTACTCCAATAGATCTGAAGCTTATGTAGCACTGGGCCCTTGCTAAATGCCCCCTTCCCCCCCCTCCGTTCCCGAGAGTGTGGCAAAATTTTCCCAAGTTCTACATGGGTAGTAAAATTGTGCAACTAATTTGCCTTCACATGAAAATATTCAAAATAATTTCTGAAATTTTCTACAACTTTAACTTGACTTCGCAAAAAAATTTGCGTTCGGGCTGCCGTGACGCCTTGTTTCTAAGAGTACAAATGCTTCCAAAATTCAAGTTCGATTTCACTGATTATTTTCCTTAAACCACCCCAATGCAATAGCCAATTGCTGTGTTTTCACTATCACGAAAATTATTTTGGACTCGTAATCTAACTTTAAATCCCAGTAACTAAGTAATCCTAGATTCGAGACCCATGATCAATATTTGACTAGAGAATCCGAGTAAGCCTTGCACATTTTGCCTTACTGATCAGAAACTGTGTCTAGTAAACTAGCTTTAGCGTCATTTTTTTCTCGAATAGTTCCTTGATTGGTTTATTGGAGAAATAAATCATTTAATGATCCACATGAAGTCCTTGCAAGTATTCCAGGGCATTCGCAATCCATCTTTCAATACCCGGTTTGAAGAGCCTGCAAGATGTTTCTGCATCATTGGTCAGGCTTGCGCGTGGGGAGTTGAGATCTGGAAACTATCCCCATTTTTTTTGAGATTTTGAATCAATCCACGATCTGGACTTAATCGAATCTGCGCATCTGCGAAAACTTGGCTCTTTGATAAAGAAGTCATGTTAGCGTTTTTTTTTCACTATTCGTCTGTCTGCAACTTGCAGAACTAGCCCCTTTTTTCATATGCAAGCTTTTTCTCTACTTTTTCTCAAAGTTTGCAACTAATCCTATTAACCTCGTCGTTGCTTTTTGCTTCCAACCAGCAAAAAGTGTGTCCGTAAGACGTTCAGGACTGCTGGTGTATTCTAATGCTTCAGTGTTATTGCTCTCGATCTCTAGTGTTGTTATGCTGAAAACCAGTTGCTTATGATTGTCAATACAGAATGTCACAATATTTTATTCCTCGCCAGTGCCACATCACAATTTTGTTCTGTAGAATTTGTAAAAGTGCTCAACAACAATTTTTCTGCTTTATTTTAAATTCTCAAGGTGTCATTAAAACGGCTTTGAAGCAATAAAGCCATGAAATAGTTCTTATCACTAATGTTACTTGCAGCTCTAGACATTGATAACGTCTTAGAAATCATTTGTTTTGCGGTTGAAATTAGCAATTTCCTTGAACAACAGGATATTTTATTCATTTACAAAATTATTCGGAAGTTCGGTTATGTCAAGTTTCTTGTAGTTTATTTAGCAAAAGGAAAAAGATCCGAATATTATTGGTAAATGATGAACACTACCATATGGGTCAATAAAAATTCAAAGTTGATTAGAAAGTGCAAATACCAATCTTCGAGAATTTCCGGCGGATGTATAGAGAGCCAAAATATTAGTAGATAATGTATTTTCAGGCGTTTCCAAAGGTGGGAAATGTAACGTCATTTTCTGGAAAAAGATGATTTTAATGTTTTAGGTTCTGTTTTATTCTTTGAGAACTGATCAGAATAAATCAGAATAAAGGTGAATACAATAGGAGCAGAGTTAGAATTAGAACAATTATTAGAACAATGGAATTTTAAAGATATAATTTGTAAAAAAATTGGAAAATTCTCTGAAGTGTTCTTTAAATGAGTGGGTTACGATTTTGCTCATTACCTACTTATCTTGCAGAAAATTTTTTCGCTTGGTATAGTTTATGAAAATACATAGTGGTGAAAGAGGCAACTTTGGGGGAATGCATCAAAAACAGAGAACTTATTTTTCATTTGACTTTTTGATTATTTTCAGGGTATATTTGATTATCTTGAAATGATACTGGACAAGCTGTATGACATTCTTTCCAGTTAATCAGTCTTTAGCCAATGGGTTAATAATGACTCAGATCACAAATTATTTTGTATTCAATTCTCGACAAAAATTTTGCGTTTTACTTGTTGTATTAAAATAAAACACGTTTCCCAACTATGGTCCGATAACCTAGTGACTCACACAAAATGCTGGAAACTTGATTCGTATTCAGTTGTCGAATAAAAAGTCATTTTTAGATACAGAACTTTTGACCTGCTAAAATTTTATCATAAACTTAGGAAAAAAATTCAGAAAAGCAGAAAGTCGGAGAAATTAAATTTCTCATGCTATGAAATATGAAGTCTATAGTTCTGCTGTAATTTCATAGACAATGTGAACCAATCAAATGTCAAATAGTCCTTTAAAGAAATCTAGTGACATAAGAGTGGCATGAAAATCTTATTGCAGTTGTGTAATGTATTGCCCAGGAAGTGCATTCCAATTCCAGAATTTTTGGAGTTCAGTTGTTTTATCTCCTATTTTCTCGATTGTTCGTTGATTTTGCTCGATCAAACTCTCGGAAGACGTCAAAACCACAGCAAAGCACATCGTGCAGTGTGTTTTTGCGTAAGGTCGCGAACGGCACTCGTCCGTTCGTCAGTGCGTTTTTTCGATTAGGGACAGGCAGTCTCTCGTTCGGAATCGATTTGAAAATCTGGCACACAGTCGTCGGGGGGTACACAGTGCAGCAGTGGCAGCAGTCGAGAGCTCAGCTCTCACATTCACCTCTTTCCTCTTCCTGGCTGGACGGTAGAGGAACTAACTGACATTTTGGGCCTTCTACGCGGACAACTGGTCCTTTTGCGATACTGTTGCAGGACCAGTAGTCCGCAGCGGCGACAAAAATTCGCTGATTCGTTTCCTTACCCCTTGTGGACGATTTTCGTGCTGCTTCTTGTCAAGTTCACTCTTATCCGAATGATCTTTTTGATCTCATCGCTATCAATAACTCAACGTGAAATATTTTCAGAGTAAATTTCATTTTACATATTATAGGCTCAAAACCATGTCTACTCCCCTTCGAGTTCTCGTCACCGGTGCTGCCGGCCAGATTGGTTATTCTCTTGTGCTCCAAATTGCCAAGGGTGATGTGTTCGGAAAGGTAAGGTTACTTCATACCCAGCTCCTTGTCTTACTGGGTAATCTGTACATTTTAGGATACCCCAGTTACTCTAGTCCTGCTCGATATCCCACCAATGGCTACCGTATTGGAAGGAGTTCAATTTGAACTCCAAGATTGTGCTTTGCCGACTCTGCATGGTAAGTGATGGGAATTTTTTTTGGGGATGAGGCGAGTAGGGCTCTGCAAATGGAGGTGATAAGGTGTCATAATCGTAATTTTTTCTCTGGGAAAGATAAGAGGGCTGACGAAGTGCGAAAGTACTTGAGTGGATCCATTGTTGCGAAAGTACTTGAGTGGATTCAACATTGACTTTACCAGAATTCCACAAAATTTTAAAAATTGTAAAGAGTTTATAAGAGCTTTTAAGAGTTTTGAGTTTTTCCCCGTTGCTTGAAGTTCGTGCAGTGTGGTACTGTAATCACAAAACTCAAGCGCATCCCAACAAACGAAACTGGCTATTTATTTCTTTATCCCCTCTCCGTTTGGGCTTTGACGTTGATGAGCAAATAACTTCGGTGTAGTCCCTACCCCCCCTCCCCCCCTCGAAAATGGGTCACCAAATCTCTGAAACCTGCAATGGTGATAATTTTTGCAAATGCGTGAATTTGCCTATAATCAGTTTCTGACGCAAATGATTGAGAGATTCTCTGGAAATTTTTAATATCCAAATAAGCTTCAAAACTATTTCTCGGCTCCGCAAAAAGAAGGGCACCTCGAAGAATTTTTCTCATATTTTGAAGCAATCGGAAATGGAGAACATCTTTGGAGATTTGAGATCGGAACTTTTAGAAAGAATTTCCTTGAAGTAGAATTGGGGCTACTTGAATTTGATTAGCAACACTAGCGAAAATTAGTATATGGTTCGAGATTTTTGCGAATTTGTGCTTCTAATTGGAATTTAGTCTGCTGTTTTTTTATACCACCGATTTACCAAATTTTCTTTACAGGTGTCGAATGTGTTACCTCAGAAAAGGAAGCCTTCACTGGCATCGACTATGCCTTTCTTGTTGGAGGTGAGATATTTCAAAGGAAAACTTTTGCCAGAATTCAAATGTGATACTTTTAGCTATGCCTCGAAAAGAGGGTATGGAACGTAAAGATCTTCTTGCCGCTAATGTGAAGATCTTCAAATCACAAGGCAAAGCATTGGCTGAGTATGCCAAGCCAACCACCAAGGTAAATACTCGAGTACCTCTTAAGTGACAGACCTGCAGTCTTGTAAATATATGCTTCTTCAGGTTATCGTGGTTGGTAACCCAGCCAATACCAACGCCTTCATCTGTGCCAAATATGCTGCCCCAAAAGTGCCTGCTCGCAACTTCTCCGCAATGACTCGACTTGATCACAATCGTGCAACTGCTCAGGTATGTTGTGATCCCAGAAATCAGGTATTTGAAGGGTTCGACAGGAAATTAGGGCAAAATTGGTGATTTTGCGATAGAATTGAGTAACTCGCTCTTTCCCTCGCGAAATCCCAGCGCTATGTGACAAGTTTGTACTTTTGTTTACTTCTTTCGCACTATGGCAGTAGGCACTAATTCGCTCGCGCTCATTCCTCTTGCGTCAAAGGACTTTATGCGAATGAGGTTGAGAACAGACACATAGCGAAGCAATGAACAAACAGGGGGAATGTAGCTTTCTAGGTGTGAAAAAAATTTGCTTTCACAGACAAACACTTTTGAATTTTGAAACACAATTTCAGAAGAGGAAAAGATTTGTGTGGTTGGACTTTTCTAAGCCATCCTTCGGCGCGAATTTCAAAAGAGCGAGAAGAATGTAGTATGTTGTTACCACGGATGCACTGTGCAGCGGCGCGACTCTAATTGTCTGCGTATCTCATCTCCGCGTTCTCTTTCTGCGACTCAAATGCACTGAACGCAGCGCGACCATTGCACTTCTCGAAAACTGTGTCGGTAACCACGTCAAAGAGGTAGATATATACAGACGAACGTTTGAAAGTTAGAAAATCGAAAGAAAAAATTTAAGTCGTAGAACTGTTATATTAGGTTGGCACGAAAGTTCTTGCGTAATTCAAACAAAATTCAATGACTTTTCAAAGACTAGACCTAAATTCACAATCTTGTATGCTAAAAATATTAGAAGTCTTACGCTTCATGATGGATGTTCAAGCGTAAGATTTCGTGAGCTGGACATCAAGAACGAAGCTCTCGAATATGGCGCTTCAAATTTTGCGATTTTGAGTTTGGTGCCAGAAAATCGCAGAGTGCCGCTAGCTAGCCGAAAAAAATCTGTAGAATTTACTTACACAGCTAAAGTCCATACGTTGTTTTAGCAGGCTTTGATCTCGCATGGAAACGCGAAAATAAAAAATTTGTGAAAATTCTCATTTCACAGGACAAATCCCCTTATCGCTCTAACTTTTCCACAGAAACACAGCTTGCAACCAGAAATTAGACATAGTGCCTATTTAGAGCCTTGTGACGTTTTCTCGATTGTAAAAAAGTGTTTTCGCCGGAAAACTGCGGACATGAGGGGATTTTTTTCCGCAACATGACTTATTTCACGAATTTTTTGTTTTTGCTTCACCGTGCAAGATCAAAGCCTTCCAAAGTAATATGTGGACTTTTGTTGTGTAAGTAAATTCTACAGATTTTTTTCGGCTAGCTAGCGGCACTCTGCGATTTTCTGGCACCAAACTCAAAATCGCAAAATTTGAAGCCCCATATTCGAGAGCTTTGTTCTTGATGTCCAGCTCACGGAATCTTATGCTTAAACATCCATCATAGAGCGTAAGACTTCTAATATTTTTAGCATATAAGATTGTGAATTTAGGTTTAGTCTTTGAAAAATTATTGAATTTTGTTTGAATTACGCAAGAACTTTCGTGCCAACCTAATATAATTTATGGAGAACAGTTCTAAAAATATATCTTTTTACTATTCATCCCCCTAGAATTTCAGACTGTAACTGATACTCTCCATATCAATTTTACTTGCAAGCGAATTTTTTATTTTAGCTCGCAATGAAAGCTGGAGTCACTATCGCTGATGTGAAGAATGTCATCATTTGGGGAAATCACTCAAGCACTCAGTTCCCCGATGTGAAACATGCCACAGTCACGAAAGGTGTGATGATTTCGTTCATTGCAATATTTCTCGAAATCAACAGTAATATACGCAGAACTGGATTATGATTGGTTGAAGTATGATTTTTTGAGAAAATTTGCTGCTATAGTTGTTGGTAAGTTGTAAAAAATTTTGAGCAGCAGGACAAATTCTTTGTCGTCCAAGTGTCTTAGTAAAAACTTATTTATTCTGCCCAATGGTCCACTTTCCATCTCTTTTTCTAGGAGGACAAAGTGTTGAAGCCTACAATGCTGTTAACGATACCGCCTACCTCCAGGGACCATTCATCTCGGTAAATCTTGAGCTCCCTGATTTTTTATAGTATTTAGAGCTGATTTTTTCAGACTATCCAAAAACGTGGTGCTGTCATCATCGAGAAACGAAAGCTTTCCTCTGCTATGTCTGCCGCTAAGGCTGCTTGTGACCATATTCATGATTGGCATTTCGGAACTAAGCCTGTAGGTTTTGGGATCCCACAAAACGGGCGTATTGATTATATTGATTAATTATATCTGCTATCTCGTTTAGGGAGAATGGGTCTCTATGGCTGTACCATCTGATGGCTCATATGGTATTCCCGAAGGTCTGATGTTCTCATTCCCAGTCACCATTGATGGATCCACCAAGGAATGGAAAATCGTACAAGGATTGTCCTTGGATGATTTTGCCAAGCAAAAGCTGGCTACTACACAAAAGGTATAGTTGTTGTCATTTCGCTTCCCTCCTTTCCCTTCCTCTTCCCCAGTCCCCACACGGCTTCTCTCGCTCACCAAAAGTTTACATTTCGCAGGAACTCGAAGAGGAACGCGACGATGCGCTGAAGGCTTGCGACGAAGCCAACATGTAAGCGCACAAAGTTGGTGTCAATCACACCCTCTTGACGTACATCCTAGATCACTTGCCTCATCCTTGACGTATGAGCTGTTGATTTTTAGTAGTTAAAAATTAGTAGATTATCTCTCTCTCTCTTATATTGCATGATGATAATATTACAAACGGTTAGGCACGCGCTCATGTGTGTTCTTGTGTCTTGTTTAATAAATATAAGTTTTCTTCGTGCTTGGTGTTCTGGTGCATGTGCAAAACGTTTTTTTCCACAGATTCGCCCTAATAACGCAGACATATTGATCTTTCCAAGTGACACAGATTCTTTCTACCCCCTCTGCTTTCTTGCTTTCTTAATGTGGTCTAGTAGATTTGAAGATTAAATTAGTGCCGCTACGATGTATACAACATTTTTGCGTAAAAAATGGCCATGGAGCGCACATTGCAGCTTTGTGCCCTATGACCTTTTTTACGCCAAAATGTGTCGCAACACTATATCAACGTCAAATCTGCTAGGCTATACTTGATTCGCAACTAATAAAGTGAAAGAGTCGCTGCTTTATCTCTTTGTAAGTAAAGCCCTAGTGTATAGGCATCGCTTATCCCTTTGTGCATACTTCCATCGTCATTCTCCCGCCAAAATGCGCTGCGATGGCACGCGACTCTAGTTCAGCGATAAGACGCATAAATGGGTTTAGGATTTTCAGTTTGCTCTCCGTCGGCGTAACTAGTTTAGAAAGTAGCGAGTGCTTGAGAAAGCAGAATACTCGCGTGACTCGTGAGACTGAGGCGCAATTTGTCCGAGTTTGTTCTAGCGTGAGCGATTACGGTTGCCCGAGGGAGGTCCTACCGTCCTCGAAGCTTTTCGGTTGGTTTGCTAATCCCAAGTTTGGGAATTAGTTGAATTAGTAAGTTGCCCCTCCGTTACGAGATCCTTACCGATCACCATGCGGAGCTTGTGTTTTGGTGAGATTATTCATACATTGGAACAAGTATGGTGAAGTGGGATACATCAAGACCGCTAAGTTTTTATTCCATGCAACAAAAAATTGAAAATAATGCTGCATTTATCAGTACTGAAGAAATGGTGCGATGTCAGGCCTTAAAGCGACTGAATTCCAAGATACAGTACGATAAAAAGTAGAGCAACTGCACATGGTGGATCAACCCTGTAGTAAGCGTAGGTAGAAGAAAAGAAAATGCAGTTTAATACTGATTTTGTTGGAAGAGGCAGTACGATGCTTTTTCTTAGGTGAGGGAAGGGGGGGGGGAAGAAAAAAAAGAAGACGGGTGGCAGAAACGTCTCCGAACATACGTGGCACTAGCCACGCTCTCGCATAACCCTGAACACCACGATTTTGTTCACAAACCAAATTTGACAAGAACTTTTAAGAAATACTTTTTTGTTTAAGTACAAAACGAGTTACTTGCAAAACATTTCAACTCAAGCAGACCATGCCTTCCCCTCACCAATGATATATAGTTGCTTGATCCCTAAGGATTTTTTTAGCAACGGAGATCCTGTTACTTTGATCAAGTAGTCCTCAGAAGCAGAATAATCCAGTTTTGAAAGGCTGTTTGTTGGACATAGTTATCAATGCAGATCAAATCGAGAGCTTTTACTCGGGTTGCGTTTTGAAAGCATTTGAAGGTTCGTAACTCATGACGTGTGCCTTCGTTAACTAGATAATATTGTATGGTGCATAATTGCTGTAACGGCTACAGTAAGCTGCTGGGATTCTGCAACCTTGTCTGAGGTGAGAATGTGTATTCGCGCAGAAATTGCGGGAAGGGCTTGAGCATTTGCTCGGTGAAAAGAAGGGGAAGGGGGGGGGGGCATAACACCTATCACTTCAGCTGAAGGATTACGGCAACATACAGTATGCTCAGAACCCCCACAAGGCTCCATTACTGTCGGAACTAGAAGACGTTTTTAGGAAGTAGAAGATCTACCTAGAATGCTTTTTGTTGATAGTAATCAGTGACGTACAGAGTGCTGAGTGACTAACATGGTATACTGCAAAGGGTGAAATTTCGCTGTTATCCCTACTGACATCCTTCTATCCTCCAAACAGGTGATTTTCCCGTTGTCAGTTGTATTCAACTCAGCTCACATTTGCCATGCCGCTAACATCGCCTTGCAGTGCTTCATAGATTCATGTTTTGCTTAATATAGGCACGAAGAAAAGACACCGCTCCGAGTTCTTGTCACTGGTGCTGCTGGACAAATTGGTTACTCTCTAGTTCTTCAAATTGCCAAAGGAGATGTGTTTGGAAAGGTAAAAGCTCATTTATTACTGAAAAATATTCGAAACCAAGTCATAGAATCAAAGAATTATTTTACCTGGGAACTGATACGTTTAGGATACCCCGCTTGTTCTTGTTCTGCTCGATATTCCTCCAATGGCTAGCGCACTCGAAGGGGTGAAGTTTGAATTGCAAGACTGTGCGCTGCCGAACCTTATTGGTAAGCTCCACATACTTATTCTGTTGATCTTATTCTTCCGAGCTTTGGAATGGACAGATGATGTCCTGCCTTTCATTGTACAAAAGCACGATAGTTCTATGAAAAGAGCAACAAGAAAGATAAATGATGGTGTTTGTACCCTTAGATTCAACTGGATTCACGGCTGAAAGGCGGGGCTTGTGACCTAGAAGGCTAAAGAATGGTCAAAGAGCAAGAGGCAAGAGAGGCGCCGACTGCGCCGCGGGCGCGAGCAACCCTAATTAGGTCACAAAGCCCCGCCTTCCAGCCGCCAAGCCAGTTGAATCAAAGGTCACGTTATTGACGTTCGTATTTCGTACATATGATGCTCCGCTTAGGATCAATACAATCGCTGACAATATGGTCAGCAATGCGCGGCGGATAAGGGACTGGGGAGTGAGGCGATTCATGAACGAACGATATACGAAAATGTGCAGCTCTAGAAGCCCTTTAAAAATGAACAATCTCTAGGCGTGGTTTCACAGTAAAAGAGTCAGACCATCATTGGCGAATAGGTCAAATCAATGTTCACGACATTTATATTTATTTATATGTCATGCATAAGGCGTGCCATAACCGGAACAATCAACCTTAGGAGCACGAACAGAAAAGAGAAAACAAAAATATCCATCAAACAGCTGAAGTCCAGCTCCCGAAAAGTAGAATACATAGAACGGATTAGGCTTGTTTAGAGCATGTACGAATTCATATCATTGGTGTAAAGGATTAGTGGAGTCTGCCTCATGCCTTGCACCAAAAGTGCTCTTTGAATATCCAAATAAGCATTTGTATGTGGAGGAAGCTGGTGGTATGGGTGTACAGGCAAAAACCCTCCCAAGCAATTTCTGTGGAGAGAGTAGAACCGAAGACCAAACGACATGCTGATTGGTCCTCTGTCAATTGTCTCGTCGACCATTTAAAATAGACAGTGAGTGGGAAGACAGCATACCTAGGCTCCACTTTGCTCTGATTTGCATATCGTCTCCACAGTTAGTCGTTTTCTGACAAAAGAGATCACAAAGTCCAAATGGGCGATCACTACAAGATGCATATAATCACAAACAGCTGGCAGCGTAATTTTAAACCTGCCTACAACCTCTTTGTGGTACCTTCCATGCCTGCAGAGGGTTTCTGAGAAAGAAGTAGCGGACTTTTATTCGCAAAATTTGCAAGGCTTAGATAGTCAAAATCAATGACACCTAAACAAACCTACTTGGTAGAGCATATCCATGCGCACTGCGATGTTCTTATCTTGTAACGCAAGAAGCGACTTGAACATCTCCATTATTTGTAGTCACTCAAAGCAGTGCAAATTTTGATGATGAAAGGCCCATGACTTCCCCCAAGCAGAGAAACGCAGAATGAAATTAGCGCTTCCAGATCTTTGTAACGGTGTGCATCCTGTGACAATCGGCCACTTCAACTGCCCAATCCTCCCTTATGGAAGGGGCATATCGTAGTGCGCTTCACATCTTCTTCACTTGATTTGAATTCCCTTTCTCATGTTCAGGTTGGAAATCACAATCTCACACTTTTTTAATAATAGAGTCTTGCCTCATGATGATAATTGTACTGTTCTTCCCCTTTGTATTGTTTCACCTTTCTTTTCTTCGGCTTTTGTCCAGCAGCCTATATCCTTATCTGATATATCTGTCCCACGGCTGCGCTAACGAATGCTGTCCTGAAGTAAACGTGCTGGGCATCTTTAACACTGCAGCAACTCCGCCGAACTCCTCCACAGTATCTTCCTCAATTTTGGAAGGTGCATCTGGAAACTTCATTCTCTCGGCTTGATGTGTGTGTAGAGAGTGGTGGACGCATATGGTCAAATGCTTTTTCTCCTCGAAATTCCGGAACTCAATCTGCTGCGTGTTTTCGTTAAGTGGTAAAGTATCAATCAAGCAGGTTGTAAATTGTTCACCTGAGCTCTCTTCGAACTGTTGTAATTGGCCACGACACATCCAGAAGACTTCTGTAAACTTTTATTAAACATCATTCACTATGTAGGTAACTCACCATTCAAGGGTCCCACATAGCTCCCACATAGTCAGCACGAATTCTGCTTCATTTTTCTTCCAGATTCAATCGTCCTGTCTTCATCAATACCACAGCGACTATCGACAGAGTCGCAGTGTATTCGTTGTTTTGATAGGTACTTTTCCACCATAACAATTGCGCTAAAACTGTCGTTCGCAGAAGGTATAACAATACTATGATGTGCAGTAGATGTCTATACTGAAGTATAACACTTACTGCGCCGACAAATTCGCTTGCCTGCCATTTGTCTCTTTTGGTTTAAGACCTAAATCGTTAGATTATATGGTAATGTAGCGGGCTTGAGGCGTTCGAGGTAAATTTCGCTGCGTTGAATAAGTTATTTACGCTGTCGATCGAGAACCATATGCCCAGATCTGCCTGGAAATGCTTTTAAGACCAGTCCAGTTAACATTGTATGGACATAACAATTGCGGCGGATACAATGCGAACTCATGAGTGCTCAAAAGTGAGCAAGTGTCAGCAACACAAGCATGATATTGAGCTCCCTTTTCCAGTCCTAAAGGAAGTGAAGAAGTGCAGCTCTTCATGTGCCCTCCCCTCCCCTCAAAACCAAAATACAGACAGCTATAGCATTCCATATGCCTAAAGCAGAACTGTTTATTTTACTCGCTGAACCAAAAATCATTTGTTTTTAGGTGTCGAATGCGTGACCACGGAAAAAGAAGCCTTTACTGATATTGACTATGCCTTCCTTGTTGGAGGTAGGATACTTTCAGAAATTTTGCGTTGCATTTTAGAACAATCAAGTTTATAGTTTACCAATCATAGTTTATTTTAGCTATGCCTCGAAAAGAAGGAATGGAGCGTAAGGATCTTCTTGCCGCTAATGTGAAGATTTTCAAATCGCAGGGCAAAGCTTTGAAAGCTTATGCAAAACCTACCACCAAGGTTGGTCCAAAAAATCCGAAAGTGCTAGTTTAGGATTGTCTATGTACATGTGATTTCCAGGTCATCGTTGTTGGTAATCCAGCCAACACAAATGCCTTTGTTTGTGCCAGATACGCTGGTCCCAAAGTGCCTCCTCGTAACTTTTCTGCAATGACTCGGCTTGACCATAACCGCGCCTTGGCTCAGGTACGATAAAGTTTGAGCAAATATAGTCTGAAGCAAATTATCATGACTATCGAGAGATTAGTTTTCGAAGCAACCAGCGAGTCAAAATTACGGAGAATAAAGTTAGTAACGAACGCGAAAACACGGAGTAGTTCAAGTAAATGTCACTTACGCCATAACTTATACTAAGCGACACTGCTCAAGTCATCCACAGCAAGCCTACCCACGGAAGGCACATGAGTACAAGCTGGAACTCCCAAGTAAGAGCAGAGGGTGTGTCGTATGTACGTGCTCTTACATATCCCCAGCGGTTTATGAGCAATTAGAAATTGGGACTCAACTTTCTGTGCGTTAAGAAAGTTCACGGATACTTGCGTTAAATTTTTTTTCCAAATCGCCATAACTTAGACTGAAGCATTTATGCCTTGTAGTTCGTTTAATAGCGGCAAGGTTTACGGCACATATATTCTGGCAGATCACCACAATAAGTATGGTGCAAAGAAGGAAAAAAGTCGGCCAGAATTCCACCTTGTTCATAGAGATTTTCGGTCTCAAGCAGAATCAAATACTTCTATTCAAACATATGGAAAGATTCTGGGATGTTATAATGAGGATTGTAGCTATACCGCTGGCAAAGTTTGTAAATTTCTCGATATATTACGAGCCTACGCTTGATTATGAAGAAAACGCGTCCGCATAAAAAATTTAAGTTTATTGCTATGTACTAATATCAAGGCACTCTTACGGCATGACATCAAGATAAAAATGAAATTAGTCTTAGATGAGCAATTGTGAAAGTCCCCAAGACACGTCTCAGACACATTAAACAAAATGACTCAAATCGTTCACCACCGTATCCATATACAACATCAGCAGCAAATGAAGTAATTTGCAATTAGCGCATCATAACTGCCCTGAGCAGGTTTTTCGGAACAAATCTGTGCAAAACACCTTACCGTACTCCCAAGATTCGTACAATGTGTTAAAAGCAGCAAAATCATGTAAATATTGTTACCAGCACAACGAATAAACTATCTAAGCAAAATCAAGAAATTCGTAAAAAGTGGTCGCTTCCGTATACCTATCGTACGCAGCATGTTATGGCACTATATTTCGGAAGATGTGTCTCGTCGAACTGCGGTGAACGTTGACCTTGAATCCTAAGTTGTTCGCTCTGAAAAGGGTTATGGCGCCCGTAACAAATTTTCGGCGGAAAGAACAGAACACAAAGTATAACGAACTACGCGTTCCAGCGGCGAGGTGCATCGCTCCTCGATCTTTTACATGTATGATGAGCGATATTGTATTATATCGACCTTTCTTCGGGCGGCAGAGGCGAGACGTTTCCGACATTCGAAGACGGGTCAACGGGTTAATTCCTGCATTAAGTTGCTCTCCGAATTCTTACGCTGAAACTGCAAATCTATAAGGTCCAAAATTCCCGTTTCTGTCTGCATTTAAGTCAGTAGTGATCTCTATGATAATAAGCGTTGGAAGGGAGATAATAGCTTTGCTGCCACCGGTAAAAGCTGATCTATTATTTCATTGCTTTTATTCAGCTTGCTGCAAAAGCTGGAGTCACGATTGCTGATGTTAAGAATGTGATTATTTGGGGAAACCACTCCAGTACTCAATTCCCCGATGTAAGGCATGCCGTAGTCACGAAAGGTATGCGTGCCGCTCGATGCAGCGGCACTCCTTACAAAGCTTCGCAACGATGACAAAAATAGACCACTTCATTGAACATCAAATTTCTCATTTTTTGTTTCAGGAGGAAAAAGTATTGATGCCTATACTGCTGTTAACGACAATGCTTACCTTCAAGGACAATTCATCTCGGTATGATTTGTCGATACCTCGAATTCAGGATCAGTACAATGGCAAATTCGATTTAGGACATTCAAAAACGTGGTGCTGTGATTATCCAGAAACGAAAGCTTTCCTCCGCTATGTCAGCTGCTAGGGCTGCTTGTGATCATATTCACGATTGGCATTTCGGAACAAAACCTGTAAACTTCTTTGTCTTTTAAACGTGCAATGAAAGCAGAATCTCCATATTCTTAGGGGGAATGGGTTTCTATGGCTGTACCATCCGATGGTTCATATGGCATTCCGCCATTCCTAATTTTCTCGTTTCCTGTCACCATTGACGCAAGCACCAAGCAATGGAAGATTGTGCAAGGTCTGACTTTGGACGACTTTACCAGGCAAAAGTTGGCAATCACAAGAAAGGTACGACGTCACCAAGCTAGTATAAAAACGGCCGAAAGGATGATTTTTAGGAACTAGAGGAGGAGCGCGAAGAGGCGCTGAAGGCTTGCGAAGAACATTAAAGCTGGTACTCTGAGTACTCTAGGTCATCTGTCACCCTGGCATTGAGCTTATTGCAGCAGGAAATATCCTAAAATATCTTTTGCTGCAGAATACGATTGTACAACGACTAGGCACGCTCATTTGTGTTCTTTCCTATTCAATAAATATAAGATTTATATTGTTCAATTGTTTTGAGCCGTAACAGGTTTTTAAAGGAACACTTTATTTACTGCCCGACGTTTCGGCTGAATGCCGTCTTCAGGGGCCTGAAAGCGAGTCAATCACTCTTTAATCAAACGATCTAGACCACCAGACACTTCCTCCAAATCGTACATTTGACTCATCTATTGTGACGCAGATAAGTTCTCAAGTTGAACAGCTTACCAAGTGTTCCTGGTGAGGAGCGTAAGGGTGTTAGCTCTCTCTCACGGTCGCCCACAGCAGATGATGACAAAATGAGCGGTCCGAATAAGTACGACACGCTTAAATAGTGTAGGCTACTCATAGCTCGCAAAATGGTAGAAACGGCTTCAGATCACTAGTGATAGACAAATGTTTGTTCTTGCTGTTCATTTTAGGATTACGAGCAAGTATGAATGAAGCCTCTAACGCTTTTCGAGCAGCAATATGTTCTTCGACAGTCAAAATGCAACACTGGATTTCAAAATCATCTCCTCCATGGTCCTCTTTCCTGTGCTTTCCAAGAGGGCTTACGAGACTTTGCCTTCTCTTACTCGCCAGATGTTCGCTGACACGTACATGAAGTGGTCGACCAGTTTCGCCTATGTAAATGGCATGGCATATCTTACATTCTAGCTGGTAAATCACTCCGCATTTCGAACAGTCTCCTAACCTCTCATTTGTGCAAACAACGCAGTTTTGCATTACGCATTGTCTGTCATACAATCTATTGCGGACCAATTGCTTTTTGATGTTGTCTTGGGGTATGTTCACTAAAACAACATCATCCGCCAATTGCGCTTGTACGAGACATTGCTTAAAAGCGTTGCTTACTCTATCGGACACGAACGGTAAGCATAGCGATATACGTGGTCGAGTCTGACTGCTAGCGTTCGCGCATGTTCTCTTGCGAGATCTGGACTGCAGTTGGTAACCATTCTTGACAACTATCTCGTATGCCAGCTTCGTAGATTCTAGTCTTTCAACTTCACCGCTGCAAACATCGCGCGCTGTTTTAAACATATTGCGAATAATCGCTCGTTTTACAGCAGATGGATGCGCAGATGTGGCATGCAGAATTATATTCTTAGAACTCTCCTTCCGATACCATTTGACGTGTGCTGCTCCGTTTTCCAACATCACCTGTGTATTTAGATATGGTAGCCAGCCATCGTGTGGTCTCTGTCTTGTCAAGCTGATGTACCGTGATTGTTCATTGAGGATTCTAAAGTACTCATCCATTTCGGATTGAGTTGCAGTAGCAATGTAACAATCATCGATGTAACGGCAGTACATCAGGGGACATCGTGATAATACCGGCTCCTCTATTTTGCTCATAAAGCAAATAGCGAGCGCGGGCGCTAGTCTTTGTCCCATCGCTAGTCCTCTTACAAGGAAACGATACTCAATGTCCGTGGCATTTTGAGATGAGATGCATACCGTTACACTCGTCTTCGAACGCTGATTCCGAATCTGACTTCCGTTTCTGCTAATCGTTTCTCTGAAAGAAGTTATAGCGAAATTTGAGCCAAGTTTGGCCGCCCAAGGAGAATATGGTCATTGAAACGGCCTCTACTGCGGCTACCTTCTTGTCTAGTAAATAGTGCGATAGCCTCATGAGTTGACGCAGGTGTAGGTTCAAATCCTTTTGTGTTTTTACCTTTGCACTGCCTCACTTGTTCAAGAAAATTCATTCGAATTATGATCATTAGATACATTTTAGCGCAAACAGTAATCATTTATTCCAAATTTACACATTTTTGAAGAGTAAAAGCGTTCACTTAGCTCGAAGATGCGAAAGAAGGTTAAATGAGCCAAGGCAAAACTGAAAAACACGGAAGGATTCGAACCTATACCTGCATCGACTCATGAGGCTACTGCACTAACCACTAGGCCACAGCGCAACGTAAGCGTCGGCGCTCCTACCATATTTCACTGGGCAGCCAAACTCCGCGCGATCCATCATAACATTTTTGAAGCGATTAGCAGAAACGGAAGTCAGATTCGGAATCAGCGTTCGAAGGCGAGCGTAATGGTATACATCTCATCTCAAAAGTCCACGGACACCGAGTATCGTTCCCTTGTTAGTTGTGCATAATATTACATACATATAATATGTACTGCCGCATGCAAAACAGCGTTGTTTGCACAAATGAGAGGTTAGGAGACTGTTCGAAATGCGGAGTGATTTACCAGCTAGAATGTAAGATATGCCATGCCATTTACATAGGCGAAACTGGTCGACCACTTCATGTACGTGTCAGCGAACATCTGGCGAGTAAGAGAAGGCAAAGTCTCGTAAGCCCTCTTGGAAAGCACAGGAAAGAGGACCATGGAGGAGATGATTTTGAAATCCAGTGTTGCATTTTGGCTGTCGAAGAACATATTGCTGCTCGAAAAGCGTTAGAGGCTTCATTCATACTTGCTCGTAATCCTAAAATGAACAGCAAAAACGAACATTTGTCTATCACTAGTGATCTGAAGCCGTTTCTACCTTTTTGCGAGCTGTGAGTAGCCTACACTATTTAAGCGTGTCGTACTTATTCGGACCGCTCATTTTGTCATCATCTGCTGTGGGCGACCGTGAGAGAGAGCTAACACCCTTACGCTCCTCACCAGGAACACTTGGTAAGCTGTTCAACTTGAGAACTTATCTGCGTCACAATAGATGAGTCAAATGTACGATTTGGAGGAAGTGTCTGGTGGTCTAGATCGTTTGATTAAAGAGTGATTGACTCGCTTTCAGGCCCCTGAAGACGGCATTCAGCCGAAACGTCGGGCAGTAAATAAAGTGTTCCTTTAAAAACCTGTTACGGCTCAAAACAATTGAACAATATCTACAAAACATGCCAAGGTTTTACAAAAAGGAGACATACAATCTATAAGATTTATATTTATGATAATCAGTAATGTAATGCAATGCTCGGGTCAAATATCCAATAACTAACAAGAAAGAAAAGATCTCGAATCCACTGATTGTCATTGAATGATAGATTTTTTTGCATATTGAAGAAGATTGACTTGGGACGTAACTTGCTAGATGAACAAAAAATCTGGAAGCATAATCTTTTCGGGACGACGTGTATCTTTTAAGAGAAATGGTCCGCCACACAACACCTTTGCAACTTTTCCTGCACACATCGTTTGTAATGACGTGAACATTGAAGAAAGCCTCTTATTTTCAGTGAATGCTCAGGAGTGTACAAAGAAAGTGCTAGCAAAAATGAGATTTTGAACCTACGGCTGTTTTGCATATCTTGGAAACTCAGCCACATGCTCAAGCAACGTCTTAACTTTCCGGAAAGTGCCTCTTATCTTTTTAGTAGCGGGCAAAGCGAGGGAGTTCGTGCCGTCGATAGCTCAGTTGGTAGAGCGGAGGACTGTAGAGTAGCAGCTATCCTTAGGTCGCTGGTTCGAATCCGGCTCGACGGATTGTTTTTGCTGAAGTAGTAGTACACGCTATTTTATTGCTAGAATTTCAAAGCTCACGCTGTTCCACCACTAATATCCCACAATGAAAAAATTGTAAAAGTATTCCCAAAAAAACAACGACAGAAAAGCCCTAGGGCACTTTCAAACAACCAGCAGCATTTCGTCAAGAGCGTGCATTTGCAATCTGCACCAATCCGGCAGCTACACTATCCAAGTTCTCGCTAAAAAATCAACTTGCCATTGTCATAGACGACTGTGATGTCGACGAAGAAGTCAAAAAAGAAGAAGCGAAGCTGATTCGAAATAATTGCGGGCGCATAATTAATGGGTATCGAGTATAAATCGCATCGAAAAATGAGGCGAACAACGCGAGCGCCTTTTTTGCACTTTTCGCCAAATTTTCGGAGATGTTTCGTCCGCCGGCATAAGGCAACCAATCAATATCAACAAGGAGACGCTATCACTAATAGCGTGCGAGCATGTGGTCCTGGGTGGAATAAGTGCAGTATAGCGATATCAACCCTATGTCCCCCTATGTACGATTATTGGCGTTCGAAAAGCACCAAAACGGTGGCCAAATAAGATGAAAACAGAAAAATTCTTTAGAAAGGTTTCAAAACGTAAGAGTTGATATCCAAAATCAGCGCTCAGAACTCGTCAAGGCAGAGTCTAGGATTCCAAATTCGCAATTTCCACCCATATGCCGTATACCCACCGACTGTAACATGGAAAATGGCGCTATCGTAGAAGATGCATATGAGATAAATTATATTCATTTTCAAGTATAATCATGTTCCTTATCTGACTCACACACGCAATGACAAAACGAGGTCGTGGCTACACCACCCTACATCCCTCCTAATTACTCATTATAAAATTGCTTTAAGGCAAGGAAGTCTGCTGCCCCCAATCTTTTACATTTCTAGCTGTAACCCCAGAACAAATCACTTTGGTACCTTAGGCCGATATCAGACTTATCCGATTTTTATCCGGTTCACCACTTCCACTACTAGTCTCACTGGTGAAATAGTGGATGGGGTGAGTTGGATGAGCCGGCTGAACTCACAAGGGAAGGATACTCGGTCGAAGTGGCCATTTGGAATGAGCTGTATATTAGGAAACCGTCCTCCGTAAGGCAAACTCAAAACTACTTTCGCTAGGTGCCGAGCGGTTTTGTGGGGGGAGTTACAAGGCCATTTTCCTCCGGCGCAGCCAGCGCACCCAGTGATGAGCGGGCCGCTAGAATAACGCAGCAGTGGCGCAGTGGCAAAGCAGCGGACTACGAAGCAAATGGTCGAGGGTTCGAGTCCTGTTGCTGCTATTTTGTTTTGCAGTTCTGTAAAAAGTCTATTGGGTGACAGCAAACGAGAAATACTATTTCTAGGCAGTCGAAACAAGCTATTTACTGCAAAAAAGTCACTATTTCTACAATAAGCTATAATCTTCTACAATATGTCAATCTGTGGAGGTTAAGATGTCACAACAATGGATTCAAATGATATACTAACATGTATAGAATACAACCACAAAATGCTCAAAGCAGAAGAGCTTCTCGCAGCGCGCACATCGGATAAAATATAAACGATGACAATCAGCAGCTTCACAATTGCCTATCAAAGTCGGTGAAAAACAGTACTGAATAGGAGACTCGAATTCGCCGGGGTGGTTATCAATGTATCCGGCTGCATGCCATGGGTATGAAAGAAAATTTTTGGATCGCGGCGAGCAAAACTGTGTGTAAATGAGCGATAAAATCTTAAGAATGGAATCCCTATGATGTAATTAAAGTTCAGATCGAGAGCCAATACATGGGATGTGAAGCGTTTGTACATTGCTTTGAAAGGCAAGAAGAAATGTACGTCTAATGGTTGAATCCTGGAGGTTGTACCCGGCGGAATGTTCATAATTTTTACAGACTTATTATCGGGCATAGCTGATTGAATTGCATCATGGTCTTTAAATGATGTCCAAGAATCTACTATCAGAAGAGTCGCATTCGTAGTAGACGGAACTATGCAGGATCGTACCCAATCAAGCAAAAGTTCTTTGTTCATCATATGCGTGGTGTTCGCACGAACTACCAAGTTATCAGCATCAAAGTGCCCTCTTCCAGGGAAACAACCTTGTGTTTCCTGTGAATTTATTGTGAGATGTTGTAAAATTATTCACAACGGTGTCTGCAATTAATTACCTGTAGAACTACAAATAATTTTTCTCCTAGGTGGCCGTCTGCATAGATCGTGGGCATTATGGTGAACGAATGAGTAGTTGCGGCCACTGATTGCACTACCCTCACGACCTTCTTTGCGCCTTTTTCAGCTAAAGTTCTAGCAGGGTGCATCTCTTTTACAAACCCACTTTGGTCTGCATTGCAAATGCAGTCCAAAGTCCAATTTTCCATCTCTGAAATATGCTCCAAACGTGTATCATTGTTGTGCCATTGAACAAGAACTACCTTTTTTTACATCCCTGACGAATCTGCGAGCTGATTCAGCGAGCACATCGCTTTCCAACAAGTTTTTTGGATATAAAGGTAGTAATTCGTCTTGTAACGATGCCGCTACACCTTTTGAAACCTTGAATGCATCTATGGCTCTCCGTAAAGTTTTCTAGATGGAACTCTTCTTGATTGATACGCAGAACCATCTGGCGCAAGTCATTATCATGTAATGACACTCCTGCGTCGAACTTCGTTTTAACCACTTCTCTTAATTTCTCTTTCAGCTGTCGTAGTCGCAATAGGCGGTCTGCGCGGTCCACTTCTAAATTTCGAGAACTTTTCAACAGTTGACTACAGAAAAAGACCTACGTTTTTTTTCAAGTTCTCTCAACTTCAAAAGGTGATACGGAGTGTTAACAAATCGGAAGCTTTTATGCATACTCGATAGCGATCTGCTGCCTTTTTCCGCCGAGCGATAATAGGAAATGGCTTTGTCCACCTGTACGATAATAATCATTTTGCAAATATGTCATTTTTTGGGCACCAACCATTTCTTCTGAAACCTGCGTTTCTCCAAACAAAATTGAGCCTTGCCCTTTAGGTGGGACAATCTCATCCTTTTCATCCGACCATGTATCTGCTTCGTAATCTTCTACAACTTCATCTTCCTCGCAGTCAATTGCCAGATTATCGTACAACGCTTCCCGCAAAATGCGAGAGAAGTTGTCAATAATTCTTTGCTCCATCCGTGTCGGTTTTCGGGAGACGTCACGCGGCCCGAATTCTTCCGAAAGGTACGAGACAACAAGCTGTGGCGAGAACATCGTAATGATTGGCAGCGGAGCTTTTTGCTATATGCGCACACTTGGCACTTGCCTTTACCTGCGTGGTCCTGCCTTGATAGGTAATGAAGCGCTGATTGCAATCGATTGCAATTTTGCAAGTGCGCGCGCTGCGAGAAGCTCTTCTGCTTTGAGCATTTTGTGGTTGTATTCCATACATGTTAGTATATCATTTGAATCCATTGTTGTGACATGTTAACCTCCACAGATTGACATATTGTAGAAGATTATAGCTTATTGTAGAAATAATGACTTTTTTGCAGTAAATAGCTTGTTTCGACTGCCTAGAAATAGTATTTCTCGTTTGCTGTCACCCAATAGACTTTTTACAGAACTGCAAAACAAAATAGCAGCAACAGGACTCGAACCCTCGACCATTTGCTTCGTAGTCCGCTGCTTTGCCACTGCGCCACTGCCACACTGTTGCGTTATTCTAGCGGCCCGCTTATCACTGGGTGCGCTGGCTGCGCCGGAGGAAAATGGCCTTGTAACTCCTCCCACAAAACCGCTCGGCACCTAGCGAAAGTAGTTTTGAGTTTGCCTTACGGAGGACGGTTTCCTAATATACAACTCATTCCAAATGGCCACTTCGACCGAGTATCCTTCCCTTGCAGAGACGTACAAACCAAAGGGGCACTTTGATATGGTCCAAAGAACGGTGCTTGCCAAAGGTTGAAGAGTGCAACCGCACACAATGAGATGCATAGTGCTAAAAAAAACTTCGCAGGTGATATGTGCTATCCCATGTAAGAATACCACTAGAATCACCTAATATTTTACCTGGAGAGGAGATGAGTCGATGTTGATGGTTGCGAAGAGCAAGGGACGAAGTGGAAGACGTGGAAGAACTGGAAAAGATACTGTGTGAAAGCTGAGTAACAAAGACGTAATGAAATACAAAGGACGAGGATGAAAAAGGCATAACCAACGAGTGTTGTAAGGAAAGACCATACCCAAAACCAATCAATATCAGCAGGAAGACGCTACCGCCAACTAGCGTGTGATCAAGTGGTCCTGGGCAGATTGGCTGCGCGCCAACTCTCCGAGAGTCTCCCAAATCTGGGGCACCTTCGGAACACAGATTTGCGAATCCTGCGGAAGTGTTCTTCTCGGCTCACCGCGAGTGACGTCACCATCATCTCGCCCCTCCAATGGTTAAGAGCGCCCTCCGGAAGTGTGCCAGACTTCCACTGTCCTCCGGCAGTATTTGGCGATTTGTATGAGACCACACTTCACGTTTTCCACAGATCAAATCCTGTAGCATACTGTCAAAGCAAGATGGAGTTATTGCTACGAAAGTTAGCTCACAATGCGCCAAGAAGAAAAAATCCAACAAACGACTGCAACGAATATATGATGAATAGTTTATTCCTACAAAGGTAAAACAGCATATCAAGAAAGTCAAACAGACTTCGATCTCATGCGTGGAGTGACACAACAAATTACTTCCGCTAGATAAGAGCTGAAAGTTCAAATCTTTCAAATCAAGAGCGAGCACGACGGTATACCGGCCCAAAAGAGGAAATAACTTCCGATGCGCTGAAGGAACTCAAAAACAGTACATCTCTAATGAAACACCAGAAGCAACAGTAATGACTTATCCAGGATCGACTATCAATTAATCTCGGCATCGTATAAGTGTATATATCTTTCATGATTTGTTCAGCTTGCACAAGATTGGTATATCTCTTCATTTGACAGACGTTTCGGCAATATCGCCTTCTTCGGGGTCTGAAAAAATCGTGACCATGTAAACTGTCCAGTCAGCAACTTCGTCACGATCAAGCAAATTGTCCAACCTGTTAGCGAATCAAAAGAGTACAAATGACAAGATCGGGTCATTGCTCTGTCAACAATTCAATGCTGATACATTATCCCAATAACTGACCACCATTCTTCCAGATCTAGCAACTTGGTCTCGGTCTGCTGTTAGCGGAGAAGCCACAGAGGCTCTGGTAAGGAGCCAGCTCTTGTGTAATGGCCAGGCACTCATCTTTTCTATTCATTTTCGGACTTTCCGTCGCGATCCAAAACGCTTCTAAAGTTTTGCGCGTTAGGATTTCGGGCTCATAAGCTAAGATTGTGACCTCCACGCTTAAATTTGCGTCCTTGTGGCGCTGCCTGCGGTGCATGCCCAACGGCGTGGTGGGATTTGATCTTCTAAGCCCATCTAAGTGTTCTTTTATGCGTGTGCACAATGGGCGTCCGGTTTGACCTATATACGATTCTTTGCATGATTGGCATGTAATACGGTACACTACACCAGAATCCATACAATCACCTTGTTTGCCAAACGGGCAGATCCTACAGCTGAGGAGTCGTACATAGTCTGTCATACGCGCGATTGCGAACAAGTTGATGCTTGAGATTAGCAGGCGGTATGTCGACGACTCTTACCCAATCTTCTAGCTCCGCTCGCTGTAATAACTTTCTGACTACCATACTCAGTTCTTCTTACACAAATGGCAAGCAAAATGGAATCTTAGTTTCAGCTTCTGCTTTTTCGGTACTATTTTGTCGGCGCTTTTTATGTATGCGCTTTTTGGTAGGGTACCGCAGGCAGCGCCATGAGGACGCAAATTTAAGCGTGGAGGTCTCAATCTTAGCTTATGAGCCCGAAATCCTAACGCGCAAAACTTTAGAAGCGTTTTGGATCGCGACGGAAAGTCCGAAAATGAATAGAAAAGATGAGTGCCTGGGCAAGAGTGCCATTACACAAGAGCTGGCTCCTTACCAGAGCCTCTGTGGCTTCTCCGCTAACAGCAGGCCGAGACCAAGTTGCTAGATCTGGAAGAATGGTGGTCAGTTATTGGGATAATGTATCAGCATTGAATTGTTGATGTTGACAGAGCAATGACCCGATCTTGTCATTTGTACTCTTTTGATTCGCTGACAGGTTGGACAATTTGCTTGATCGTGACGAAGTTGCTGACTGGTCAGTTTAATGGTCACGACTTTTTCAGACCCCGAAGAAAGCGATATTGCCGAAACGTCGGTCAAATAAAGAGATTTACCAATCTTGTGCAAGCTGAACAAATCAGTGAAAGTAATGACTTACATCTTGAAATTAAGGCTAACGGAACAAAATCACTGGCATAAAACGGACTTTAGACTAGGACTAACTGTAGATAAGGCCATGGGACAGTAAGACATGGCGGCCACGCAGGTTGTTTGCTTGCGGTTGACACCTCAAGCCTCGGTGAATAAACCTTTGTTTTAAAAACTAACAAGAACAGTTGAAGAATAAGTTACTAAAGTGAAATGCTGCGCCTTGTCAACCCTCAGAGTATCACTCGTTATAGAATAGGTTACTAATGTGAAGTGCTGCGCCTTGTCAACCCTCAGAGTATTTCTCAAGATACTTGTCTGATAATCCCCAAAGACCGTAATAGCTTTCCTAACTGGCTGATCTTCCTGTAGTACTCTTTTAACCGATAACACATGTGAAATACAAGTCAAATATGATTAAATAAACAAGCAAACAACAAAGATTCATACTGCACTTTCCTCGTCGTCGTTGACGTCACTTACCGTACGTGCAAAAGTGATCTTAAACAGAGACTCGACAGAGAATAGGACAAGAAGCAAGGTAGTACAGACAACGAATGCATATTCAAACAACAATGATAGCACAGAAACTCACTGAATACAAACAACACAAAACTGTAAAGGTGCAAAGGTGCCAGCACTAGCGCTTATTCTGCAAAAAACTTTCAAAAGTTCTGGGCAAGCTACTACGTGCTCGTTTACAGTAAAACCACGTTGCGCAATATGGAAAAATATTACCTTCAAAGGACAACCAAGAAGAAAAAGATAACGCGATCAAAGTCGTTCAGTAAAGCAGCGGTATCACGGATGGATTAACACTCAAAAAAAAACCAAAATAAGTCGGAAACCAAATAAGATTACCCTATTGACATCCGCAACAGAAACAGCGGAAAACCACGCACACCTTCTTGACAGAACACGGAGTAAACGGACAACCTGAGCGGGTCAACATAGCCGCAAGAACACACAAAAATTTAAAATCAATAATGACTAAAGGCACAAAATACAAGTTACAAGAATACACCAATTGAAAGGAAGTACTTGAAGGGATTCGTGGATTTAATATTTATTATAGTAGTGGTATGACACACTTGGACACAAAAGCTAAATTTAACACTATAACAGATCTACTATAGCTAGTGGAGTATACGGTAACAGTTTCTAAGATCTGTCGCTTCAGCATTTACACTTCAAACAAAAATTGGTATCCCTCAGGGTGATAAGTTTAGCCCACTGTTAGCAGATCTTAGACTTCCCTGGTATGAATATAAGTGTTCCATTCAAACTATCATAAAGAATGACCTAATATTCTTTTACAGATATATGGATGACTTATGCAGAGTTTTCTGCGGGCGCTCGTCAAATAATTTCTTTCAGCGAGCGCTTGCCATAAATCCAGCGAGCGCTCGGACTTTTTTACGCAGTTTCGGGCGTACGCCGAGCAAAGGTAAGGCTCTATATGGCAGAGGCGTCATTGATGGTTCAATTACTCGAGTTTGGGATACTCAGCGGAAGGTACCTAGGGGCTGTGCGGTCCTTCACAAAGGACTGTGCGGCCGAGAATTTTGCATATTCTCGCGGAAAATCCGCGAAAATGCGGCCATTGCGCCGCCACTACTATGGAAGGTCCGAATGTTCTCCGAGCGTTCGTCCAATCGTCCAACATTCTTTTGAAAATCTGCAAGCGGACCACAAGAAATCAGTGGACTATTTTTCCGGTGCCCGCTTACCCAGAAATCGCATGGCCGCCTACTCCCGACGATTATCTGAACAGTGGAGCCAGAAAATAGATCGCTTTTCATCCGCTCCCAACTAAGAGCCAGGAAAATATAGCAGCTTTTTCGCGTATTGTTTATAAACAGAAAAAACTGACCGTCGATGACCATAGAGGTAAACACTTTACCGGATCTGTACAAATAACACTTGCCAAACTCGTTCTACATAAAGTTATCTGCGTAATGTCGTTCAAACATCGGCCCACTTGATTGCACTGACTGATATCCCGAGCTTCACTTTGCCCCAATCAGTTGTGCAAGCCATCTCGGTGTGAGTGTCATAGCTAACAGTGGTACATTCGCGGCCTCCTCGCTCTGTCCTTGCGCCAATTCGCGGACATATCTTCTGAACATTCACAAGCCTCACTGATCCACAAATGCTGCTAAAGAGTGGGAAAATGTTCGAAAGATATCTTTGCAACGCGAATGGACAGAGCGAAGAGGCCGGGAGCGCTCAAACCAAGGAGCTGTGATACTCATTCAGAAGATTATACCATGTTTAGTTGCATGGTTATGGCCACCAAACTTTTTCACTTGAATTGCAATCGATACATCATAGCTTAGGGCACATATTTCATGAAAGGAATTAAACAAGGCATGTCGCCACCTTAGGGAAATCCGAAATAGTAAATCCTTCAAAATCAAGCAAAAGGGCAAAGTGGCTAACTAAGCAAAGACTTCCAGAGCAGAACTGCACAGAATGTTCACTCCCAAGTAGTGCAGGAATAGATTATTTCAACAAATAAATTACTCGGAAATCGCCTTTGAAATGATAAGGTTGTTGTTAAGAGATACTTCGCTAAAGATGTACAATGAAAAGATGTATTACTGAGCCATCACTTGCGCAATGTTTGGTCCAGCCGATATGAAAATATCGTGATAACAGCCCTGCTGCATCACATTCACCGCGCGTAATCCGACCAACTCCAACAGTATAAAGAAGTTCCGTGCTGCCGCCTTCCTTGTAACATTCCTCGTCATAAGATCGTGGAAAAGAATCTAAAAATCCTACTTGACCGTGTTACGTTACATCACAACTTTTGTTTTTTCAAGCACAAGTGAATTCATATCTCAGGTCAGCCGAAGCACAAGTGAAGCCTTCAAACGTCAAACAAACATGCAAGTGCGTACCTGAGTCTGATTTGCTGACCGAAGTCTCGTTGCAATCAAGCTCAGCACATTCTGTTTGTGCTTCAAACGGCGGTCAACTCTATGCACGTCTCGAGACGTCTCCTCTCCATCTTCTTCATCTTCTCGTCTCTGAAAATTATGTTCAATGGAACCAACTGAATGAGTGATTCATATAAAAGCTCTGCCATACACCAGCCACCGTCTAATTCTTTACGAAGCGAAACAACACCCTCACCTGGTCGACGGTCAGCGTAGACTGCTCGGAACTGATGCCTTCGAAGAAGGGTGAGCTGTGCTCGACGCCAAGATGCAGTGGCCCCTAGATGAAATCGTTACGAAAGTTTCATCCCCAACCATCAGCCAAAAAGTAACGCCTGTTGCAGTACGAAGCGTCTAAGGAAATATACCCCATAGCATCCTCTCAGACAGTCGCCGTTGGCAAGCAGACTGCAAACTCGCGCTTTTCTGCAGGCGGTCAGCAAATTTTTGGGGCGTGGCCAAACCTTCAGCAAGCGGTACTTCCGTGTTCTGCCAGCGGGCAGCAATACAAAATTTTCTGCAAGCGCTCGTCAAATAATCTCTTTCAGCAGCGTGGGCCAAACTTTCAGCAGGCGCTCGGACTGTTTTTACGCACTTTCGGGCGTACGTCGAGAAAAGGTGAGACTCCGTGTGGCAGAGGTGTTATCGATGGTTCAATTACACGAGTTTGGGGTCTTTCTCTTAGCGGAAGGTACCTACTCAGATAATCGCCGGGGCAGGCGGCCATGCAAATTTTGAGCAAGCGGGCACCGGAAAAATAGTTCGCTGATTTCTTACGGTCCGCTTGTAGAAATCTAAAATAATTTTGGCCAGCTTTTAGACGAGCGCTCGGAAAACTGTCCGACTTCCCGCGAGAATATGCAAAATTATTAGGGGCCCCACGGTCCTTTGTGAAGGACCGCAAGCCCTTAAGTACCTTCCGCTTAAAGAAAGTACCCCAAACTCGGGTAATTGAACCATCGATGACATATAGAGTCCCACCTTTGCTCGGCGTACGCCCAAAACTGCTTAAAAAGAGTCCGAGCGTTTGCTGAAAGTTTGGCCAGCGCTCGCTGAAAGAGGTTAGTTAACGAGCGCTTGCAGAAAATTCTGCATTGCTGCCCGCTGGCAGAATGACCGTAAAGGAAGTGTCGCCCGCTGAAGGTTTGACCACGCCCCAAAATTCTGCTGACCACCTGCAGAAAAGCGCGAGTTTGCGGACCGCCTGTCCCCGGCGATTATCTGAGTAGGGACTGTGCGGTCTTCCACAAAGGACCGTGCGCCCCCCCCCCCCCCAATAATTTTGCATATTCTCGCGGAAAGGCCGCGAGAATGCGGCCACAGCGCCGCAACTAATCCATGGAGAAACCGCAATTCGCAACCGAGCATTCGTCAAAAATCGGCCAGCATTCTTTCAAATTTCTGCAAGCGGACCTCAAGAAATCAGCTACTATTTTTCCGGTCCCCGCTCGCCCAAAAATCACATGGCCGTCTGCCCCCGGCGATAATTTGCGCTTGCCGCTTGGGATCAATTTTGCAAGCATGGCACCTGTCACCATGTTCATGACGCATAGCGATCTTTCGCAAGTGCTGGGCTGGTAACGTTGCGAAAAATTGAAAGTTATTGTGCATTCTCGAGCTTCAGCTTCTCATGTAATCGTGCATAGGTTGTCTTGGTAAGAGTATCAGCTTTAGCGGATGGCGTCTTCGCGGTCACCTTGCTACAACTTGACGCATTGAGATGGTAGGTGCCAGACTTGATCGGCTCAACCGGTTCAACCCATTCTCTCTTAGGGCCGCATGCACTAACATTTCCGGTGGGGAGGGGATCGCAGCTTCGGAAGAAAGCTTCATATCCTGAAGCTCCGGATATCTGGATTTCACGCTGTCTACCTGTCCGTAAATACTCCCACCATCCTTCACTATGAACATATTCAGCAGAAGCGAGAAGCTGTACAAGCCGCATTTCCCAGCGTTTTGTAGGATCCCCTGATGATCCTTGGGGGACGAACATCTATTCTTCAGAGTCGTTTTTCTTTCTCCGAAGTTAACGAAAACCTTCCAAAGTTATACTGAACATCTAACACAGCAGTGCTAAGCATGTTGCTGATGAGAACAAATAGATTTTTGAAAAATCGAATTTTTCGATATACCCCAAATTTCGACCTGTGGATCATCGAAAATTGCATGACTTCAAAACATCATTTGTTCTTATCAGCAATATGCTTAGCACTATTGGGTTAGATAATCGGCACAACTTTGGAAGTTCTTCGTACTTCGGAGAAAGAAAAATGACTTTAAAGAAAAGCGCCGGGGATCATCAGGGATCATACGAAAGCTGGAAAATGCGGTTCGTACAGCTTCTCGCTCCTCTTCAACATGTTCAAAGTGAAGGTAGTAGGAATACTTACGGATAGGCACACAATGTGAAATCCAGGTATTTAGAGTTTCTTAATATAAAGCTATTAATATAAAGCTATAATTAGCTATATAAAAAAGCTATAATTAGCTATATTGCTTATAGCTAAGTATTAATATAAAGCTTTCTTTTAGGCTGCGATCCCCTCCCCTCGGGAATGTTAGTGCATGCGGCCCTTAGTCAGTTCAGTGATTTGGCCAGTAGCGAATGCTGTACCGGAAGAACCGGTTGAACTGAAGATAAGTCTGAGGTCTACCAGACGTACGCTCTGTCTCATTTGAAGTGAGACCGACTGGAGTTCATAAATGAGACAAAAGGTACCCTCGAGACCCTTTCTCCTCTCTCCTCAGCAGCCTTAATCACCTACTTAGGCGCTTATAAGTCCAGAGGGTATGCACGCAAACCTAGCGCAAGGCCTGAGCGAAGCGGCTGTGAAGACTCGAGACGCCAGATCTGTGACACTATCAAAAAGCGCATATCGTCGTCCCCCCAGTGTACACTGGAGCATTTGCAGACGTTTGAACACGTAGGTAATTGTTTACCCTCTAATGCAAGGCATCGTTTTTTGTAATCTCGCTATCAAAAATGCCAGTGTGACAAAAGCATATATGCGGTGCAGGTTAGAGAGTACAAAGAAATATGCTTTACAGTAGAGGTTTGACAAGTTCACCAAATGTCTAAAATACTCTGCCCAACGTACACCGGGAGACGACGATACACTCTCGCACTTCCTTCGTTTGCGGTCTCTTCTAACCGCAAATCTCTTTCGGCGAGACGCGATGGTGTCAGTTCCGCGTCTTGCCCAAGATACACTGCTCATGCAGCCCAAATTGTTGTACAAGGAGATAAGCATTTACTGTAAGATTAAGGAACTAACTTCCTCATTTATGAGCTCGTCAGACATGCCCATATCCTTCCTGATCTCGCAATCCTCTGTATCGCGAAGCTGCATTCTCAGGTGAGATTGGTACAACTGAACAGACTAGTAGAAGTCTCAAACAAAGCCCAGTCTTTTGGACACTGCTATAGATGCCCCATATCTCTGGATATGATCGATCCAACGGCTAAATATACAAGATTTTGCAATGGTCATACCCATTGATAGATGTTCTGAAGCGACCCGCTCAACATTCCGCAACCATCGATTATTTACTGTCCCTGCCAGCAATTAGCGCCAAGGGGTCGATACTTGAGGGCAACGGGATGGCCGAAGCCTTAGGGCCGCATGCACTAATATCCCCGCTCGGGAGGGGATCGCAGCTTGAAAGCTTCATATCCTAAAACCCCGAAATGTGGATTTCACGCTGTCTACCTATCCGCAAGTATTCCTACTATCTTACACCTAAACTTAATGAACAGGAGCAAGAAGCTGTGCAACACGCGTTTTTCAGCTTTGTAGGCCCTGATGATTTCCTGCGGCTGAACATCGTTACTTCAAAGTCATTTTTCTCCTTTCAAGGTTAACGAAAACCTTCCATATTGCATTGATTATCTAGCCCAACGGTGCTAAGCATGTTGCTAATGAAAAAAAATTTGAAATATCGAATTTTTCGATAAACCCCAACTTTCAACTTGTGGTTCATCATATGACTTCGAAACATCAATTGCTCTTACCAGAAACATGATTAGCAAAGCTGGGTTAGATAAGCAGCACAACTCTGAAACGTTTTTATTGACTTTGAAAAAGAAAAATGTAACCAGGGGTGTCTAGTGGTATAACGGGTGTTTCAACCGGATCGATAGACAACATGGATTGAACGACTAATAATTTATCTCAAAAAAAAACGGCAACGAACAACAAGAAACAAGAATGCGTAACTTGAACAAGGTCCAACAACGAAATGACGGGCTTTACCCTCTTTGACCACTTCGGCAGGTTGACTGGATGAACTCTCTATCTAAGGGGGAGATCCGCCTCTCTTCGACGGAGTTAGCTCCCGCTAGCCCTTCCTCAGCGCGGACTGAGGCCTCCCCTGACTCTCGGTATTTATACCCTGCCGAAGGGGTCAAAGCGGGCTTTTTTCCCGCCAACACTAAAATCCCGATCTACTCGATCCCGGGAGCCGGAGGGGAGGAGTGGCAGATCGAGGCGACAGTTCCTGCAGCTCTGCTCCCGGTCCTCTCCTCCTCATGGTATCAAATAGCGCGCATAAGCCACTCCACGATAGGTCGAATAAAACTGGACTGCATTCTGGCGAGCCTGCTTTTATAAATATTCTTCCGTCTTCTATTCTCGCTGTCACTAAAGTTATGAGCTGGTCTGGCCCAGCGTATGTCTTCAATGTGGAGTCTAGGAGCGTCCAAAGTTCCGTCATAACTTTCCAAATATGGGCATTATTGCTTACTACCAGTGGCCAAACCGATACTATGAGACCGCCCTCCTCTAGATACTTCTTGCACGCCACAACTGCTCCAGTGATGGCCTCGTCTTCTCTTCTGGTGCCTACTGGCCAGAAAATAATCCATAGAAAATTCTTCAATTTCTCAAGCTCTTCCTTCAGCTGGCTATACTGTACAATTACTTTGGTCATTACCTCATTCCATCCCTTTCCAGTGCTGCTGCGCACTTAGGCGCCAGAAATGCTACTGGGCCTTCCTTGGTCTTTGACTCTTTTCCGTCAAAGCCATCTCCAACTTCACCGCTTTCAGCGCTTCGTAATACATCTTCTGGGTGCTCTGGGAATCTGTGTTCTTCCTTGTTTGTTCATCTATTGGAGGCTCTACTAACCTAATATTGTAACACAATGACTAGCAGCACTTTGCTGTATAAGCTGAGATAATTTGTTATTTGTATGATCACGAACGGGATTCCCACTGATCACGCTCATTTTCAAAGTTATTTATATCCTCAAAAACTCAATGAAGACGTCACAGAGTTTTGCTGTCGGCCTATTACGACATGCTAGGCATGTTTTTAGTAGCACAGATGAAATGTGCAAGTTTTGAGTTTTTCGATAGAGCCCAATTCACGAGCACAGGTTCAGCGAAGATTTTGTCAACTTGATTTTTCACTTATTTCTTTCACAAACATGTGTAGCACTGTCGTAATAAATGTACAGCAAAACTTTGTGACGTCTTCATTGAGTTTTTGCGGATATAAATAACTTTGAAAATGAGCGTGATCAGTGGGAGATCAATAACGAATCATCTCAGCTTATACAGCAAAGTGCTGCTAATCATTGTGCTACAATATTAGGGTGGTAGAGCTTCCAACAGATGAACAGACAAGGAAAGATACAGATTCCCAGAACACCGAGCTATGAAGCGAAACTACCTGTCCGGGTAACTTACCCGGACGGGCGAATGTTGCATACCGCCCCAGGGGCGGTACATAGCTGGACATCATAGCTTCTTACGGGTGCATGCTTCTTGACTCCGCTTTTTCTACAAATGAATTCCGCCCACGCTGTACAGTTGTCAAAGGGAAGCAATAGAGCCTTTTCTAAAGACTTCGAATCTAGGCAGATTGCTTCTTTCCGGTAAAGTCTTATCTTCTCTCCAAGGTCCAAATCACTACGTCCGAATATGCTCACTGCCGTCCACGCCTTCCATACTGTGAGGACAGGTTCTCTTCCAAAAGCGCCGGGGAACTTCACTCCGCTTATCTCCTCCATCATCAAGTGTGCTTTTCTCCCATGGATATCATCTGCACCTCTTTGCTTCTGATCCATATCCATGAACATGAATGTACTCGGCAGCGAAATGCTTCGCCTTGCCTTAACATTCATCGGTAATCAACACCGCACGCGAAATCGCTCGTCTCAGCTGATCGAAGAGAGTCACAATCGATACTCACGCCTCTATTAAGCGTGGATGATTTGATTAACAATCACTTCTTCCTTATACCTTGACTGCCTGCTTGTATGATATGATAGAGACTTTTTTCCAGTTGATCTTAGATCTGGCCTTCTTGGCCTGTTACGTACGTCACCTGCTTGATGACGTATAAATTTCCCAATTTTTTGGTCTTTTGGTTTCGCCTTCTTGGCCTGTTCTACTCTCTATGCTGTCTTGCCTCTGAGACAGTCGACATCAATTGCCCCGTGTGTATTTCAATTGATCCATGTAGGTTCGGCCCCCATGTAAGCGGGGGTGGTCTAGTGGTATAACGGCGGTTTCAACCAGATCGACAGACAACACGGATTGAACGACTAATAATTTGTCTCAGAAAAACGGCAACGAACAACAAGAAACAAGAATGCGTAACTTGAACAAGGCCTAACAACGAAACGACGGGCTTTACCCTCTTTGACCACTTCGGCAGGTTGACTGGATGAACTCTCTGTCTAAGGGGTAGATCCGCCTCTCTTCGACGGAGTTAGCCCCGCTAGCACTTCCTCAGCGCGGACTGAAGCCTTCCCTGACTCTCGGTATTTATACCCTGCCGAAGGGGTCAAAGCGGGCTTTTTTCCCGCCAACACTAAAATCCCGATCTACTCGATGTGACAAAAATTACTTCAAGGAAAAGACGGTAGGCAGCTGGGGATCATTAGGGGATCGTATGGAAAGCTGGAAAAAGCGGCTTGTACAGCTTCTTGCTCCTGTTCAATATCTTCATAGTGAAGGATGCCAGGAATACTTACGGATAAGTAGACAGCGTAAAATCCAGATATCCTGAGCTTCTGGATATGAAGCTTTATTTTAGGCTGCGATCCCCTCCCCAGCGGGTATGTTGGTTAGAAGCGTCTAAGCTAAGGAGGCCTTCATTCATGCAAAGCCAAGACATTGTGCTGAAGAAAAAGAAAGAGCACACAACAGCACGTTTGCATATCTCACCCTGAGTAGTGGCGCGGCTCTTAGTGAAGCGCATCCTGGGAACTGGAAGAGCTTCTCCACTGAGCTAGACTCCTTCAAGCGCATCAAATGACAAGTTGGTGGGGCGAGTTCCAGCGTTTGCAGCGTATCCCTTTACTCTATATGCTTTCGGCACCAAGAGAACTGGAAAACTCACGAGTACTCCGCCATATTCGCTTTCATGGCTTCCACTGCGATACTTTTGTGCTCATCGACGATGAGTCGGCGCTGCTTTCTTCTGCATTCACGGCGATCAGATGTATTAGCCTCTAGCGTTTCCAAGACAAAGCTTTCTTCTCGGTCTATACCTACACCGAGAACAATTCATGTAGGTCTTAGGTCCCCCCGCCAGAGTGCGGAAGCCACGCCAGCGATGCGTCGGCGCCGAGCCAGCGCCGAGGCGGCGCCGAGCCAGCGTCGAGCTAGCGCCGAGCTATCTCGGTGCTGTTTCGATCGATACACGTGCATTTCGTTGGAGCGGGGCCAGCTGACCTAGTTCTCAGCCAGCTAGATGCACCGACTATTGATCGAATCTGTCAGAAGCTCCGGTAGCCCTTGCCCGCACAGGGTCAGCTGGCCCCGCCCCGAACAAATGGGACAGCTGGCGCTGGCTCGGCGCCGGCGCAGCGCTGGCGTGGCTTTGGAACTCTGGCGGGGCCTTACGAGGCAGGGTCACAAGTCGCTTTTTCACGGGTCCCATCTAAAGCAGCTTGAAACGTTGATTGCAAGACAGCTTTTCTCAGCTGCGGAACGATTTTAGATCGGTGTTGTGGGGATTTTAATCATCAAATTTTGCTACAGCATTGAGTAAGGATTTGTGCGAGCCATTTATAGTGACCTGCGGAGTCCAGCCGATTACCAAATCAGTGTTTTTATCCTTACAGATTACTCTGGTACCAATTTACCGGCCCCGGAAGGTAGAGGACTTGGTTGGTCCAGGGTGGCATCGAACCTAAGTCCGATCTGGTCACAGCGGCGCCTCATACCACGCACTTCGTTCCCCAAAGACTGAAACTACATCAAGCATTGACAAAGTGTCTCATCTGTAATGAAGGCAAGAATGAATGGGCTTCGATCTTAGCGCTGTAAATTTCCCGCACATCAAATTCAATAACCTCCGACTCAGATTCGTTCTGCTGCCAAGGAATGCTGTTTTGGGTTCAGCGTTTCAAGCTGCTTCAGATGATACCTACCTTAAGGTAAAATGCCACTAATTCTGACAATTCTCCTATTAGATTCTTCTTAGGATAAACATAGCACTAACCAGCACCCTCATATCCGTAAGGATCAAGCTCCACGTTCTCGACATTCGAACGAGTATAGAAAAAGACTTCATCTGAGTAGTAGAATTGCCTTTTCACGTAGACAACCAAATATCTCAGAGTAAAGTACCATTTCTGCTCGGAGCTACAACATCCAAAAAGGGAGTGGCTTCCCGGGCATCTCCTACTTTCGCATCAACAAATTCACTATCATCTCGCTGCTGTTCAACTCCACTGCAAACAAAATATAAAGGAGGTGAGACGACATACTTGGAGCAATTTTCCCTGTTAAAAAAGAATATATTTCAAAAGCAAATGATTAGGTGTGTCTTCCATGTGAACGATCATGCACAACTGCTTCAGCTACGTCAGCTTTTAGATTTAAAAAAAAATTAGCCGCACCTGGTTTCTTCCACATCTGGAAGTGCAGGAAAGTCGCAGAAGTTGATGTCAGTTCCAAATAAGCTTGCTTCAAGACTACTGTCGCCAAAATCATCGAAATCATCGTTCTGTAAACCAAGGCTGCAGTGTAAACCTAACGAACAAAAAACTACCGGTTACAGAACAGTTACGGCATGGTTATCGGAATGAGATAGTGAAGACGAACCTCATAAGTAGCGTCGAGAAAATACTGAGCGGGAATTTGCTCCTCCAATAACGTGATATCGCCGACCCGACTTTGATTGATCTTCAAAACGTATGTAAAGGGGAGAACAAGACCTAACAAGCAAAAGAACCTGTAGATGATTTTCGAAAATCGTTTCATCAAGGTCCGGAAGAATAGAATTGAAATCTCTGTACACCTGAGATGTTTTATCTCAAAGAGGGTATAACAGCAATGCAGATCTTTACAATACCTCAGGCACGGAGATCGCGTTCCTTCCAGTTCCTTTTTCATCCACCATTTCAACTCGACCACTACGGAAAGCAGTTCTGATTCCCAGATATGTTTCATTACAGTCTGCTAGCAGGTATTTCACCTTCCGGGAATATATGCGCACGATACCGAGCAAAAGATGGCCAGTAGTACGCAAAGCCATCTTGACCTTCAAAAATATAAGTCTTTGAACCAAGTGCTGCCAGAAAGCAGTATTACAGCATACCACCGCAAAACAGGGAGTGATCAACATTGCGCGAAAATCAAATATTCAAAGACACTGTCCAGGCTAGAAGTCAAATTTAAAAGTTCGCGCGTACCTGGGCCTATTCGCTAAGCTGAATCCAAAACCACACTGGAGAGCGCGAACGACCAAAAAGGGCTCTAAAGCAGGAAGGAAACCAGCAGGTGGGCGGATCTTCCCCACTGTACATACATGCTTCTACCTTCCGGAACGATCCTCTCACAATCAGTTTCAATTTCAAGTCAGGCGTTCGCACTTGGCCGGTGGCGATATGAGGGCAGCTAGCGGAATCGAGAAAATCGCTCCGGAAGCTGGGAGCGTGGATTCACAGTGGGGAAAACCCCGCCCACCTGCTGAATTCCCTGCTTCAGAGCCCTTTCTTGCCGTTTTCGCGCTCTCCAGCGGTGATTTCCGGATTCAGCATAGCGAGTATGCCCAAGTAAGCGCAAAATCTCAAAATCGACTTTTTCCCCGGACAGTGCCTTCAATATGCCGCCCGCTTAGAGATATTCGCAAGGACCTTACGATTTCTTGGTCATAATGTGTTTCAAATGCAAAAATGGGATAGCCAGTACCTTCAGTTTGACAATTTCGTTCACTGCGTCTTGCAAGTTTGTTTCGCAGATCTGCGCCTTTGACAGCTTCCTCTCCCAGTGTGCAGCTAACCAGATCCTTGCAAGTGGTCCTTTCTTTGATAGAACAAACTGTGCGTAAAACATAGCTGAAAATGGAGATGTTCAGTAAACAAAAATCAAAAGAAACAAATACAAAAAACACAGAAACGGGAATTTCGCCCATACTGACGGTGTAGTCTGTTCAAATGCATCTGCTGCCCGCGCAGGCGCGTGAGTGCACTTGATCGTGGAGCACGCTTCAATCTTCGCGACAACCCAACTTCAGAAAACTTTCAAGTAGAGCTATGATCTGCTGCTTGTAATGAAAAAAGGCACAAAATAGACTGGGATTTGACGATTTTTGTAGAAGGCAGCTTGCTCGCAGAACTGAAGGAAGTGTTGAAATCATTGAAGTCGATCAATGAGAGCAATCAAATATCGAATTATCAAATATCGGACGTATGAGATTACTATTTTTGATTTCAAATTGGTTAATCGAGGAGAAATTTTTTCGAGCGATAGGGCATGCTCGCATACTTTGGGATGTTTCAAAAATCTCCTTTTGGTGGCCTAACTTATCTCAACCGATGGGAGACGGTTTTTCGCACGGGCAGTCTCAAGCGCCACCCTGATTTTGACTTGCCTTAAAGGCACCGTCCACCCAGATTTCTGACTTCCACGTTTTTGTCGTTTCAGGGCCTCCTCATAACCCTGATTCCGAATATGAAGTCGAGAATGCGCGAAAACCCCGACAATCCCGTTCCGGAGAACTCACAGGCCGGCTTTCCGAAACGTTGATTGGATGGGCGCGCGCAAATGGGCGGGCATGGATGGAGGTCCTCGTGCATCTTTGCTATTCCGAAGCGATTTTCTCGCTTCCGAAGCGGCATGTTGCGCCGCGACTTGGGCATTGGATTGATAGGAGGCCCTACTATTATAAGTTGCCAAAAGCTCAACACTCTTAACTTAGGGCGGACGGTGCCTCTAACACGTCGCGCACGCCGCAAACCTTTCCTCCCCTTGGGCTTAGGGAAGCCGCCGCAGGGTGTGTCGCGCGCGGCGGTGGTCCGTATGGAAAGCATCACGGTCGTGCGAACCGCCCTACATCCCCGATAAGTCTGGCTCCTAACGCAGCCTCATGCTCCAACAAAGCTAAAGGCTACTGCCTGACGCAGCGCTTAGCAACATTAGTTGAGCGGGCGCGAACGCGCCGCGTCCTGCGCCTCATGCGCTCTGTGGCTAATGAAGCCACGTTCGCGCCTAAAGATATTGCGCCTTCGTTATGCAGCAGTCTGTAATTTGGATTCCTGGACATTTCTCAGAATTATTTCAGTTATCTGCAAACAAGTCACTTACGCCATTATAACTCTTAGGCACTCGTAGACTATTAGAAATTTTGCAAATTATTCTCGGAGTACTTAATGGGTAATAGAATCCTAGCCAGAGGTGCGATAATCGGAGCCGAGTCTCCGCCTACCTTCACTTTTGAGCTGGTAGGGGGTGACCACCTTCACTTAGGTTTGGAAAAAATTTTTTGCTGAAGCTTAAAAAAAGGAAAATAAGCAAAAGGAACGCAGAGGAGAGTATTGAGAGCATATATCTATGTAGTAGGTCGATCTAGGCAGTAACCGCCGAGAACCACAATTTTGAATGATAAAATAGCGAAAAATCATGCGAAATTTCCACTGTTATAAATCTGGTGAATTGAAGATATCAGCAATTGCGACTTCATAGGTTCTGAAAGCAAGTGTTGTTCTACCAGATAGTGAAAGAATTAGGTCGATCTGAGCAATGGCCGCCGAGAACGAGAATTTTAAAAAATTAAGTGATTTTAAGTTACTTAGTGACAGCTGTTGTTTAGACTCCTATAAATCTGGAATGTGAAGATGTCCAGTGTTGCGACTTCGTAGGTTTTGTAGAGTAAGGATTGCACTATCGGACTGTGTCTTATCCGTACCAATCCACTGAGATACCGCCGAGATTCAGGCTCTTAAAGAAACAGGTAAAAACCGTTTTTTGAACTTCAACAAACCTCATAACTTCTTCAGAATTGCATAAATCATGTTGCGACTTCATAGGTTGGATTCTCCTCTTCAAGAGCTTTCAGATAATATATAACATGTGGGGATTTCGCGCCTCTTACGGCATATGCCCGGGGTGGAGACTTTTCACCTCGAAGTCTCCACTGGCGGTCTCCAGCCAATACATTAACATAGGCGAGGTGGAGACTTTGGGCTGAAAAGTCTCCACCCTGGGTTAGAGCCGCAAAAATCATTGGACCCCCTACATATTATAGATTATCTGAAAGCTCTTGAAGAGGAGAATCCAACCTATGAAATCGCAACATGATTTATGCAATTCTGAAGAAGTTATGAGCTGTTGAAATTCAAAAAGCGGTTTTTACCTGATTCTTTAAGAGCCTGAATCTCGGCGGTATCTCAATGGATTGGTACGGCTAAGGCACAGTTCGATAGTGCAATTCTTACTCTACAAAACCTATGAAGTTGCAACATTGCACACGTTTACAATCCAGATTTATAGGAGCCTAAACGTCAGCTGCCACTAAGTAACCTAAAATCGCTTAATTTTTTAAAATTTTCGTTCTCGGCGGCCATTGCTCAAATCGACCTAATTTTTTCACTATCTGGTAGAAAAACACTTGCCTTTCAGAACCTATGAAGTCGCAATTGCTGATATCTTCAATTCACCAGATTTATAACAATGGAAATTTCGCATAATTTTACGTAATTTTACTATTCGAAATTTTGGTTCTCAGTGGTTACTGCCTGGATCAACCTACTTTATTCGCAGTACATTATAAAAAATTTACCTAATAAAGTACGTATCTAGCTGGGTTTTACTTACAAATAGACCTTTTGACTAACACGTTTATTTTTTTAATTTTATGCCGCTGTACCCATCGTATTTGTGGCCCTAAAGAGGGCCGTTAGGTCACAGTTGTTGCCCTCAAGGGGGACCCTGGTGAGAGTTCTTCAGTTATCCCGAAGTCCCCCTCCCCCCCCCCCCCCCCTCCCCCTTTTGGGGGGCCGGGCTCCTCCTATCGCACCTCTGATCCTAGCTCCTTCCTCAATTCATGTGAACCTCAAATTTTTAGCTGACACCCTTTCTGTTGATAGGGATTTTATGGTGACCATATCGCATACTATACAACCATACTTATTTGCCGACTGAAACGTGGTCGTGAGATCGGTCATCAATCATAGGAAGATCATAGTTCTCTGTTAGCAGTGTGTTTTTCATGTAAACAAAGGCGGCCGCTATGACGCCCATTCCAAAGAGCATCATTGTTGTGACAAAAGCTCAAAGATTCATCCGGTTGGCTAGTAGTTTTCCAGTATTCACTACCTCAAACCTCATTATTCAAGCCTTCAAGCCATCTCTCTTGCATTTTCTAATTGATAGGTTGGCTATGAGTGATTTCGATCGTTTTTGGCTCCAGGGAATGCCGCACAGAAATTTTCCTCCAGTGTTTGGTACCTCTGGAAAAAACACTTAAATAAGATTTGGAATATGAATTTTGCATGAGTGAAATTTATTTTCTTACAAAAGAAATCATCGAAGAGTTAAGAAACCTCAGTCTTCTTATTGTGCGCAAATATAAAAGAAAATTTGTTTTTTGGTCAAGGATTCTTGAAATGGCACGTTACATTTTACTGTTAATCGCTAAATAGAGAAATATTATTTCTTTTCAAAAACCAAATTACTATTTTCTGCATCCATTACAGCATGTAAATGAAGCTGTGAAAGTTGCAGATTCGAGCTTCTGGAATTTTAGCCAAGTTGCATACTGTCATTATTGTTTATGAAAAATTCTGAATAGTTTATATATGACTAGCTGGCTTACCCGGCTCCGCCGTATCCGGACCAAACTTGGCACACATACACTTCGGGCCCCGGCGGTGTCACAGTCCATTTTTCGTTATCGATCGATGTCGATTTTACCGATTTTTATCGATTTTTTTGCAGAATTCACCTACAGGGCTAGGAGTTGGCACAGGGGGGGGGGGGGGGAAGTGAGCATGGGGATTCCGAATACAATATTAGTTTCCAGAATTATCGATTACTTTTTTTGATTTTATCGATTTTTTGTAAATTTTGACATGCGAGGCTGGGTTTTTGCACAGGGGGTAATCGAGCATGCGGATTACGAACACAGTATTAGTTTTCAGGATCGTCCATTACTTTTAACGATTTTATCGATTTTTTGTAAATTTTGACATGCGAGGCTGGGTTTTTGCACAGGGGGTAATCGAGCATGCGGATTACGAACACAGTATTAGTTTTCAGGATCGTCCATTACTTTTAACGATTTTATCGATTTTTTTGTAAAGTTTGACCTGCGGGGCTGGGAGTTTGCACAGGGGGGTAATCGAGCATGCAGATTACGAATACAATATTAGTTTTCAAGATCGTCCATTACTTTTATCAATTTTATCGATTTTTTGAAAATTTGAGTTAGGGGGCTGGAATTTGGCACTGGGGTGTAATCGAGCATGCTGATCACCCCCCCTTGGGGATGATCAGCATGCTCGATTACCCCCCTGTGCCAACTCCCAGCCCCCTAGCTCAAACTTTGCAAAAAAATCGATAAAATCGATAAAAGTAATCGATAATCCCGAAAACCAATATTGTATTCGGAATCCCCATGCTCGATTACCCCCCTGTGCCAACTCCCAGCCCCGTAGGTGAACTCAGCAAAAAAATCGATAAAAATCGATAAAATCGATATCGATCGATGACGAAAAGTAGCCTATGACACCCGCCGGGGCCCGTAGTGTATGTGTGCCAAGTTTGGTCCGGATCGGTTCAGAAATGGAATTTTCTATTCGGAACATACGTACAGACAGACAGACATACAGACAGACAGACAGACATACAGACAAACAGACATTCAGCTTTATATATAAGATAGAGATATCATGGATAAAAAACAGCAAGAAAGTTTTTACGAAAATTCTCATGTTACGAAATTATTTTTTAGCCAGCCTAATATATTTAAACCCCTCCTACAGCTCCTATCAAGGTTAAAAGTTTGGTAACGAAACTAGAATTTTTGTCAGGTCTATCACCTTAGTTGTTCGCTGCAATACAATAATGATTATAATGCCTCATACCATGATTATTTTTGCTCTCCACAGGAGTCCTATCAAGCTCTCGCTTCGCACTAAATCAATCCGGATGAGATTATCTTGCGTTATGACTTTAAGGTCTAGCTTAGTACAGATATGTTACACCAAAGTGCACACCTTAGAGAAGCTCTGTTCAGTGCGTTCGTCCTATCTATCCTCCTATTTCTGTTTCTTTCACTTTCAAAACTCTCTATGTACCTTCAAAAGCGTATAGTAATCCTTTGCTAGGTCATTCCCCTCCCAGAAAATGGTATGGTTGACGACATCGCCGATGTTTACCCCACTGATAAGGCTGCACATGTGCGGAAGATCTCTTTTACAGATCTGGGACATAAAAATTGGTATTAACTTTCTTTTCAGGAAGTATTCGAAATTGAGCTCTGGAGTTTTGGGTTTTTTAATGGTTAGAAATCAAATCTTGTTAGCTCCATGCGCACATTCTAGAAGTACGGTTTCAGTACTTCAAAAGGCTATTAATGGTACCCAGATCCTGTACTGCTCTGACCCATACATCTATTCACATCTAAGGTGATAAAAAAATTTGTGTTTGACCCAGTTGATAGGTCATGTTAATCTTTCTTATGTATTGTGCATGCCAATATGAGACTATTTCAACGATTTTTTCTAGCTCCATGTGTTGTTATTTTTGACATGTATTAGGCTGATCTTAGTCTTATACCAAAAGATACCAAAAATCCAAAAGTTCACACAAAAAATTTGAAACACCGTTTCAAGTTGTATTTATGACTTCGAATCTTAGAATAAGTGCTTTTGACTATAATGATAGAAAATTTATTCGATCGGAAATCATAACTACAAATAGAAAAAACAATCGCTATGAATTTTCCACAATTGAAAAGAGTAAGCCAAACAATCATTAAATATAGACTCAAAATCTTTCTGGCTCTGCATTTTCAAATAACAAGAATTGAAAATTACGATCTGAATGTATCCCTTAGTCAGCTTTTATTACCGTGATATGCCAATATGTATCTTTACTTTAAGCAATGTTAGAAAAAATTATTTCTTCTTCTTGACCATAAAATCAAACGAGTTCGTTGAAAGGACAACCAAGAATTTTTAGAAATTTCGGTGTGGCAATTTTCATTTTTGCTGTAAGGCTTATGCTTCAACCTAACAATTCGATGCATTTTATCCTTGCCTAATTTCTTCTTCCGATGTTTTGAATATGAATCTAGTCTTAACACAGCGGAACTAATGAAGAGAAAGTGATTATGACACGATATTGAGAGACATTCAGCTTTATTCAGTTTAACAGTTTTTCTGACAAGAAAAAATCAATTCATTATTAGATCAAACTTCCTCATGTGGTCAAAGAAGGGATAACTTCTCTTACATACCGAGTGGTTTAGATTTTTAAAAATTTTGCGAGGTTTACACTTATGCCTTCGCATCGGAAATTCTCTGATCGTTGCGATAATCTCACGTGATTACGTCGAAAGATACTCACAACTGTCCACGCATAAACAACTGTCGTTCCGCGCTCACCTACAGTCTATCATATCAGTTTGCAAGATTTGTCGCAATTTGAGATTTGTCCTGTAACATCAGAAACAGTGAGAAAAATTGAACTATAAAAAGCGTTTGGAGGATATTTTTATCGTTTCTAATAAAATCATATTGATTGTACTGGATTTCATTTTTGAAGTGGAAGTTCACATCCTTTCAATAGCTATGATTTGTTTCATCTGCTAGTACCATTCGCACTTTGAGATAGAAGGCTAATCCTTGCATTTAATTCAGTTCTTCCATGTGCCCAAATGTCCTACTCAATGCTTTTTATTTGAGTATTTCTCACAAATTTATGTGCATTTTATGAGGTTCAAAGGTTTGGCAACGTGGCATGAATCTTATTGTTAGTCATTTGTTTCCAGAGCGTTTAGCTTGCTAGGATTACAGCGCTTCCATCTTATCTAACTAAGCACAAATATCTCAGATCTCTTATAGCAGTGCTTCCAGTATATCTGTTCCAGAGGGGGAGGGCGCTACAAAATTTTTTTGAATGAAGATGTGGGACTTAGTCATAAGCTCCAGAAATTTTTTGACAAAATTTCTGCCCGAAATTCTTCGCAAGGCTAATTTAAACATCCAAGAAGATTTGAAAGTCATAAAGCCTGTAATTTATTCATTTGAATACGCCGCAGGCGCGCTATAGTGTCGGGTTAGTAATTAACAGATTCTTGAAAAATAAATCAGTGTTAGAAATACACAAACACAGAGACAAGAAAGCCTTAACGCAGAAAAATAAGATAGCTTTTTTTTGAGACCATTAGTGTATAGTATACTTGGGTCCGAATCGAATAGAAATTCGATCATTCGAATAAAACATTCGAATATATTCGATTCGAAAATTCGATATTCGGAGTTTTTCCACTTTCGAATAATATTCGAAACTCGAATAATTGAGTAGACGGGGTTTCGAATAAAATTCGAAACTCGAATAATCAAAAAACAGGATTTCGAATAAAATTCGAAAACTCGAATAATCAAAAAACGAGGATTCGAATAATATTTGAAAACTCGAATAATCGAAAAACGGGTTTTCGAATAGAATTTATTCGAATGTTTTATTCGAATGTTTATTCGAATTCGTATTCGAATGAACTCCGTATCCAAATTATTCGAGTTTGTTGCAGAGCCAACTGTGAGTACCAAGCTCGCTTCGTTTTCGTATTTTTTTACAAGACCAGGTAATGCATCTTTTTTGCAACCGTAACGACCTTTGAACTGTATGGAAAGTCGCATTCCTCCGACTGCTTGCGACATTAAAAAAATAAATGTGGATTTTAATTGATGCTTTTTCTATCAATGAGTTACAGATGTCTTCAGATGTAACGCCAGCTCACCACTGATGTATAGCGTGTGCAAGCCTCATTTTTAAATTTCAGCTCCAGCCAATTTCATTTGCTGCTACTCTGCTAAACTGCCCTTGAAATGTGGTGGACGCCGATCGATTTTATCGATTTTTGGGAAACTTTGAGCTACGGAGCTGGGAGTGGTACAGGGTGGTAAGTGAGTGTGCTGATTATGAATAAAATTTTTGTTTATCGATTTTATCGATTTCTGGGGAGCTTTGAGCTACGGAGCTGGGACTTGGTACAGGGGGGGGGGGGTAAGTGAGAGTGCTGATATAAACAAAATTTTTGTTTATCGATTTCACCGATTTTTGGAAAAGCTTGAGCTAGGAGTTGGTGTAGGGGATATGAGGGTGCTGATTATGAATGAATCGGTTTTAGCCAGAAATGTCAGCAAGTTTTAGATAAGTTGCAGTAGTTATTCGAAAAATCATTCGAATATCTATTCGAAATTCGACTCCCAATGTTCGAATATATTCGATATTCATTCATTCGATATTTTTGATTTTCCGAATTTATTCGAAATTCATTCATTCGAGTTTTTTTGATTTTCGAATTTATTCGATATTCGTTTATTCGGGTTTTTTTCATTTTCGAATTTATTCGATATTCGTTTATTCGAGATTTTTCATTTTCGAATTTATTCGATATTCATTCATTCGATGAAAAATTTTCGAATTACCCAAGTATAGTGTATAGTCACGTCCAATCCCCCCCCTCTTCCATCGCTCCACTACCGACATCTCAGTTACTTGTTCTTTATTTGCAAATTCTAACTTTCGAAAATTATTTTCAGATGATCTCAAGCCGCACTCTACGCATTCTTCTTGTGCAAAAGTTGCCTTCTCATAGGTGAGCTCAACATACAAATTTCATTTTACTATAGATTTGAACACGCATTTGGACTCACCAGTCTTGTTCAGAATATAGATATGAAAAATGGTAAAGTCAAATAGTTGGTACTGTATTGGGACATAGCAATATAGGATATAGAGCGACTTTTGTTCTATGTACCCTAAAATCTCACAGATAAGTCCGTCTACAGATAAGTCCGCCGTCAGATAAGCTCGCTTTCTTTCCATTATAACGACCCTGAAATCTGTCAGGTAAGTCAGGACTTATCTGATGGGAGGACTTATTTGCAAGATTCTTGGCGGTGTGAAAGTGCATTTTCATCGGTTTTTCTTGTCAAAAAAGCTGACTTATCTAAGACTTTAGGGTAACACATATTCAACTGCTGTAATTTTTTTATTTGAGCTAAAAAAGCTTTTTTCAATGTGCTTTCCAATTCAGAATCTGTCGGAAGCAGTCATCAGATGTGCACTACAAAGCGAGGGCAAGTACAAGCACGGAAGATAGAATATCATTCGTTCCATTGCAGTCAGAGGCTAATACGGTGAGCTTTGTGCTATAGGTTGCAAATATTAGGCTTTCACGTTCGTTCGCACCATTTCTAAAAATTTATAACCTCTTCCTTTCTCGTCGATTTGCTTGATTTTTTTTTCAATTGAAAGGATAAGTTATGCTCTTCCTATAAGCATCCATTGTGGGAATAGAAGCGGTAAAAGAAAATTACTCAAGTTTTGGTTTTCTTGAATTGGGTCGTAAATAATCTCAAACTTGCAATAAAAATCAGCAATCAATTAGGTTTTACCGCCTGTTATTTCTAACTGGGCAAAGTTCGTGCTGATTGGTTGTCTCTGTGAAAAATTACGATTTCGGAGCAAGCAGTATAAAACAACAAATTTGATTTTTTTGGCTTGTTTCTCGAAAATCACAACTTTTCACGGAAGCCTGTTTAAACATGACAATGGAAACGCCAGAAGCACTCGTCTACCACATAAATATACTGTAAGCCATGTCTTGCGCGTTTTTAAGAGAAAATGCGCCAGTTAGTGTTTCCGTTCATTACGATCCGTACTATTGCATTTGTAACGTCTATCTACTTATCTAAATGACAGCTGATGCAGGTTTTCTCTCGTAGCGTAATTTTGACTTCGTTAACTTCAAAATTCACTGAAAGGACAAGCGACTTTCCCTTGCACTTTGCAAAAAAACTATTGCTTCTACTCGTCCTCGAAGAAATTTTTACACTGGAGTTATTCACAGGGCTCGGCGCGAGCTGGCACCAGAGAATTTTCAAAACGAAGTTCCCTTTGATTTTGAAAATAGCGTACGAAGTCTCCTTTGACCCTAAACCCTAAACGTAAAAAAACCCTAAAAAACGAAACGTCGACTAAAAAAAACGTCGCAATTTTTTGTGTCTTTTCTGCCACAAAAACGATAGCCCCTTTGCTTTTTGTCTCAAAAACGATATACAGCTTGCCCTGAGCCAGCTGGTGCCTTTAATTCATTAATCTACATGAAACTTGACTTTTACGGTTTGAGTAAATTTTTACATTGTGAGCGAAAAGTGAACTGCGACTGAATAGCTATTAGGACTGCCTGTATTAGGAATTAAATTCTTGGTATGTGTACAAAAAAGTCTGAATCACTGTTTTCCAGATAAATATAAACCCCGCCACCAATCATAAGCTGTACAATTCTACAGTTCAGAAGCATCACGAATCTTTGCAAAATGAGACTGAGTTGCTATGTCCGGCAGGGTTTCGGAAACTCTTACCTGAAACTGACACCTTCATTTTTGACGCTGACGGTAAGTTTCTCATCTTTCCCTTGAGTAGTGGTCGTTCGCCAAAATTTTCAGGGGTGCTTTGGCTTGGAGATGTTGCTATACCCGGGGCTCCTCAGCTTCTGAATTTTCTTTTGAAGAGCAACAAGCAAGTGATTGTGCTAACGAATAATGCAACCAAATCGCGAGCAGAATACGCTAGAAAACTCACCAGTCTTGGTTTTAGCCCAAAATTAGACAAGGTAATATTGCGCGTAACTCGCAGTGCTAAATTAATTATGTATTTTCAGCATTTAATAGTAAACCCAGCCGCAGTGATAGCTGATACTTTACATCGGGCGGGTCTTTCAAGGAATGGTAAGAAAGTATATTTAATAGGTGCCAAGGGACTGCGCGACGAAATGGATGATCTTGGTAAAACCTTATTGGCTTTGCCATTTTTTGTTTCTTCCCAAAAGCTATGTATAATTTTGTATAGATATCCCTTACTTCGGACACGGTCCAGAACCTCAAGATGATTCTAACGATAGTGCTATCATGTATGATATCAAACTGAAGGAAGAGGTTGGCGCTGAAAGAATTTTGAAGGCAATGAATTTCTATGTCTTGCAGCCTCGAAATGTGGGAGCTGTCGTAGTCGGATATGAAAAGCACTTTAACTACCAAAAATTGATGAAAGCGGCTAACTATCTACAACAACGACGCTGCCTATTTCTAGCAACAAATGAGGATGAGACTTGTCCTGGACCAAATCCTAGCATTGTTATTCCCGATGCAGGTTTGTAAAGCAGTGATCATTCGTGAAGAGTTCTGATTCTGACGGGAAATTATGGACATAAACAGTCGCCAACTCTAGGCTTAGCCCTTTGAAGGCGGTGGCTTGGCAGACTGACAATTTTGAGATAGTCATCATTCTTGACTCTCCTAGTTGAGCTGAGTCTAAAACTGTGCTTTACAGCTTTTGAAGATATTATTAACTTGCTTTTCTGGACGTGGAATCTGCTGTTTGGGCGGGAAGCGAAAGCCCTCCCTCTAGACGATTGGCTGCTGGAGCCTATGATCCAATTGCCGCCGAGATGGGTTGGTTGTCTCCACGCATCTGGGCTCCACGAGCCAAGCCTCTCTATAGCGCTCTTTTACTTCTCGTCCAAACAGCACTTTCTACAAAAGATGCAAGGGATTTTAGTAGCGGATGTGATATAGGGCATCGAAAAATGGCGCGACTGCGCGCGACACGCACGCACCTTCCAACAACAGCATTTTCCTGGTTCTAATATTCATTCGTCTGGTTTTTCTGCTTATATATGACAGTACCTGGATACTGGAAGTGAGTGAACTGAGCGTTCACTTCAGCGTTTTTGTATGAGGGCGTCATGCTCCCGTGGGCGCAAAGACCGCGGTAACATCACAATTTTATAAGTGAACCTTACAATTTAATGTAACAGCTTTTCTTGTTTTGCTGGAGTGCTACGCATAAACCTAATTTTTTTGTGCAGTATTTGCTACTCAACTTAAAACTTATAGCGATATATAGTAATTTTGGTTCAGGGCCAATAGTAGCAGCGGTACGATGCGCATCTGGTCGCCAGCCTATCACCGTTGGTAAACCCTACACTCCTGCCTTTGATTACATTCAAAAGCGATGGAACATCGATTCTCGACGAACCATGATGATTGGTGATAGGACGAATACTGATGTGAAATTCGGAAGAGATCACGGCATGAGAACTCTCTTAGTACTGTCTGGTTGTCATCAGCTCGAAGATGTCATGCACAACCGTGAAAATGACCAATTTGATATGGTACCTGATTATTACGCCACCAGTTTAGGCGGATTTGTAGATTCTCGAGGGAAAGCGTACTTCTAATTAGTTTGTAGTCATCTGTTTGTATATATCAGTCAGCATTTCGAGTACATTGTTCCAATCCTTGCACATGATCAGATCTTTTGTATGAAGTCATTTCATTTTAAGGTTTTGGAATGCCATTATGTTGTCTCAAAAGTAAACTCCGTTTTCTTTGAGCTGTTTTGGCAGCTTCTGAATGCTGGCATGGCGAATATATCAATCTTTATTGGCTAACGTTTCGGCGAATTCGCCTTCGTCAGAGCTTATTAGGTCGAGATTCACGTAATCTCTACTCTCAGATGTCGATAAAAAAACCAGGTTGATATTCGATTGAGATACGGTAACGTCGAAGACCACGCTAACTGATACCAACCTCGAATAACAGCTCGAGAGCCGCAAAAAACACGTCATTCCTCCGCTCTTTTTAGATGTGCTGATTCTGTATCAAATCCACATAAGGACTTATAGCACGATAGCTCTTACGTAATAGCATTGCACTCTTCTTTAGCCTACTCAAACTGGTTAATTCACATTGTGTACGGCTTCATTTTTGCTAACCGTACTCGAATTTCTGCCCTTAGAAAAATGCGTAAACTTTTTCTATTCCACCATGAAGAAACAAACAGTACGTGCAGATTCGTAGCTCACTTCATAGTTTATATAACTTTAAAATCTTGAGAGCAATGAGAGCACCTCGTTCAGGAAGAGAAGTTATGGGCAAAGTTGCAGAACTTATGCGCGAACCTAAATGATGTATCCGTAGGCCAAGCAGTCAGATCTTACTTGAAGGCAGTGTCCATTCAAATCTGGGCGCTGGCGGTTTTGGAAACTGATGAGAGGGTCCTAGCTAAGGCACTGCCCAAAAGGCAGCGCAAATGACTTATTCACGGCTGACAGATCCATCCCGAAACACTCCGCGCCTGCGCCGTGACAGTAACTCGGGAGCGACCTAGGATGGGCCCCAGCGCGAACGTAATGCCAATGCAAGCGAAGATATTTTCAAATACGGTCATAGCGCAGGCCGAAGGGTTTCGGAAAAGTCTCAGCTGCGAAATCATTTGCGCTGCCGCTTAGGCAGTGCCTTAGTCGAACCCTCATCGGTTTCCAGGCGAGAAACCAATGCCCTAGATTTGCCTGGGCAGTGCCTTTGTTCGGCCATTTGCTACGTATTGTGGCCGAACCGACCTATACATTAATCATCCCGCAGTAAAGCGGGCGGTTCGGGGGTCAACGGGGCTCTTCTGTTGTAAGCTTCCTCAGTGTCACAATAAACGTTCAAAGCGACGTGTTGTGTTTGCTCCCAGAGTCAAAGTTGCCCTATAGTGGCACAATTCTGGTGCATCGGCCAAATTTCTGAGCCACTATCTAGCCCTGCGGTAAGCAGCGCATTATTAGTTCTACCCATTGTGGAATCGAACTACGACAACGCCTTGTGCAATGTCGATTTCTTATCATAAAAAAACCATTGCTCGCGGCGTACAATCCCTTCAAGGATTTGTGGAAAAATTCACAATATATACGAAGGAGTTCCAACTAAACGCTTCATTTGAGGACAACTATGAAGCGTGCCGTGAAGCAATTAACCAAATAAAGGGTGCCATTAATGCCACTCAAATCAGCAAGGACTCGGTGCAGTTATTAATAGACCAACTGCTACGAGATTACGAAGAGGCCCGCAAAACTAATAGAATAGAAGCGGACAAAGATCTGGAAGAGGTAGAAATCCAGACAAACTTTACCGAATGGATGGCCAGAGCCACCGAGTTGGTGTGTGTGTTAACCACAAGACTTGCAGAAGCGCACAATTACGCCGAAAAAATGGCGAGAAAGCTGGGAATAACCAGCAATATATCCCAGACCGAAACATTATCGGATCCTGGAAGACCTACACAGAGTAAAACTACTGATGAGGTAGTTAATCCAACAGAAGCTGCCTGGCTTACAGAGGACAGTTCTGATGATAGCAAAATGTCGACAGATGGTAACGAAATGGCCAGTCAAAGTTTGAAGCTCCACCAAATGAAGCTACCGCGCTTTTATGGAGACGAAGAAGAATTTCCCGAATTTTGGGGTATATTTACCACATTAGTGGATCAAAACAAAAGCTTGAGCACAGTAGAAAAAATATTCTTTCTCAAAGACAGCCTTAGAGGAAGGGCTGAGTTGACTGTGAAAGGAATACAACTAATTCCACAGAATTATACGTGGATGACTGAAGAACTCAAAAGAAAATACGGTAATAAACCGATAAATCGCACAAGAATCGTGCAAAAATTAGAGGATATGCTACCTGCAAATGGCTCCGCCGAGAGTTGCATGGATAGATACGACAAAATACGTGTCCTCATTAATCAAATGGTATCTGCCGGCCAAGACATCCGGCAAAGTAACGATGCCCTGTGGACGGAAAAAATTATAGAAAAATTTCCACAAAATATTGTAAGAAGTGTTCTCAGAGCCGTTCAGCAAAAAGGATCGGTCACGATAGAGAATTTAATGAAGGAATTCGATAAGGAAATCTCGGCAAAAATGTTTGTAGATTCCAGACTGAGAAACCGTGGAAGAGAACCACCAAAACCTCAGGATTTTCACCATAAAGAAGATACCAGAAGCAAAGTACGACAATGTATATTTTGCAGCAGGGACCATTTAGGCACGGTATGCAAAGCAACTGATGCACACGCCAAAAGAAAAGTGGTTATAGCAAAGAAACTTTGCTGGAAATGTCTAGCAGACAATCACAATAGCTTCCAGTGCTCCTGGGCAAACTGCTCAGTCTGCAACCAAGCACACAATACTAGTTTATGTATCAGAACTAGAAATAACAATGGACCGTATAATCCGGCTAACAATCAGCATCAAAACAGGCGTACGCCTGCACAATCGAGATTTGCGAACAATTCATTGCGCAATAGGCCAAATGAGCCACGGTGGGGACCTAACCAAGCTAATATTCACACCACCGACGTACTACAAAATGAGGAAACGCCACCAAAACTCGAAAATTCACGAACAAAAGAACAAATTGTGCTCATGACGGCAGAAGGCAATATTTGGAATTACAATACTTGCCAATACGAAAAAGTCTTGTTCTTTTTCGATACAGGAGCACAAAAAACGCTCATTCAAGAGCAAATAGCCGCAAAACTTGGACTACCGCGTAAAGGTGCAGAATTGTGTACTATGTCGGGAATAGGCGGACACATTGAGAAATTTCAAAGCAATAACGTCCAAATCAAGGTTCTATCAGCATTTGGCGACGAATTAAGTTTTGAAATACAAACAAAACCAATCATAACCAACGGTTTTCCGTCGGTTAAGTTAACAGATGACGACAAAAAGTTCTTGCAGCATAAGGAAATCTATTTATGCAATCCAAGAGTTCAAGGAGAAATCCAAAATCCGCATATATTGGTAGGATTAGATTACTACTATAGTTTCATGCTTGCTACGCAAAACACTTCGATCCTACCGTCAGGATTACATATTGGGAGGACCATTTTTGGCCCCGCAATCCACGGGCGAGGAACTGAACCCAATTCAAAAGTTCCCGAATCTCCAATAATGTATGGATTAACGCTCGTAAACGAAAAATCTGAGGCGGTTATCTTACAAAACATGTTTGAACTTGACGGTTTAGGCATATTTGCTGATGACGCCAAACAAGATGAGGTTACTTACAGTTACTTCCGAGAGTATTCAAAATCGATATCTTACGATAACGGCTACGCTACAGCTCCGTTCCCTCTGCGAGACAACATCGCTGACCTCGCGGATAACTACCCCGTCGCTCAGCGTCGGCTCGTTTCTTTATGGCACCAGTTGCGCAAACATAACGAACAAAACAACTGGTATTGCAAAATTATGGCAGATTATCTCAAAAACGATATTATCGAAGAAATACCAGAATTATCAGAGAAAAATTGTGGTGTTTACTATATGCCACATTCAGGAGTATGGAAACCTCAAAAATCAAAACCGTTGCGAATTGTGTTTGATGCATCATCAAAGCAAAAAGGGCAAATCTCACTTAACGAGGTTATTGCAACAGGAGAGTCGTTCACAAACAAAATTCACGACATTTTAATCGCTAGTCGCTTCCCAAAAATTATCGTTTTGTGCGATATTGAAGCAGCATTTACGCAAATCAGACTACCAAATGCCCACAAAGATCTATGTAGATTTTATGGCTTAAAAATACCACTGAACCACCTGTAAAAACCAACATCATACAGTATAGATTCAAAAGATTGCCTTTTGGCATCACCGCATCACCTAGCATATTAAATATGGTGCTTATGAAGTTTCTCGATGCAAAAGACACAGATTTATCAAAAGAAATTGCAAGAAATCTGTACGTCGACAACATTATGCTTCAAGCTGAAACTGTAGAAGAAGCAATTTCAAAATGCAAGCTGCAAAGCAAAGAAATGTTTGCAGAAATTGGGCTAAATCTGCGAGAATTCATCTCTAATTCCGTAGAAGTCAACAATGCCATACCCGAAAACGATAAGTTAGCGGGTAAAAAAATCAAATTTCTTGGTGTGGAATTTGATATTGAAACAGACCAATTTTCTGTCAATACGAAATTTTCATCGTTAGAAAAATTACGCAAAAGGGATATAGTAAGTCAGCTAAACTCAGTCTATGATCCTATTGGATTAGCAGCTCCGCTGCTAATCAAACTTAAGTCTCTTATGCGAGAGATTTACACTCTAAATATTGACTGGAAAGATACGGTACCAGAAGAATTGCGCAAAAAATGGCAGTTAGCATGCCAAGAAGTGAACAGTGCATCGATTACAGTTCCGCGATGCATAATAATGCACCGTGCATTAGCTAGTGATACCACATTATGGATTTTCGCGGATGCTAGCAAGATGGCTATGGCAGTGTGCGCCTTTCTAAGGTGCGAACGATCGTATAAGGTCACGGGATTGATTAGCGGCAAGACGAGATTAACTCCCAAGAAAGCTATTCAAACTATCCCACGGCTAGAGCTAATCGCAATCGTTTTAGCCTTACGTTTGGCAACCACAATATCAAACAATGCCAAAAATATATTCGAGAAAATTAATGTAATTAGTGATAGCGAAATTGCGTTAGCATGGATAAATTCCTCTCGAAAAGTCCCCATATTTGTGGCGAATCAAGTTGATCGCATCAAAAAATTGAAACAAAACTTAGCTACAAATGGACTATCTGTAAAGTTTGGATATGTTCCCTCGCAAAATAATCCAGCAGATGCCGGTACACGCGGTCTGTCCGCGTCCAGCATTTACAATCACAGCTGGGTGAACGGTCCGACATGGCTGGCGAGCAATAATCCATCACAGCTACGTTGGATAACAACATCTTGGTTGGCAGATATGCAAAACAAATTTGACCCCCAGGACGACGAGAACACACACGTCCATCACAACAACGTCGAGATTGTGACCTCGACCATAAACTTGACAACAGTCCAACTGGCGAGGCATTCAAATCTGGCAAAAACTCTGCGAGCTTTTGCCATCGCAGCTAAGCTGCTCAATAAATGGGTGCATAAATGCAATACAAATAGAGGCACCAACATACGTTTAGTAACCACAAGTGGTTACGAACAATGTCCCGAAATAACAGCCAAAGATCTTGATTTGAGCCAGAAGCAGATAATTTCAGAAATGCATAAAGACATTAACATTGAAACCCTAGCAAAAAGGTTTCAGAATCAAAAATTCTTCAAAGATAATGATGGAATAATTCGTTTTGAATCAAGAATTCAAAACTCAAATTTGAGTTACGATATCAAAAATCCCATTTACATTCCAAAAGACTCGGATTTTGCCCGATTATTGGTACATCAATTTCATATTGATAATGCTCATGCAGGAAAAGATCATACTTTGTCGCTCATTCGACAAAAATATTGGATCCCACAACCTTCTCGTACTGTAAAGAAAGTTATTGGAAGATGCACTATTTGCAAAAGATTCCAAGGTTTGCCTTATGGTGCACCTGCAATGCCACCCCTACCTCAAGATCGTGTGGTGATAACAAAAGCATTTCAAAATGTTGGAGTTGACTTTATGGGTCCTTTCGACTCAGATTTGAACGCAAAAATGTACATTTCCTTGTACACCTGTCTAACTACGAGAGCTATTCATCTTGAAGTTACCGAAAATTTGTCCACAGGGGCATTTTTGAACAGTTTTCTGCGCTTTATCGCACGGAGAGGCGTCCCACACTTAATTCGAAGTGATTGCGGAACTAATTTTAAGTTGGGTCAACGTATTATAGACAGTCTTTTCAAAGAAAATGACTCAAACGGCGCTTCAGTAATGACCTACTCAGCAAAAAATAACATTAAATGGATTTTCAACCCACCAGCATCCCCATGGATGGGTGGAGTTTGGGAACGGCTGGTTGGATCCGTCAAAAGAAGCTTCCAAAAAGCGGTTGGTCGTAAAAAACTTTCATTTGAAGAGATGACCACAATCGCGACCCAGATCGAAGCTATTATTAATACTAGACCTATTACAAAATTCAGTGGAACTGATATCGATGAAATTCCACTTCGACCGGTCGATTTTCTACAAGGGAATTTGAAATTTTCTCTTCCCACCGGTTTACGTCTAGAGGCAGACGATGAAGAATATGACCCAGAGTTAATTCAAACGGTAGCGCAAGCAAAAGAAGCGTACGAATTTTCGGAGGTGATTTCCAATAAATTTTGGGACACCTGGCACATGCAATATCTAACTTTGCTACGAGATACTCAAAAAAGACTTCTCAAACAACCGAGACACAAGAATGAGTACCCAAAAGTTGGTGAAATTGTATTACTGGAGCAAGACCTCATTCCTCGCGGATGCTGGTCATATGGAAAAGTCATAGAAATTATTCCGAGCAAAGACAATGAAATACGTACGGTGAAACTATTAATGCCAAATAAAAGAATACTACAGAGACCAGTGAATAGGATTTATCCTCTAGAAATACATAGCTCAGAGAATAACGACCGCGAATCACTCGCAGTAAGTGATCCATGCACGCCAAATGAGACGCGAGGTCAATCTCAGGTGCAGAGTCCACCTCATTTACAACCATTGCGCACTGACGCAATCGATACCCGATACGGCGATAATCCGCCAACATCCACGGCGGAGCCCCCAAACACGGTTGGCAGGAGAAATCCAACGCGAGCATCAAAAACTCGAGCATACGACACAATTCAAAGATTTGAACAAAGTCTTGACGAACCATGTTGTTCAGGAACGTCTTCAGCATTAGTCATGCTGGCAATAATGGTAAATCTGGCAACCACAACATTTGCTGTACCAGCAAATGTTTCATGCCAGTCGGGACAAGTTCAAATTCGCCCACCAAAAGAATATTATGAACTTTGTTTCAATGATCACTGCAAATCTTTCAATAGAACAGACTTGCAAATTTACAATCTGCCAAAAACACCGACAGATAAATCTACTATTGTTCAACTAAGAACTTTGGAAAAAGGTACAGTAATCTCAGAAATACGAGTATGCGAACCGCAAAAATTTTGTGATGAATCGAAACTACTTTCCAAACACCTCATTGGAAACCCACATTGCTGGCCAATCGGAGCAATAATTACAGTTGCACTCATAATATACTGCATAATTACTACCGTGATGATTAGCGTATGGTCGTGCCGAAAAATGCACAGAAAAGTACGCAGTAAACCAGAAAATTCCTTCCAAATGCAGATGGAAACACACCAGGAATTTCGGTTGATGGAAACATTCAATCCACTTCCACTACCCACAGTAATAGCGATATGCGCAGTCTTGCTACTGTGTTCAAAGGAGGCTCAGGCATGCCAACATGGGTACATGCGTCATACAGCAGAGCTAGTGTGCACCAACGAAAACATCTGCTCCTACGAATACGATCAAGAAGTTCTATTCAACCATATTGACTCCGAAATATGCATTGACATAATGCACGCCAACAAGTCTATTGGATTGATAAAAATCACCAAACGCTACATGAAAATGAAATGTGCAAAAATATCCCACTATTTCACCAGGGAAACCGCATACCAAATATTCCACATCACAAGATGTGCCCAAGCAGGATCCTGTACATTACATAAATGTAATACCCTATCCCCTACAGAGATAATCGAAGAGCTTAACGAAACCCGACCTTATCCGGGTTATTCCACATGTGTTCCAACATGCGGAGGACTGCAGTGTGGATGTTTATTACCTATGCCTGCGTGCTCGTTTATGCGACTAGCACACGTCCCACTGACAAAAACAGCTTACGAAATTATCAGCTGCCTAGATTGGGAACCAATCATAGAACTAGAAATATCAACTCAGATACAAAACTTGAAAAAAGTGGAAAATATCACTTTAATACCGTATACGACGCAAGAAATCGGTAAAATGTCGATAACAGCAATTACAGTGCAAAAACCTCATTATCCCTTGTTGGAGAAAAGATTTGCACTTGCAGAAAATGAAGCATTTTTGGTACCGGACAACTACTTGCTCCCGGTTCAATGTGCTAACAAAAACATGGCAACCGAAAATTTCGCTAAATGCACGGATCATATGATATGTATGTGCGAAAATCCACAAGCCCCACATACCTGCCATTGCCCCGACAATGCATTTGCAAAACTGAGATTCGAGCGTTCAAACCATCTTCCAATCTCAACAAGCCTCATGGAAATCAAATCCGAGGCTATGGAACTGTACACGTACACACACGAAGGAGAAACGACATTGGCAATAAAATCGTCGTTGATGCTTGATAGTGCAAGCTACATAATCATTGAACCATGCAAAATAACACCGCAAAAGTTGGTCGGATGTTACGAGTGTACTGAAGGTTCCACACTGGATGTTGCATGTTTCGCACAAATTGAAACATGGGTAACCATACAATGTGAAACACAAGTATTCAGTATACCCTGCGACAAAAACAACAGGTCGTCGAACATAACAATGGAATTTGACCATGCAGTGATAAATGAAAAATGCCACACACTGTGTGGAAATACGGAACAAGTGTTTACTCTGGAAGGCACCCTACACTACCATCCAGATAATACATCAAATTCAATATTTGAATCCATCGAACCCGATATCAAAAACAATTGGTCAACTCTAGTAAACGTACCAGATCTCCAGCCTTTGATAAATACAGTAAAAAGCCACTGGAGAGCAGCTCTAGCCGCTATAGGAGGAATATCAGCAATGATAGGCATCACGTACCTATTTGGACCGGCCGCGTTGATGCTAATAGTTCGAATAATATGGACCTTAGCGCTGGCAGTCGCAAAGGTCGCATGGCAGGCACTGTGCCTCGCCATAACTTTGCTTCGCGGAGCAATCAATACAGTTCGGGTCATCCGACAGCATGCGGACAACGCACCTAATTAGGCGTTGACGCGATGACAATCCATGCACACCGTGAGCGGTTGTAAATAATGTATAAAGATACCTTAAAATTCAAAAAATCCTTTTTGCCGCCTCAATAATAAAGGGGAGGAGCAAAAACAGCGACAGTTATTAACAACAGCTGACAGTAGAGGCGGGACCCCAAAAATAATCGTACAAAAAGCCGAAAAGTACAACTCAGCTACACACCATCATGGCTGAGTACAACTACCTCCTCGACGGCGAGCCTACCCAAGACAACGCATTCTCTATTCTCATCAAAACTATCGAGGGCAAGGACGAAAAGACCACAGGCTTACTTCACTCTATACTCCATAGCCAGGAAACTCGCCTAACAGCAATCGAGAACGCTCTAAGTTCCCTCTTAGAACGATCAGCTCCTAAAAAGCTGTGCGTCTTCTGTATTCCGCAGGACAATACGGATAGCCATATGTCCGGTCGCTGCACTCGCTATCCTACTCCCTTGACCCGAGGGATTCAGGCCACAAAGCTGGGTCTTTGTGAACGATGTCTGAAGCCTTCACATCCTGAAGACTGTGGAGCAAAATGCACCTTTTGCCAACTGCCCCACAATTCGTTGATGTGCCCTTCAAAAGAACAACTTCACAAACCCCACTTCAAGAAGAGGAAATACCACCATTCCCCCTACTGAATCCGCCAACTCCACAACTACTCTACTATTTACAACTCAACAATCTTCTACTCTACTACCTACTATTCTAAATATTCCAACGCCCACTGCCAACCTACTACTGCCAACCGCCTCATCTCGCCCACTATTAGCCGCTGCCAACCACCGAAAATCAACCACAACTTCTTCAATCTACAACGCTGTCAACAACAACCACCTCAACGACAACGCCAATCCACACTCCGCTACGCTCAAGGAGACGCGACGCCGTTTGATAGAATTTCATTATCATTTATTTATTTGTCGTTGTTCTTATTATTGTTATTGCCCCCCCCCCCGGGCCGGAGTGTTCGGCCATTTGCTACGTATTGTGGCCGAACCGACCTATACATTAATCATCCCGCAGTAAAGCGGGCGGTTCGGGGGTCAACGGGGCTCTTCTGTTGTAAGCTTCCTCAGTGTCACAATAAACGTTCAAAGCGACGTGTTGTGTTTGCTCCCAGAGTCAAAGTTGCCCTATAGTGGCACAGCCTTTAACTAATATCGAACTGCTCATTAGGGTTTCATTAAAATCTGGAGAGTTAAATACGCTTTAGTACGATGACAGCTAAGTCTTGCAAGTTTTCCAATATCCTCTACGGCGAGCTGAAGTTCTGGCATTGTGTAGAATGTGATGTGGACCATGAATGTGTAGAAATCATTTTTGAAAACAGAATAGGAGCCACGCATTTTTCTAAACTGGTGAACTGTGAATTCCACCAGTTTCAATGCAGAAGTTGAAACATGTTTAACTGAAGCGCATGGAGCCATAACTGCAGGAGACTGTTGGTACCATCGATTTGTTGACCGCACGAACTACTCAAGCGTTGCGGATCACGCGCGACGAATCTGAAATGTTGCAAGTGCACGACTTGTACGATAGCGAATTTGTAGTAAGGCAGGCGTTTTATCTTGCGACGCGTGCTGCGAAGTGATGCCAGTTCGTGCAGTCAACGGATCATGGAGGACAAGTGCTAAGCTCACTGAAGAAAGAATTGTAAGTTGGAGGCAAAGCGAGAATTGAGGCCTTCAGTCGAACTAATCCAATGCGCCAAGCTGCATCGAGAAATATCAACCCTAAAGATTCTGAATGGTCATACTTGGTTGAGACTTTGCAGCGGGTTGATCCAACTTGCAGAACACAAATATCATGTTTAATTGTTCTCAGGGTAAATACCATGGGTTATCTTAACGTCACAAAGAAGATCTTCACTGTGAAACGAGTATCAATTTCGTGCTCAGCATGTCAAATAACATAACGATGTGCAATTTTGCCTTCTTACAAATGAACGATTTTACTTTGAAGGTAGTGTCTCACCAAAAATTCGCTGCTGAGATTTTCGCATATTACAAGCCTAACTCTGTTCAACACTGTAGGGGTTAAAACCGCACGAGCGTTTTTCAATGCCCTTGCCTTTGGAATTGGACGAGTGGAGCAAGGCTGATGACGCTAAATCGTCGCAGGACCCAATGGTTATAGCATTGCGGCGGGCAGCCTCCAATGGTGAGAAGGGCATCACCAACTCGTCTGGACGTGTGTAAGATTGGCCTGCGCGTGTAAGTTTAAGGGCAATTTTCTCGGCAGAGAAGGCATGCTGTGCAACCGGGATTGCACTGTTTTCATACTTGGGCGATGAGGAATCTACTGCGTTAAAATCCTGAGTTGTTGAGTTTTGCCGACCCACTGCCTTTGAGCTCATGTTTTTCGGCAGAGGGGGCCAAATCGCGTCAGACTTGTTGCAGTGGCCTATTTGGGGGTCCCTCTTGTGACCTGGAGACACGCGCAACCTTAATTTTGGTGAGACAGTGCCTTTGAGGTGGCGAACTGGAATACGCATATCATTAGAAGCGCCATGATGAGCTGAATCCAAATCTACCTTCATATCTGCGATGCGGTCCTCTACAAAAAAGTTATGAGCGTTAAAAAGTCCTAATTTGGCAGACATTCAGCACCACACCTTCAAGAATTATTTGTTTTAAAACATTCATTCGTGTTTTTGGAAAATGTAAGCATTCCTTGAAATGAGTATACTCAGTATCATGTAGTCCTGCACTCTCGAGTTGATTTTAAAGCATGTTCTCTTATTAGAAACCCGCATACTTAAAGTACTCCCGAATGATGGCAAAATTTGGACAATGGCTGCTTTTCTAGCTCGACATAATCTAAACAATATAAAAAATGAGAGCGCCATTTTCTAAAAGAAAAAAAAGAAAAAAGTTGCTGAACTCATTTGCCAACTCAATGCAGAAGGAAACCGTTTCAAGATAGTTCTTGAATCCCAGGCTTGTAACACTAAAGTTTGGCACAGAGGAAAGAGCGGCAGCGACGCCGACAAAATTTCTCATACTATGTAACCTGTATTTTAGGAATATTTTTCAAAGTGTACTTGCATATTAGGACTTATGTAGTCATTCGGATAGTTTCCGTTCTTAAGAACTTTGGGGGGGAGGGAGGGGAGGGGAAGAGGAGAGATGGAGGAAGAACGTGGAGAACAAGTTTTGTCCATGTATTCTATGAGCACACCTCATCGTCAGCCAAAAACAAGAGTTAGATATAGGCGATCTAAGAAAAGCCTCTCGTCTGGTCTTCTTTGCAGACGTCACTGAAGTGCCGAAAGTTTATGTTACCTAGTTAGGTTCATGAAAAAATTTGCTGCTCAAGAAATAAAAAGTATGTATACACTGTTTGATCGTTGATATCTCTTTTCCCAAGAAGCCTTTTGCTTACCTTTAAGCACCATTTTATAGAGCTGGCTTCAACTTAGCTTTAAGTATGGAGCGAATTACCGGTCTCTCTTCATTACTGTGGGATTGCTGTAGAAAATTTAAGAAGGGTTGGGGGCCATCAAGGACCCTATTTCGCCTCAGGAAGCAAGCCAAACAACCATAAGACTTTCATGCTAGGCCGACTGAAGCCGCTAAAACCAAATATGATGTTTGCACTTTACCGCAATGCTTCCTTCACAAGTTAAGCCAAGTAGACCGCAAGCTGTTTTTACCAAACTCCATAAAGTCGTAATCACACCATTTTAAAAGCTTTGCAAAGTCGTAAAAAGTCGAATAATAAAATCAGCGAGCTTGAAAACCCTAATGCACCACTTTTCAGATTTTTTGGAAACTTTTTTTTGAAACACGGTAAATCCGTAATGGCGCTAAGCTGAAAGTTTCTACCGTAATCACACGATCCGCGGTTCGCTTATACGTGATTCTAAGTTGAAGCCAGCCCTACAAAATAGTGCTTAGAGGTAAGCAAAAGATTCTTGGGGGAAGAGATATCAACGATTAAACAGTGTATACATATTGTGTTGATTTAATTGTTGAGCCAGTCCAAGATTGGTAAATATATTTTTAGACTGACGTTTCGGCTATGTCGCCTTCTTCAGAGCCTGAAATGGGCGACAACAATCCATAAACTATCCGATCAAGCATCTCTTCGGCCTCACAATCAAAATTCTAAGCTTTCTTTCGGATCACAGGCAAGCTGCCGCACGCAATACTCATCGACGCCGGTGAAATTCTCGAGTATAAACGGCGCTAACTGATAACGTAAGTGAATGATTAAACATGTCTTCATCGGATCAGAAAATCTGATCTAGATATGATGCGAGCTCGCGCGTGATAGAGGAGTATTTATCTTTGCAATTCATTTTGGGTTGTTTGAAAATCCAAAAGCTTCTAAAGCCTTGCGGGTAGATGTTTGAGGTTCACGCGCTAAGATCTCTACATTTACTTCAAAATTCACTCCTTCATGCTCTTGCACTCTATGGGCGCCCAGTGGAGTGGATAAGCGCGATCTTTCTTTGCCATTGAGATGTTCTTTGATGCGTACGCATAAGGGATGTGCTGTATACTTGGGTCCGAATCGAATAGAAATTCGATCATTCGAATAAAACATTCGAATATATTCGATTCGAAAATTCGATATTCGGAGTTTTTCCACTTTCGAGTAATATTCGAAACTCGAATAATTGAGTAGACGGGGTTTCGAATAAAATTCGAAACTCGAATAATCAAAAAACAGGATTTCGAATAAAATTCGAAAACTCGAATAATCAAAAAACGAGGATTCGAATAATATTTGAAAACTCGAATAATCGAAAAACGGGTTTTCGAATAGAATTTATTCGAATGTTTTATTCGAATGTTTATTCGAATTCGTATTCGAATGAACTCCGTATCCAAATTATTCGAGTTTGTTGCAGAGCCAACTGTGAGTACCAAGCTCGCTTCGTTTTCGTATTTTTTTACAAGACCAGGTAATGCATCTTTTTTGCAACCGTAACGACCTTTGAACTGTATGGAAAGTCGCATTCCTCCGACTGCTTGCGACATTAAAAAAATAAATGTGGATTTTAATTGATGCTTTTTCTATCAATGAGTTACAGATGTCTTCAGATGTAACGCCAGCTCACCACTGATGTATAGCGTGTGCAAGCCTCATTTTTAAATTTCAGCTCCAGCCAATTTCATTTGCTGCTACTCTGCTAAACTGCCCTTGAAATGTGGTGGACGCCGATCGATTTTATCGATTTTTGGGAAACTTTGAGCTACGGGGCTGGGAGTTGGTACAGGGGGGTAAGTGAGGGTGCTGATTATGAACAAAACTTTTGTTTATCGATTTTATCGATTTTTGGGAAACTTTGAGCTACGGAGCTGGGAGTGGTACAGGGTGGTAAGTGAGTGTGCTGATTATGAATAAAATTTTTGTTTACCGATTTTATCGATTTCTGGGGAGCTTTGAGCTACGGAGCTGGGACTTGGTACAGGGGGGGGGTAAGTGAGAGTGCTCATATAAACAAAATTTTTGTTTATCGATTTCACCGATTTTTGGAAAAGCTTGAGCTAGGAGTTGGTGTAGGGGATATGAGGGTGCTGATTATGAATGAATCGGTTTTAGCCAGAAATGTCAGCAAGTTTTAGATAAGTTGCAGTAGTTATTCGAAAAATCATTCGAATATCTATTCGAAATTCGACTCCCAATGTTCGAATATATTCGATATTCATTCATTCGATATTTTTGATTTTCCGAATTTATTCGAAATTCATTCATTCGAGTTTTTTTGATTTTCGAATTTATTCGATATTCGTTTATTCGGGTTTTTTTCATTTTCGAATTTATTCGATATTCGTTTATTCGAGATTTTTCATTTTCGAATTTATTCGATATTCATTCATTCGATGAAAAATTTTCGAATTACCCAAGTATAATGTGCTGTTTCACCGATATACTCAGCTCCGCAATCCTTGCATGAGATGAGGTAGACAACTCCCGCGCTCATGCAGTCGCCGTCCTTTGCTGTGGGACATACTAGATAGTTTGACGTAGTGCAATTACGGCCGTACATGAATTCCGAATAAGAATGCGTTTCAAATTGTTCGGAGGCATGTCCACTACCAAAACTGAGTTGCTCAACCCTGCTCTCCTCAGACATCGCCGAATGGCGGTGCTCACCATCGGAGATGAAGGGTATACAGAAAGGTATCTTCTCTGCTGCGGGTGATGCTCTCCTTTCTATAAAGCTGCTTTGTTGGGCCCTACAATGCGTCATCCTGTTTTCATAACCGTTAGATAAAGCTATCTTACGCGCAACGGTCAACGACTCCATCTTTTCCTCCCGTCCACTACACACTTTGCAGCTGTACGAAACATGTTTCTGATCACTGCTTATTTGGTCTGTAGAGGATACACTGAGCGGGAGTCGATGAGAATGTTTTTGTTACTGGGCTTTCGATACCACTTCGTTTTCTGATTGCCATCATTGATATTGACTTATACGTTTAAAAAAGGCAACCATCCGTTAGTAGGCTTTTCCCGAGTAAGTCTTATATGTTCCGATTGTTCAACTCAAAGCATTCATCAACCTTCGCTTGAGTGGCACATATGATGAAACAGTCATCGATGTATCTGCAGTAAAGCAAGGGACGCAACTGCAGCACTGGTCTTTCAATTTTAGCCATACATAAAAATTACCGCTAGCGTTGGAGCCAATCTCTGACCCATGGCCAATCCTCTAATCTGCGAGAAATACTTTCCTGACCATCGGAATATGTTGCATTCTAGACACGCTTTTAGCAAGGCCATTATTTGCGCAATAGAAAGTCCGAAAAGTCTTATTGCTTGCTCGTGCTCTATCAGAAGTTCACTAACGGCCTGCATTGCGGAGTCATTAGATACATTCGTGTATAACGCGCTAACGTCGAATGACTCCATGGCGTAAGAAGCGCTGATACGTGTTTCGTGTAGACGGTCTAAGAACATCTTTGTATTGCCTAGATGGGAAGGGATGAATTGGAGTAACTGCACTAAAATATCACTCAGGTACCATCCTATCCGATCTGTAAGTCCACCCAGGCAAGTGATTATTGGTCTGACCTTGTAAGTTGCGGGGTCACTAGATGCGAAATCGCGCGCGGATTGGATTTTATGCGTCTTGATCAAAAGGTAAAGTACTGGGCAGGCTGGCAGATCAATTCTAAGACGGGTGATGATATCAGGCGATAGGTTTGCTGACTTTGCTATTTTCGGCCCTTCTCTGTTCAGATTGCGATATTGTTTTTGAAACTCATTTTTCGTGGATATCTTGTAAAGCGTGGCATCTTGGAGATGTCTTTCTGTCAATGCAATGTCTAGATGATGAGGTATTACAACAAATTCGCCTCCTTTGTCACTTGTTGATAGTCGTATCTCTGCAGCGTCTATCATTTTCTGAATCTGTTTTATGGTCTCTTTCTGCGTTCTACTAATGTTTGAGTGCACCCTACTTTTGCGATTCCTTGCTAGAGTTCTAAAGACATCGTCGGCAAAAAGACGAAAGCTCGCATCAAGGCTTGGATTTGCATCCTGTTGTTTGGAAAAGGTTCGTGGGAAAGGTATCGGTAACCACGTGTCACTTGATCTTTGACTTGCGCTTCCACTCTCAAGTTTGCGTTTTTGCGGAGTTTGTCTTGAAGTTCCTGTAGAGCACAGGCATTATGGCAGCACAGGCACGCGCATTATCAGGCAGCTTAAATCCTCCTATCACTGTTACTCGCGATGACGTAGAAACTTGAAGACATGCATCAGTGTCACACTCATTTTTATTCGAAAGGTTCACTGTTTTGGGCTGTCATATAGCGTTGCGTTGCGACCTACTCAAAAGGCTGTCGAATTTTTTCTGCAAGGTTGCCTTGACGCTAGATCGAATAAAAGTACAGATTGATATCGAGCCACCCACTATTCTCTTTCAGAGGCTGTTTTCTAAGTACAAAGCACAACTACGTTCTTTCGATATGCACTTCTTGATCCAAGCGTACATTTCATTCTTTCGAGTGCACAGGGCAGTTCGTAATAGACGAAGTTGTATCAATTGCACTTGACTGCTACTCTCCGGTAAGCCGCAAAGTTTTCATGTAGTCTTTTCCGCAATATGAAGTTTGGTACGATGCGGTAACGTAGGCAGCGCTTGAGAAAGTGGATCGTCTGCCGTGCTGATACGATCTTTTGTCTCAGCGATAGCGCTTCCTTGACGAGTCGACGATATCCGGCTGGTACATCACGAAGTAATCGAAAAGTGCGACTGTCTTTAAATCTCGGCATGATGAGTATTGTGTTGATTCAATTGTTGAGCCAGTCCGAGATTGGTAAATATATTTTTTAGGCTGACGCTTCGGCTACGTCGCCTTCTTCAGAGCCTGAAATGTATATATATATGTGTACTAGCTGGCTTACCCGGCTCCGTCCGGCCCTGTCAAAAACGATAAAGGTTCCATTTTTATCCCTGTACACCTTTACCTGTGCCCACTTCTACATCCAACTCCCTATTCCCGCTGTGTGAGTAATCAGTATGCTCATCTACCTTCCTCACCAACTCCCCAGCCCCGTAGCTTAAACTTTGCAAAAAAGCAGTAAATCGATAAAAGTAATGGATAAGTCTAAAAACTGATGGCGTTATTCGGCTATCCGGGCCCTAAAATGTTTTTGTGGGGTGTCTTGCTCAAAATTGGTATATGGGGTTATTCAAGCCGCTGATGAGGAATATGGTAATCATTTCGCGTGGCAGCGGGTAAAAATCATGAACCTGCCTGAAACCTTGGCAGGGAATTACCTAAAATGCTGTTTCAAGAATATCGTGCTTCCTTAATCCCCATGATAATGGCAATTCGTGTGGCATAAAAGTTTCCCGCGATTTTAATTCTTTCCTTATAGGACCACTGCTGCGCGCGATACACCCTTCGGCGGCTTTTGCCTGAGCAAAAACAGGGGGAGGGAGATTTGCCGCGTGCGTTCACTTTGGGACAGGTTATTAGGATGGCGCTAGAGACCGCCATGCAAAACAACCGTTTCCCCATTTCGTGAATATCTGGGATCTAAATTGGCCCGAAAGCGAAAAATGTCCATTCAAACCCTGCAACTCACCATAACTTCACTAATGCATTATGACAGCGAGAAAGCACCAAATTCATAAGGACACTCTTACTCATACTTCATACTCGTGAACCGTTACAGGTAAGGTTTTGAGCGTCTGGAACTTCGACCCATCTACACCCACGTAACCCAAGAAAATGCAATCCTGCGAAATCAGCATGATATTCATGTTCAGCGCGCTAAAGGACCACCCTAGACGAAGTTTAAAGCAAATCTATGTTTTCGACCCCATACCGTATGACCACAATAACTCTATGAAAAGGTTCCAATATGTAGGGAGAGTATGAAATTCGTAATCAGCATGTCGAATAAGTTCTCTGGACCAAACTTCAGCCGAATTCATGATTTTGCTCCCTACCGTACACCTACCGTATCCACACGGGAAGACGTTCTGCGGAGAAAGTGTGATATCTATTTTCAGTACTTGAGATAACCCTTATACACGAAGTTTCAAGCTCTACGACAAAGAAACTTTGGGGCCCGAATAGCCGGCCAAACTAATATTGCACTCGTAATCAGCATGCTCGATTACCCCCAACTTCCAGCCCCGTAGCTCAAACTTTACAAAAAAATCGATAAAATCGATAAAAATAATCGATAATTCTGAAAAGTAATTGTATTCGTAATCACCATGCTCGATTATCTCCCTGTGCAAACTCCCAGCCTCGCATGTCAAACTTTACAAAAAGATCGATAAAATCGATAAAAGTAAAGGACGATTTCAGAAACTAATATTGTATTCGTAATCACATGCCCGATTACCCCCCTGTGCAAACTCCCAGCCCCGCATGTCAAACTTTACAAAAAAATCGATAAAATCGATAAAAGTAGAGGACGATTTCAGAAACTAATATTGTATTCGTAATCACCATGCTCGATTATCTCCCTGTGCAAACTCCCAGCCCCGCATGTCAAACTTTACAAAAAAATCGATAAAATCGATAAAAGTAACGGACGACGTTGAAAACTAATATTGTATTTGTAATCAGCATGCTCGATTACCCCCCTGTGCAAAATCCCAGCCTCACATGTCAAAATTTACAAAAAATCGATAAAATCAATAAAAGTAATCGATGATTCTGAAAACTAATATTGTATTCGGAATCCCCATGCTCACTTCCCCCTGTGCCAACTCCTAGCCCTGTAGGTGAACTCTGCCAAAAAATCGATAAAAATCGGTAAAATCGACATCGATCGATAACGAAAAGTGGACTGTGACACCCGCCGGGGCCCGAAGTGTATGTGTGCCAAGTTTGGTCCGGATACGGCGGAGCCGGGTAAGCCAGCTAGTTTCAAATATATTGTGGAATCCTGTCACCAAAGCAGTGCAAATTTTGGTGGCAAAATTTCATGATGCATTTGATGATTTACGTCTCTTTTCAAAGGCCACGGCCACTAACAGGGGAAGGATACTTGGATGCCGTAGCCATTCATAATGATTTGTATACCAAAAAATGCGCTTTTGAATGCTGGTTCGTAGATTGTCTTTCATATCTGCGAAACGATAATCTGAATGGAGTTATGATTTTTTTTCATTAAAAAATTGCGTTCCTGGGGAGGGTCAAAATCATCAATAAAAAATTTTCTCTCCTTTTCAAATGCTGAGTATGATCCAGATAGTCTAAATAAATATTACCACGTCTAAAATTTTCTTCAGTAGCATCAAACGGTAGGCTAGATCAAATCTGGTGATTTTTACTATCCAAAAGTAGGCTAAATCTTCAAGGAAAAAAGTTCATAACTTTCTTCAAAAGACCGTTTCGCAGATTTCGAGCACAGATTCAGAATCTGCATTCGAAGGCGCATTTTTTGGTATACAAATCGTTAGGAATGGCCGCGGCATCCAATTATCCTTCCCTTGTAAGTATCCTAACCTTGTAAGCAACAAAAAACTACTTAAAGGCAGCGTACACCCAAAACAAATGCAACAGATGTTGCAACAGCAACTGCAACTGCAACTGCAGCTTACGCTGTTATGGATTCGTCCGGAGGAGGCGGAGCGAAAGAAAAGGGGCGGCATGAAAGAAAATTGAGGGGGATTTTCTCCGCTCAGAAGCAACATTGGGAGACGGGACCAAGCAGTTGGTCTTCTTCTGGGCCCAGTATATACACGGTGTAGAAAGATCTTGGAAATTCGGTAACTCAAATTTTGGGTGTACGCTGCCTTTAATAAGTATTGGATTTTCTTCCTCCTATAGGAAAATTGTGCATCGAGTGGAAACGATAAAGTGAAAGAATCTAGGAAATAAGTTCTTTGCAGGATTTTTCGTTCAAATCAAAAAACGCTCAGACCAGCGATGCTTTATCGCTCTAGACTGGTCAACGATTTGCAGGAATGGACTTGGAACAACGGAGTAAATGGTCCTCGGACCAGATGTCTCCTAGGAGGCTCAGCAAGTGGTAAACAGCGCTCGTGAAGTGGGGTGCGGGATGCTTACGAGTAAAGATGACAGGACGGAGACACGAGGCATTGGAATCGAAGCTCTCCGTGGACTCTTTAGAAGAAGAAGCCCTGTTTTTGTACTATGCTGTTCATCAGTGACGATTAGAGGCACTAAAGTAAAATAGATAAAATTGTGATCTCATGTCCTCCACTACGCTATTCTCATCTCTAGAGGAAAGCTTTCCTGTTTGTGACGCAAGAGGAGAAATGCCTCAGGTGTGATGTCTAGCAGAAAAACGCTCCTTTTCCTCAGAACGCGTTCACTTTAGCTTTTTCAAGTGGAAGCAAAAAACCGCAAAGTATGCGCGACGAGGATATAAATGAGGCAAACTTTAGTGATTAGCAAGACACACAGCGATGAAGCCTCTCTTCTGTGCATTCCTTCTTCTTTCCATTTCTTCGCCAAGGTTTGAGAGAAATTAGGGACTATGTAGGCACAATACTATCTTTGGCTTGTTTAGATCTTGGACAGCAGAGGCACATGGGTATGCTACTCTAGTAGAAGGTTTGTCACTTTTTAGTTTCGATTGTGTTTAATTAAGATTCTACAAGCAATTTTTCAAAGTCATTTCAACATGCCTTTTATGCTGCTTAAGTTCCACAACTTCGGTCCTTATTTTTGAGCTGTTATTCAAAAAAACTGTCATAGAACTTATTATGTTTATTAAAATGACTAATGTATATTTTGAATTGGATAAATGTGGTAGAACCCATAGACGGCAAAGAGCGGACAATTCTGTCCCATGAACCTTATCTTCTTTACAGGCCCAGCTTTACCCACACCAATCGAGCCAGTCCCTCCCGAGGTGGTTGCACCCGAAACTGCTCCAGTGGCAGTTCCTGCCCCAGCTGTAGCACCTGCGGTAGCTCCGGCAGTAGCGCCATCAGTTGTTGCTCCGGCCGCAGTCGCCGCTCCAGCTCCAGTTGCAGTTGCTGCTCCTGCTCCTGTTGTTGCTCCAGCTGCAGTTTCTGCTTCAGCTGAAGTTGCAGTCGCTGCTCCAGCTCCAGTTGCAGTTGCTGCTCCAGCTCCTGTTATTGCTCCAGCCGCAGTTGCAGCTCCTGCTCCTATTGTTGCTCCAGCCGCAGTTGCTGCTCCTGCTCCTGTTGTTGCTCCAGCCGCAGTTGCTGCTCCTGCTCCTGTTGTTGCTCCAGCCGCAGTTGCTGCTCCTGCTCCTGTTGTTGCTCCAGCCGCAGTTGCCGCTACAGCTCCACTTGTTGCCCCAGCTCCAATAGTAGCACCAGCTCCAGTTGTAGCGGCACCGGCAGTTGTGGCTCCAGAGCCACTAGTAGCACCAGCAGCACCTGTAATGACACACGTACCCGCCGTGGCACCTGCACCACTTTATCCATCAGTCCTTCCCTATACGACGGTAAGAACTCTACTTGGTCACATAATAATGCTGGATACTGGCTTACAGTACTCTCAAATCTATAATCCACGTACCGAAGTTCACAATGCTGCCCGTTCCTACACTAGGGGTAAAATTATTCATTTTCTAATTTGAATTGCTGTCACTCCATAGATGTTTCATAGAAAGCGGACATGCATCGGACACAGCCATGGTTTTCGGAGCTGGACACCACTTTCCAGGCAATCTAGGTTTCCTGCCCGGCCCTGTGCTTGGCGATGTTGTCTTCCCCGCACCGCTTAAAGCTCGTCTTCACCGTCAAAGAGCAGCAGCTAGGAAAACCGTACGAGCACTTAAGTCATTCGATAAGAAGAAGTTCTAATTACTCGAGAACGTTTTCTTTGTTGTGTAATAATTTTGTAAAAAGAATAAACATGTGTTCATTTATTCAGTCTCATGGCACTATATAGAACCGTTGGCAGCCCCGAAAATAGATAGCGAACAGTTTTGCACACAAACCAGTATAGTCCATTTCTTACTCACTGACCTCGCAAGTTGGCAGCTCAAAGATGAACCGATCTTCTGCCGGTGGTGGCACGTTTGATGGAGTATATCAAGCGTTTCACGACGAGTGCAACCGATACGCTAAGCAGAAGAAAATCAAAATTAGCCGGAAAACGGTTCGTGGTGGTAAAACTCGCGATTTCCAAGCAAGAAAAGTTGCGACTATTTCAGCCTAAATTGTATAGCATGTCCGCTAGTGAAACCTTCGCCAAAGAAATGACTTCAGACGGCTTTGAGAATCTACTAGATGAGATTGATGTCTTTATTTTTGGTGCGGATGGTAAGAATCACTAACTACGGAGTGTAGGTCTTGTTACATGCCACTTAGGGCTGTGCTGGCTCCGTGACGGCGTCATCACCGATGCTGCCAACCTTGTAAACTTCTTAATAGAAGAGAAGAAAGAGGTTTTTGTTTTAACTAACGACTCAACTAACTCTCAGGAAAGTCATGAGAAAAAGCTCAGACAACATCGATTCAATGCGAAATTGGACAAGGCTAGTTTTTGGTGTAGAGAGTCTTGAATTGGAAATGTAAGGGTATAGCCCAATTTCTTCCTGCAATGTGAAAAATATACAGTCAATGTCAATCACGTGCTCCCTTTCGCAATGAGTTTCGCGCAATGTTCGCGCGCGTATGACTTGGGCATTCAAATGGGCCTCATCGATAGGAGGTCCGGTCCGCATGCATGACCCTTGCGTTGCGCATGCGTAGTTCCCATGCGCAAAGGAGTACGTAATTGACATTGACTTTATGTCAAATGTAGTACTCGCCGACAGAATTCTATCTAATCAGTGTTGGACATCTAGTAACTCCCTGCGACATCTAGTAACTCCCTGAAAGCTGCGGCCGCCGCAGCTTTTAAGGGGGTGTGCCGCACCCCATTAACTATATCAAAGAAACATTTTTAGCGAACAGTATTTATACAAACCGATAGCCTAAACCTCGTAGATTCCATAGGAATGTTTTAAGCCTGATTCGTTTTCTTTGCTCTGAGTAATAGTTGGTGAAAGCACAGCCATTAAAAGCGAAAAATGGGAAAAATGAGATTTTGGATGGCTTCTATTTCCACAGCTTGGAGGTCTTTTGAAGCGGGATTTTTGAGATGGACAAAGAAGGAGTAGTGCTTTGTCTTGAGTGCAAAAACGGATAGCTAATTCACCTTTGAAACAAAGTTATCCATGTTGGAAAATGACCATTTCATTTAGGTGGTCTAGTATCTTGAATCTTCAAAATTCGCTCAAACTTTGTCTACAGTGGTTAATTGACATGCTCATTATGGATATGTTGCCCATTATGTTTGACAGGGCTTTCAGATGGTATCTTAGGTATATAATTCAGGGGGGGGGGTCTTATTAACACATTGACGACTATGCAGATTTTTAGTTGTCTGCCTTTTGGGACCAAGCCCTTTTACGGGCCAGCCCACTTTTTCAACCATAATTACACATACTGCCATCTACAGTACTCCTACAGTAGATGTGAAAGACTAACAAAAAAGTTAGAAGTCATCCCTAAATTCTATGTAAAAAAAAGCTCATAGAGTGAGTTTATTTTAGGATAGTAGTCATTTTAGCAAAATGCAAGCCTTGACACACATGGTGTGTCAAGCGGTCCCACGCGGTAGTCATTGCTTGACACACCATGTGTGTCAAGCAGTCGTCAATGTGTTAAGACAGCAATCAAGGGGGGGGGGGGTCGTAACCAGCAATCGTCTGCCACATCCCTTGCTTGACCCTGGTGATAGCCTTTTTCACATCACATAGTCGTCTTCCAAAAAGCCACCAAAACGACTTTATTCGAGAGGGGCTTTTGCGCAAAACCGTGCAAGCCGTTGCAAATGTCCAGCTATGGTACTGAGGACAGGTGTTTGGGCACTGCCTTTCAACAAAATCTCGCAATGATAGACATGCGCTTCAATTGGCAATCAATCGATGTACATCCTTCGCAAATGCTACTGCAATGTTCTTAATGCAGTACCAATCCTTCTTCTGCTTCCTTTCTTCTTTCTTTTCTCTCTTTCCGCATGCATTCTGTCTATACTTGCTTATTTGCTCATGCTTATTCCGATCAACATCAGCTACTATAATTCATTTTTACATCCCGCATTTTCAAAAAAATATGTTATATTCGAGTATTTCGTTCACTGTATCGAATGTGATCCGCCCTGTTTGTTTTTGTAGGAGAGATCACTATTTCTTCTGAGCTGCTCGATTCAACCAGCGAGGAAAGAGGAAACGTGGGCTTGTTTTGCTCGCAGCACCCTTTGGGAGAGCGTGATGTGTGGTATGAGACCCTGGTGTCACCCGGTCAGACTAATGTTCGATCGCCTTCTGGGCCAATCAAGCTCTCTATTCTCCGGGAAGGTAGATTGGTAGCTGAGTATTCTGAATGGATTGAAACGTTGAATGGTAAATGGCTGATCCTCGCAAGTCAATATAAATATTCGCAACATTTGATCGAATCCGATCATAAGGCGGACTGTGTTCGGCGAATGCCCGCTGAGGTAATGAAAACGCCAAATCTTTTATTGTTCATTCCTCTACCCTTTTTCTCATCCCTTTCATAACATCATAGGGTCAACACTTTTCTTCTCTTCTCAACTTCAGATCCCTCGACTTCACCTAATTTATTAACCTTTATATCAAGAGCGCTTGAGTATGATGCGTTGTGTGACGAGTTCGATATTTTTGTAGAAACACATAGTGACACCTGGGCTGCTTGTTGCCGACTACATCAAAGCTAATACGTCAAATAGTAAACAAGCCTACTTGATCGCTTCTGGTGGTATCAAGGACGATTTGAAAGAAAACGGTAATTACACGAGCTTTGTATTTCTGTTACAAAGTAGTTTGAATTTTGAGTTCCTCAAAACAAAGCTGTTCCAGGGCTAAACGTGTTCGGATATGGTCCGGATGTTTTACCGCTATTGGATGACAATGATGAAGACATTTGTAGATTGGAACTGGTAGCAAAGGCGAGGAGTTCTTGTACTTACAAAATGCACTCAAACCCATATAAAAAAGTAGTTCTTTTTGCAGCCGGATGATGTTGGCGCTGTGATTGTCGCTCGAGATATAGACTTTAGCTATAAGAAGTTGTTGAAAGCTGCAAACTTCTTGAGAAACTCGAGATGCCTCTTTCTTGCTACAAATGACAATGGATTTACTAATGATAAGAATGGAAATCTTATCATTCCCGACGCAGGCACGTTTCTGTCCTTTCTGTTCAAAATATGTGACTATTACTTACAGGAGCAATTGCTGCCTCTGTACAAAAGGCGTCAATGAGAGAACCTGTGTTCATAGGAAAACCTCACGCAAATGGCCTTAAATACATCAAAAAATTAAGAGATACTGATGAGACAAAAGTGATGATGATCTGTAGCAGGTATTCGCTTTTTTGCTCCGATGAGTTAAGATTTGGAGTTGCCTCAACATGACTCCGCACTCTACTATAGGGTTGAAGCAGTGACAGATAGAGGAGAGGGTAGGTGATGGGCAGAGAGGGGGGAGGGAGAGAGAGAGAGAACGGATCGCGAAGATTTCAAAATTGCCTCTGGGTTGTAAACCCTAATTTAACTTGTTTTTATTTGTGAATAGTTAGAATAATTTCTAAGGATTCCATTCGAAAAAGCCTTGAAAAAAGTTGGAGTGTACTCTACAGTGCATAGTAGACGTATTTGAGTAGCAGGCCGTCATCTCATGAAAATGTATTTTTCAGCATCAAGTGCGACGTTATGTTTGCTCGTAGAAATGGACTACGCTCCCTTCTCATTTTGAACGGGAACGGTGAACGGGAAGAACTTGAGAAAATGCGCGAAAATCAACGTCAAGACTATCTTCCCGATTACTATGCTACATCACTATCCGCTCTTCTGCCCTTAAACAAGTAACCAAGAAATCTCAATCTTATTCATTACATTGTAATGAACATTATACTGACAAAGAAGTTAGTGATTGCAGTGATGAAAAGTTGAGTAACATGTATATATCATAGATATCATCGCGGCTCGCGATCGACCGCTCCTCGATATATATATATATATATATATATATATATATATATATATATATATATATATATATAGCTTGGCTGAAGAG
>CATQJL010000001.1:7350687-7571548 GCA_958299035.1 Cylicocyclus nassatus
AGCAGTGGTATCAACGCAGAGTACTTCTTGGACGCATTCGATGCAGAATTCTATTCTCTTTCTAATGGTCATAAAATTGCTGCAAATCATTCAATGAGGTTTCAGAATATATCCAAAATCTGCGACCCATGCTTTTTGAGATGGTCAAGTTTCACGATTTTTCCAAACTTTCATATCAATCCTCAGAGGGAGTTCAAGTAACGATTCGATAGAGCAAATCTTATGGAATACAGTACTGCTTTTTTCTCTTTCTTGTAACTCGCCGTAATTTTTTAAAAGATTTTTCAACAGAACCATCGGATTTTGGGCAGGCCCACCTCAGCCACAATCACATCAAACATCATAATATTTCGGAATTTGAGACTACTAAGATGGTAGTTAGCATTAAGTTTACAAAGCAAGTGAGGGCTTACTGGTTCGAAATATCAAATTTCGAGTTTTTCGGGTACAGCCTGGGGCTCGCCAAAAAAATGAGTTATGGTGATTTCTCCCCGGAAACTAAACGAATCGGAAACAAAAAAACCTCTTTAGAAAGAGGAGAAAATGCTGCATCGAATAGTGCGCGAGCTGCTCTTCTTTTGATGTTCTACGAGGATTTAGCTGCCCAGGTATGGAAATCGGTAGCATCATTTGAAATTCTGTTAAAAATGTATGACAAGCTACGGAAAGGATAAAAAATAGTACTGTATTCTATAAGTTTTGGTCTATGGAATCGTTACTTGAACTCCTTCTAAGGATTGATATGAAAGTTGTAAAAAATCGTGAAACTTGACCATCTCAAAAAGCATGGGTCGCAGAAAGCAGTGGTATCAACGCAGAGTACTGACTGATTTGCAACTGTTTCATGACCATTAGAAAGAAAATAGAATTCTGCATCGAATGCCTCCAAGATCTCTTAGAAATCTTTGTTCCGTCACATGTGGTGCCCGTTTGAAAAAAGCGAAATTACTTTTGAAACGACCTAATATACAGAGTGTCCCAAAAGTAAGTACACACTTTTCAATCGTCAATATCTCTCTTCCTAATGGGTCTTTTTGCCAGTCAAGTACCATTCTGTAAAGGAGGCTTCAACTTAAATTTGCAGTTTCGACCGAGTCACCGATCGCTCTTCGTTACTGTAGGATTACGGTAAGATCTGCGAGCATGTGGATTCTTGTGAACTATGCCATTTGACAAAATTTTTTTCAAAAAATCGGAGAAGTCGTGTACAAGGGTTTTCGCACACGCTGATTCCACTACACAACTTTTTACGAGTGTTTTCAGCTTTTCTGACGTTGTAGTCACATTTCTAACAAACACTGGGAATTCGGTTATTACGCATTACATGGGATAACTTTGAAAAGAAGCGTCACAGCAAAGTGGAAATTTCATATTCGAAATCAGCGGCTTCCGTTACCATAGTATAAAAGTTTGTGGCTTGTTTGATTTTGTTCTGAGGCAAAATATGGCTCCCAATGCTCTAAAATCCTTGTCGAAATTCCTACAGTAATCTTACAGTAATAAAGAGCGATCGGTGATTCGCTCGGTGCTGGTAATCTAAGTTGAAGCCTTCTCTGCAGATTAGTACTTAAACGGTAGAAAAAGACACAATGGGAAGAGAGATATTAACGGTTGAAAAGTGTGTACTTACTTTTGGGACACCCTGTATATTAGGTCGTTCCGAAAGTAATGTCGCTTTTTTCAATCGAAGGCCATATTTCACGAAATCATGATTTCCAAGAGCTCTTGGGATCATTCAATGCAGCATTTCGCCCTCTTTCTAATGTCTCTGATTTTATTGCATAGTATTCAATGAGCTCTCAATAAATTACCAAAACCTGCGACCCATGCTTTTTGTCATGGTCAAGTTCGACTAATTTTCCAAATTTTTGTACTGATTTCCTGAAAATGTACAAGTAACAGATAAATAGTGCAGACCCTATAGGACACAAAACAATTGGTTGCTTTTCCTTAGCTTGCTTCTTTGAGTTTCTGGAGTTAATTTTTCAAGGCCATCAAAGTCCATATTTGGTCAACTCAAACCTCACAGAACAACAACCGTCAAGCAACTCGGGTGCCATTCGACGCAGCCTTTTCTCCTCTTTCTACCAGTTGTTCTTTGTTTCCAATTCGTCAGGTTTTCCGGGATAAAATCATCATAATGCAGGTTTTCCAGGGCGCCCGAGCTGTACCCGGAATTTTCTAAAGTTGCTAATCTGAAGCGGCAAACACTCATTTGCTTTGTAAAATTAGTGTCAAACCATAATCCATCTTTGTAAGTTTGAAAATCCGAAGATTTATTGCTGTTTGATGCGTTTGTGTCTGAGACGAGCCTGCTGAAACTCGGTGGTTTCATCAAAAAATCAATACAAAAATTATGACAAGCTGTGGAAAGTAGAAAAAAGTTGTGCTGTTTCCTGTAGGGTTTGCTCTATCCATCCATTACTTGGACTCCTTCCGAGGGTTGTTATAAAAACTTAGAAAAATTGTGAAACTTGACCTTCTTAAAAAGCATGGGTCGCAGATTTTGGTAATTTTTCAAAAGCTCATTGAATATGATGCCATGATACTATAATCATTAGAAGGAGAATAAAATGCTGCATCGAATACTTCCAAGATCTCTAAAAAAACCTTTGTTCCATCAAATGTGGCGCCCGTTTGAAAAAAGCGACATTACTTTCGGAACGACCTAATATATATACATAGCTTGGCTGAAGAGCATCGCGATGCCGCGCTGTTTAGGAGGCATGATTACGGTTTCCTACAGTCCGCGTGATAGCGGCTGCTCATCGTTGCGCTTCTTTGTTTTTCGTTTCATATTAATTGTGCTGTAGTCGTCCTCATCCCACTAGAGTAGCGGCCGAAATCGAATTCGACTTGGAGCAGACTAATAGCGGGAGCACGGATCAGGCCTCAGTTCAAATTTAATGTTTCTTTAGCTTTTTTCTCCGTTCATTGCTAATTCATGCATCATGACAATGCTTTTGCTTTCAATATTAGTGTTTGTTATTGCTGAGCGTTAATTCGCGTCTCGAGACAGCACGATTTTTGTTTGTCTTTGCTTAGCCTTCTAAAACGATGCAGGTGGCAAATTTGTGACATTAAAATAGAGCATCACTTCTGCGTGCTACTTACGAACAAATTTACAGCGAAAGTTTCTCAATTGTTTTCCATCATCTTTTTCTTAACCTTACCTTTATAAATGGAATAGGGGGAGTATGAAACAACGCTCACAGCAACAGAATAGTCAATTTGGCAACAAACATTCAACGCAAAGATTAACGAACTACAACGATTGAGAAACATACGCAAAACAGAGTGAGGATCCAGGTGTCTGCCGGAGCCAGCCTGCTCCATTTCAAATTCGAATTTGCCCACCGGGTGTCTAGAAGCAGGCTAAACTTCGTTTTTGGTGCAGAAAGAAAAGGGGATATCGTTTTTACGGAGCCGGGCCGAGCACCAAGGATAAGCGCCATTTAGTCAAACACAAGCTTCTCGGACAGGTTATCACACGATTGACATGCTCTATCGTGTACGGCGAAAAGTGCGCGCGATCTGAAAGCAAGGCTAAAATAAACAAATTGCTTGTTTGCAGAATCATATGACACCAAAATTGAAGTGTATACAGTGTTTATGCCCTTCTGAACCGTTCCGTCCTAGCGCTTATTACCCTGCCCCAGAGCGGCGGTAATCACCTTGCCTTTCTTATAATCTACTAGCTGGCAAACCCGGCTCCGCCCGGCCCTGTCATTATTATATTCGTAATCAGCATGCTCGATTACCCCCTGTGCCAACTCCCAGCCCCGTAGCTCAAATTTTGCAAAAAATCGATAAAATCGATATCGATCGATGACGAAAAGTAGCCTATGACACGCTCCCTGCCCCGAAGTATATGTGTGCCAAGTTTGGTCCAAATCGGTTCAGAAATAAAAATTTCTATTCCGCACATACGTACAGACATACAGACAGATATACAGACAGACATACAGACAGGCATTCAGCTTTATATATAAGATTTACATTTATTAATTTAGAGGGCGCTTATGGCGTATGAAATAAATATAAGCATCCATGTTCGACTATCCATAAATCTTGGCATTGTTGTAATCTTCTCGTTGGTTGCTTGAGCGTTGTAAATGAATAAATAAATCTAACAGAGTTTTTGAATATTTCGGAGTAGTTTAAAGCAAGCGAGTACACATTTTCGATCGATAAGGTCGATATTTTATAAGAAGACAAAAATCGGGAAAGATTGAATTTTTTTACTCTCTATTTCGTAATTTCCTCTTCACAGTTCTCCAAACCACCGCAAAATTTGCATATGTAAACTGAAAATCTATGTAAGCCACCCACGTGCTAAATCTGATCCCCATGTTAGAACCCAAGTACTTCTTTGACTCTTCTCTTTAAGTACTTTTACCTAACTCGTCTAATTTCAGAGCGCCTGCGTCTCCAGCGACAGCCTAGTTCTCTCATGGCAGCGCCGACCAATCAGAGCGCAGTAATTAGGCAGCTAAGGCTAGCGGTACAGGGCCGTCTCCCGTGTATACATAGAAAATTACTTGCGGAAGAATTGCGTAAAAATATTTGAAAACTTCTGTGATGTAACACCTTTTCCAAGATTAGTCCGTCTCGAGACGGCCAGCAGACGACCTGAGATCGTCTGGAGCATATATTTTTGTAAATTCACAAAAGTTTCGTGTTCTTTTATCACGGACGGATCCCTCGGTCAAGAATCTATTCCCTGGGCATAGGGACAGTTTAGTCCGCCGTATCGCCCCCTGTCCGCCGTTTTCACCCTCTTTGTCGGAAAATTGCCTTGTTAGATATCGCGCCCCAGCGTCAACTTTTCTGCGTCCTCTCTCTTTGAATTTTCGTTTTCAGTCCCAGCTTTTTTTCCGTTTTTTTGATGGTTCCTTTCATTCTTCCTTCTTCTTCTTTCTTCTGCTCGTGATCTATCTTGATCTGTTCTGTGACAATTCCGTGATTTTGTGATTTTTCTTTGAGAGCTGGGATCCCGGGTTCCGCCCCGTTCTGGCCAATCCGTCCGTGCTTGATCTCTCAAGCAGCATTTACCCTTCTTTTAATTCCGACTCGTCTTGGGTTCGCTTCCTACAGTTCTCACCATATCTTGATGACCAGCAGATCAAAATAGCTTCACCGCTCATCCTTCACGAATATGGGAAATATGCACAGACACACAGACGCACAGATTTTCTGCTTTATAAATACATAAATATATATATATAGATTCTGTAATTTTGTGATTTTTCTTTGAGAGTTTGGTCTGAAATCACGAAATTTTCAGCTCGCAGCAGTAAATACTTTTGTCAAGGGCTAAGTGAGTATGCGAGGATCCATCAACAGTCGAAGGGTGGGTGGGGGGGGGGGGAAGGGACTAAAGCAAGGATCAAAGGGGACTTCGTAAAATAAAGTCAGGGAGGACTCTGTTTTCAAAAGCCTAGAAACGGACTGGTGCAAGGCTGTCATGGCGCAGGCGCGGGGTGTTTGGGGACGGATTTCTCAGCCGTGGATGATTCATATGCGCTGCCGTTTGGGCAGTACCTTAGTTAGGACCCCCTCATCAGTTTCCAGGGGAAAAACTCATGCCCCAGATCTGCCTGGACACTGCCTTTAACCCACCAACAACGTGGACTTGCAAAGATCTGCTTTCTACTTCATCTTTATAAAGCGTGATTATAAGGTGTCCCATAGCGCATTCAAAGGAAATACAGTATTAACGTTTGAATGAAATGTAAATGCTAAGGACAAAAAATACTCTTTCACGTGAAAATCTATAGCTTTTTATGCACCATCTTTACACAAAAAAGCTACCGAACAATGATGGAATGACCAACATTCTGAGATTTTTTCGTGTATTTACAGAATTCAAATAGACATTTACACATGTAAAAGTCTACATACCACAAAATTACTACGCTTTGGCACCTTGCTTGATCCACTTCTCTTTTTGATTTAATGCTTGTATTTCTTTGCCGGATTTTTCGTGTACGATCAGTTTGTACGTTGAAGGAAACAGCCAAGCGGCATCATTTGTGAGCCTTAAAAGGAGGACGATTTCACATAAGTTGTGGGGGGGGGGGGAAGGCTGGGTAACAGTAGCCGCTGACCTGAGATGATAGTAACCGGTACGGGTTATGTCCTGATTGTAACGGTCAACAGCGGGAAGTGCACATTTTTGCGTTGGCGGCAGCAAAGCTTCATATTCTTCTTCTGGTGTTGTCTGAAATAAATAGATAATTGAAAAACAAGCGTTTTTCTATTTTTATTTCTCAAAAGGCCTAAAGAGATTACTCAGCTAACAAAGCCCTGGCAAAGAACTGAGAGGAAATTGTATCAGTCGTTTGCTTGCGTATCATAATTAAACTTTGATTCAACTGGCTTGGCGGCTGGAAGGCGTGTCTTTGTAGACTGATTAAGGCCGCTCGCAACCGCTACGCATCTTGCGTCTCTTCCGGTCTCTCTGATCATTATCTAATTAAAGGTCACGAAAAGTCCCTGAAGGTCCTAATTAGGTCACAAAGTCCTGCCTTCCAACCGCCAAGCCAATTGAATCAAAGGGTAAAATTAAGTAATTTTTGTGAACCCCAAACGCAGCATAGCATTTTTTGAAAGCGAAACGGTTTGTTCCGCTAGGAAAGCTTTTGGTGACGAGTTACTAGCAAGTTGTCGTCGGTTGCCGCGCGCAGTGTGCAGGCACACATATTGAATTACAGTTGATTCGCGTATACTGTAACGCAAACCTCTTTCTCCGCGTAATAGATAGCAAATGTGAAATCTGAATCGTTGTGAGAGTACAATTGTAGTTCTTCACCGGCTTCCACATAGTAAGTCAATGTTCGCGTCTTTCCTGCAATCAAGGAAATGCCTCGTGTGACACATGGAAGGCGTTTCTTTTACAATAGGGGTGGGTAAAATTTCCAGGTAAACCACAAAACACACAGATGTTTTACCTGCTGGGGTCGATATACGATGCATAGCTGCTACGCTCGGATAATCAGGTCTTGGACGCCAGTAGAGATCTTTTGGCACAGGTTGAGGATCCCTGGAAGAAGTTTTACAATTTATTTTAAAGGGAAGAGGAGCAGAATCTACATTTGTAAAAATTTATGCGAGTGACTAATTTCGTTCTGAATGATTTTGACTATTTTGTAAATTTTGTGAATTGAATCATTTGCAAACCTTTCTTCGAAAGTTACGTTCGAAATGTTTCGCTTACCAAAAATGTTGGAAGGTTTCTCGAAAAAAAGTCGATGTATTAGCTAAAGCCACAACTCTTCACAAGAAAAAAACCTGTCGCGTTTCGTTTACCTATCCCTACCCATCCCCCCTCCCCCCCCCCTCCGTTCATAAAAAACTGTGAGATCGCTACCGGTATCTTATACGACTGATGCATGCTGAATAATTGCTTACTTCAGTACTTGCTCATCCGGGATCTTCCCACCATATCGCTCGGGAAGACATTCGACATCAGCTAATTTCAAGAGATCTTCCTTCCAGTTCTTTCCAGTTATGAGCACCCGACTTCTCGATTGTTCTGGTATGAATGGTGAGATTGCGGACCTGAAAATCTTGTGACTCAATTTTTTCATACCGCTCTTCACCCTTTCGTGACACAATAACTATTTTTGCCAAAAAACTTTTTTCACTCAAAAGTGCATATGTTCGCTCTTGCTATATCCTCACAGTTTTGTGATCATTACGAACAGGAAGCAAAAAATCAAGTTTCCAAAGAAGAATACCTACCATAACACATTAATGTAGCTAGGAGTGTTTATGACAACAAACTTGTCGATCACCTCGCGATAGTGTAGACCGACACACTGCCATGAGACTCGGAATGGTCCTGAAAATGTTGTTTTCGATGATCACAATCTTGTCTTCAAATCGGAAGTTTCGGAAAAAGACTAGGAGCAAGTCAAAAATCAGAAAATTGTGGAAAAAGTAATAGGGCTGAAAGAACCAAATTTTTTAACGGTTCTGCTTGTGAATGTGAAGATCATTATATGCCCTTGCGAGAAGACCCCCAATTTTTTCTTTCACTTTTGATTTACAAAAACAAATTCCTACTTGCTGATCCCTATCCTTGGCCTAGATTGTGGTTAAACGATGTTTGCATTTTCAACTTGTATCCTTGACAACAAGCAGAAAATGCTTCATGCATGAATGATGTCAGTCTCAGCTGACTCAAAAAGCAAAAACCAAAATCAAATTCAGTTCTCAGATATTTATTGAAAAAATATTTTATGAAGCGGTCCTTTTCACTTTAACGAAAGATGGCTTGATTACGATTATGGAAATGAAGTTAGGAAATAAACAAACAAATAAATAATTTTCAAGAGTACTTCAAAGGGAAAAAAGTTAACAAAAGAGACAGAAACTACAAACTTGAATAATAAAATATATATTTTTGGTGCCACGCATAAAACTAATTTTGTATTTAAGTTTTTTGAACACAATCTGCAGCAAAGCATATTATAGGCCAGCAGCATTTTCACAATTTTTTATTGAGGATTGCGTCAGTTTTTCAAAACGTAGTGTGTTATTAGCCATCCAAAAATCTCATTCCGAATATAATATTTTGATCCAAAATATACAGTCAAATCATTTCGTATGATCATGTGTGTTACTGCACACACCATCCAACTTTAACGTTCCCGTCCTGAATTCTTGAAGGAGACAATCTCTTAGGTAAGTGTTTTCGATGTGTTCTTAATGGTTTCTTTCCTTTTTGGGTAGTATTCAACACAAAGTGAAGTTAGAGATAATCGGTTAGCTTCTTGCATTTTCGCGGTTGCAGATCCAGGGTGATGACGCCAAAAATAGGCAGTGTGTGCAATGCACACATGATCATATGAAATGACTAGACTATATCTTTCTTTCCTTCCATGGGTTTCTCCAAATTTTCTATTCGATGCACTTCGAACTACCAAGAACCTGTTGCATAGTCATGATTACCCCACTTCGAATAATTACCATGTAATTTCAAATGATTAACAGCATCTGGACAAAAAGTAAACCAGTCCCATAAGATAAACCTCCCAAAAATTGTTGCGAAATATTCTAAACATACCACTAAGAATTCCAAGCAATGATGGATCAAAGCTTAAACCATCGAGATCGAATACATAGAGTATAGAGCATTGTACACCCGTTTTCGCTTCCATCTATAAGGAATCAATCAATAATCGATCGCTCGAAACTACTTTGAATGTCCTCTTACCTCCATCATCATGGCAAGAATTTTCTCGAAAATTCTGAATTTTTGGTGAAGATATTCTGTAGGTTGGATTGACTTCATCACGCCACCGATATCTATCCGTCCTGCAGATAAATCGATATCAATCAATAATGGCGAACCTTGATCGTTCTCTTACCACTTTGATCTACGACAATGAGACGATCGCCATTCTCTTGCCGATTCCAGCCAACAATGGATAACGGCGCGTACTCAGCGGTGATCTATAAAAGCAATATCCCCTTCAGAGAAAATGCCCCCCCCCTCCCTCCCTCCTTCTTCCCGTCAAAGTATAAACTCACCGATGAGCATTGCAGACCACGAGCGTCCTCATCCAGATGACGTTCCTTACGCCATTTCAGATGCTTTCGGAGGTTGTGAACGGTTTTGGAGACGTTGAATTGGTAGGATTGTAACCATCGTAGAATATTGAAGGGGGTATCATAGTGAGGGTGGATGATGTCGGCGACTTGTGACCGGACCTATAAAGATGTATCTATTTCAATTAAAAAAGTTGAATTCAAATTTGAGAGGTAGCAAGGAGCACCACTAAGGAAAAGATATATTGGATGATTGTGATCTGAACACCAAGAAATCCCTACATAATCGTGTAAATATGCCTAAAAAGTATTAGTATTATAAAAAAGCAGGCTTGATTAAGCGTGTAAGAATTTAGTCCAAAACGTGAATTTGTGAGTTTTTGAGCTATGAATAATCCAACATTAAAGATGAAGTGAATTTCCATTGTCCTTGTCAGTTGCCCAAGAATTACTGTAGGTGTACTGTTTTCATCAATAGCATACAATAAAGATCAAAAATAAGAATATTGAAAAAAAACAAATTCAACCTCTGATGCATAAAAAATGTTTGCCATAACTACACTTGCGAATTTTCTGGAAAGAAAACAGGGTTATCATGCATTCCTCACGACTCAATTCATAGTTAGAGATTTTTTCGAAGATCTATGTGTCTTTTATTTCGACTTTTCACCTATTGTTATCGTATTTTGGTAAACGAACGTTGACTATAGCGACGGGAAAGCATTTGCTACTTTTTCAGAGCATTCATCATTTAAAACTTGCAAAATTACAAATTTCACAGGAAATCGTACGCTTACTCGTGCCTATTTTCCCGTATTTTTGCAAGTTTTTATAAATCTAAGATTCACAATTGAAAACAACAAAGGCTCCACACCTAGTCTTTAACAGACCATCAGCAAAATTATTGCTAACAATTTCTCCTAATTACCCCTGTATATCAATTTTCATTTATTGCTGTAATGTCTCCAATGAAGTTCCATAATCGAACTGGAATGTTCGCAACCTTAATCTGCTAATTGCAGTAACAACCGCAAAGGTGGAAAGGATTCCGTTAAGTGCGCAGGAGTAGGAAGTGATAGACAAAGGGCTTCGCGACACATTTTCATGTGAATTTCATAGATTTTCATTGGGCTAAATGGGTGTAAGTACAGGACACTGCAATTTCATCGAAAGTCAAAGTATACTCATGATTCAATCACACCTTTGCAAAACGTTTTTTTTACAAAAAAAATTGCAGAGCTTCCCACTGTTCGAGAATATCGGCATGTTAATCTAAATTAGGCAATTTTGCAGATTCACGAAAGATATAAAGACTTCCGCATTTTGAGAAATCGGCGGTCCACGTTGTCCAACATAAAAAAGGCAGAGAATAAATTGCTATTTTTGGGATTTCAAGCCTTCTTTAGTCTTCTTATTGTTAGTCCACTAGTTCATGAAAAGACTGATTTCCAGACTGTCCATCAATTACTTGTCATTCGATTATTGCGAAATGCCAGATAAATAGAAGGAAAAAGATACTTTTTCTGACTGAAGGTAAAATATTACAAAAATCGATGTCACTCTAAATCAAGTAGTTGCAAATTAAAGACTAAAGTAGGCTTGAAATCCCAAAAAGCAAAATTGTATGGAAAAATTTTGAACTTATTATCGCAACCAATCAAGCAGGAAGTAGAAATTTTTTTGCAGTAAATAAGAAATAGCTAGTATGGCTCGAGTTGTTAGAGCATTTGAATAACTAAGTCTAAAAATCATTAGATAATCTTACTGGGAAAATCTAAAGCGTTGAATATATACAAAATTCGGCTACCAGAGAAATTTCATTTTGAAAAATACTCAACTCTTGAATATTTTGGTACTCAATTACCAAGAAATTGCATCTGTTCCACTTCAGCAAACAATTTTTTGCGTATTTAAATGAAACATTTTAACAGAATCTTTTTAGAAATTTGATATTGTTAGAGAATTTTGTATCAAAAAATTCGTGTTTCGCTCACTGATTTTTGAAACTCGAGGATGTTCGTCATTCGTTTAATCAGAAACTGGATATTTTGATGTGCATTAGCTCCCCTTCAAAATATGAAAATTTGAAAGCTCACCTGCTCGATAATATTAGCATTGGCGTCGATCTTGGGATCGGCAACGGGTGGCATCTGAATAAATTATGGGTTAAGGACAAAAATCAAGAATCAGACAAAACTATCTATTATCGAAGATACGCATAGCTCGAGCAAATATAACAAGAGGAGGGCAAGGATAAGACGAAAAGAAAAACAATTTGTCCCACAAAAAAATTTCTTCTGGAAACTTAAATTTTCTGGTAATTTTGAGGGACCGTGGGTCCGCAAAGAATAGAATGAATTTTGAGATCCAGATCGATTAAAGGAAGTAAATTATTTGTATGGGGTATATCACATTACTCTGGTATGGGTAAAAGCCCTATGCATTGCAACTTCACCCAGCAATGGGCGGAGCCACTAACTCCACCCTTTATCAATTGCTTTGGCGCGGTGAAATTGTGCGTGGAGAGAAGTGACGTAAAAATTGATCTTCGAAAGGTTTGACCCTATTTCATGAAGATACCGCGATTCATAGTCACAGAAATCAGCTGATCAACTCGTGAACAGCTGTTGAAAACCATTAACTCAGAAAAACAACTTTAATTTATTACTTTTTTACAAGTTGTTGCTTGATGGTGGCTCAGATATAAAAATAAAATTACTTAGAAAATCAAGCATTAGTGTTGGTAAGATTCTAGATACAAAATCACGTACAGTACAAATGAAAGAGGTGTACGAAAGTCAAACAGAGAAATTCCTCTTATAAAATCATATAAGTTCAGACGATCGTATGAGCAACGGTAACCCAATGTTAACCCCTTCCTTTTTTGGTGTTATGGTACCGCAAAATGGTTCTTCCGGATGTAGTCAATTATTTATTTATATTATCTTATTTATTATTTATTTTAAAAATGTTTAGTTTGCTTTGTATTGTTTTATTTATTGCTTTCGCCTAGTTAATTTCAAAATTTTTAAGGATTTAGGTTGTGGGAATTATCCAAAAAACATTGAACGTTCTAACTTCCATCCTTTTCTGAATCATCTATTTGACTAATCATATAACAGGAAATTGGATTAGATTTTCTGGTTTCTAGAAAATTAAGTCTTCTAATTGAAGCGTTGTAAAATGAAAGATTCTAATTATTCATGTGGAAAGGAAAATTAACAGTAAAACATTGCCTGTAGTAAAAAGTACCAAAAAATGAGACCTGGAAAATTACATCAACTCCTTTATTCCTCTGTCCCCAACTCTCCCACCCCCTCCTCGGCCTCATTTCATTCACTTATTCATCACTTTGTGAGAAGGAATGCAGGTTCAATGAAAACGAACTACATATTACTAGTAAAAATTGAAAAAAAATTAAATAGGTCGAGAAGTTGCATGTCTTTTAATGTGGAATGCTCAATGAATGAATTAAAATTATTTTTAGAATGGAAAAAAAAGAAAAAATTCTGAGTAGAATTTAGCAGCATAAGTTTGGCGAAGACAAATAAACAGTGAATATCGAAACTGACTATAGAAGTCCTTGAACGGTTGTGCCAAATCTCTATTGCTAGTTGTTAAACCGCTGTGTGATGCCGCTTACGCACGTGATGGGTGACGTGAATGCTCAAGCCACCTTGAACACAGCTGTAAGCAAGCACGGGGGGGGGGGGGGGAAGGGGAGAAAGAAGGTAACAAACCCGTTCATGTGCAGTTGTCACACTGCCAAACATGCTTTACGTGCTGTGTATATAGCATTTATAGCAAATTTTACAATGTGAAAGATTTTATGATGGAGAAAGAAAGATCAGAGAACTGGAAGAAGAACAAACAGGATCGTTAATGATCTAATAAGGAGGAGGAAATGATGAGCAAAAAATAAGGTAGTCAAAAAAGCATTACAAAATTTATGGTGTTAATAAACAAAATTTGCTTTTCGAAAAACTACAAATGAAGTTTCCAGATCTATGATTTTCAGATGAGTTGAAGGAGATCCAAAAAAGGCATATGAGTTATCAAATTCGCTTGCTCTCTTACCGAAAATTAACTTGTACAATTTGCAGCTCATGCTGGAGAAAAAAATTTCTGAAATGGTAAGAGGAAGAAGAAGAATGTTAGGGTAGGAATCCCTTGGTCTTCAGAAGAATTATGGATATTGAAATTACTTTCGGGCTATTTGGCGGGAAGTACCACCCCGGATCATTCTGATCCCCCTGACTATAAGAGATAATCTTGCGCATTCCGATAATCTCGTTCTTATTGTTAGAGAAAGCATCGCAATGCATGTAAAAGCGGAACAGTAAACCTAATACCAACCTACCAAGTTATAAATATGATATAACTAGGCAAGGAAAAATCAACAAATTCAAGTGTTCTTCTTAATTTCATATCATCTCAAATGCCAACATATTTTCTTGCACGCAGCTAAGAAACGTATCATTTCCTTCCCCTGAAGCATATGGAACTGAGAAAGTGTTAAGAATGAATGTATGTTTTGCTGCAAAACTTATATACGAATAATTCTATGAAAAGCATACGAAATGCCGAACCTGGTAAAAAAGCTGCTGGTAGAGATGTCGTAGCCAATTTTTTGCCAAATACAATACCTTTAAATAGGCGAGTTTGGCACACTGTGTTTTATCAAAATCTTATCAATGTTTTTTTTTGGAATTGTCTGCCAATATCTGGCACAATTTAGGCAGAAGAAGTATTTTTGCCATTTTCCCGGAACAGTGTCCAAATTTTTTCAAATCACAGTCATTGGCGCAACAACTCTTTTGAAAGAAACTTTTCATATTTTCATATTCATTTTCGCTTTTTGTCTTAGTCGAAGGCACCGTCCACCCTAAGTTAGGGTTCTCGAGCTTTCGGAAGCTTACGATAGTAGGACCCCCTATTAGGCCAATGCTAATTCGCGGCGAAGAATGTCGATTCGGAAGCGAGAAACGTTGGAATAACGAAGGAGCATGAGGACTCCAAGTCGGCACCGCCCCCTGGCTCCGCACAGCTGGGAGACAGTCAAAAGGCGCGATTTCTCCGGCTGTCACCAACTCAAAACTCAGTTCAGTGCTATGCGAGTCTCCAAAAAGTACCAGATAAAGTGCATAAGCTTACTATGTGTCTGACGTTACCACTTGCTGAATTTCATAGTTTTTGCTATAAAACGACTGAAATAACTACGAATTCGTTCTTGAATGCATTTTCATGAGTTTTTGACCTTCAAAATTGCTGGTTTGAAATTTTTCTAAAGTATTAAGATTGAACATCCATACAAGAGTCTAGTATATCTTTTTCTAGACATATACTTTTAAAGTTGTAAAACACTCACTTATTATCTGCTATTTGATGTCCAGCTGTCAATAAAAATCGGGCCTCTTGACATACACCCGGCACAGCTGGTGAGTCAAGCTGGATATCGTTTTTAGGGCGGAAAGCAAAGGGGGTGTCGTTTTTCGAGGTCCGCGGCGGAGAAGAGCCGCAAGAATGCCGCCGGCATGTCACCGGCATGCTGCCCATCAAACAAACAAAGGCGTTGTTGTCAGCCAAAACGCAATAGTATGACACCAAATTTGGTGTATGCATGCGCGCTGGGGGACCCGAACTACTCAGACACTCGCTGCGGCGGCGCGCGCGCCTTATGCGTGCGGCCCCTCACGTCCCCCGCCGCTGGCAGTCAAATGGCGCGCGTGCCGCGAGTAGATGGCACGCGCGCCGCGAGTAAGTGGTACGCGCGCCATGAGTAGATGGAACGCGCGCCACACGATAATAATGGCACGCCGCTAGCACGGTATAAGCACTGCGAATCACGGTGAATCTGTAGTAGACCTGTTGACAACCTTCAATTTCAGGCAAACAATGGCTTTAATTTCAAATATGAACTTGGAAGTTCCCAAACCTTGAATTTGAAAATTCAAATTTCAAAAATTCGAGAATTCAAATTTTCAAATTTGAATTTAAACTCGGCACCTACTCGCAGTGCTTATGAAGACTAACTCTCAGTGGAAGAACTGGAAGAATCCCACTTGTGTTAATGAGACAACTCCATTGCGAAACAGCGATAACCTCAATGAATTAGCGATAAAGCACCCAAAACACTGCGTCGTACTTCACGCGGGTATCGTTTGTGCTTACAGCGTGTGGAAATGCGGAAAATATCATGGCATGCGGCTCACTTAAATTGCGCGCCGCTCGCACTCTCAACTAGGGCGCACCGTTCGCGATACAGTGCTGTGATGGCGCGCCCGCCGCCGCGCCGAGTGTAGAGTAGGCGCGCCGCTCGCTGGCTGCGAATGATGGCGCGCCGCTCGCACTGAAGCCTCAACTATGGCGCGCCACTCGCACTACTGCTTCAACCAAAGCGCGCCGCTCGCACAGCAGCCTCAAATAGCCTCAAATAGGGCGCGCCGCTCGCACTGTAGCGCTATTATGGCGCGCCCGCCGCCGCAGCGAGTGTCTGAGTATGGCCCAAAAATCTATGAAAGCTTACATGAATGGAAGCTGTGCTGAACTTTTTTCTGAACTAGCTGGGATCCCGCCAGCTGTAAAGGAATAAAGCTGATAATTCTGCAAAAACTACTAATGCAGATACTCGTACTGACACAATTTTTGTACCAGCCCCATTTTAGTGTACAGACGTTTGATAGGTGCACTTTTGACGGATTGCTCTTTGCAAAATTAGTCCGTTGTCATTTCATATCAGAACATTATCGAAATTTGCACTCTTGAGCACCCAAAGATACCCAATGTCCTCCTCCCTGTCCCGTTCTTGCCCTTCTACTTCCGTTACTTTCTAAACGGAATAATTGAAACATTGACCGAATGCAGAGATGAAAATCTGGATGCCAGCGCGTCAGTTACAATTTTTTTTATAACGAACCATTACCATCTGTGGAAGGAGGAACACAAATTAAATTTAGTCAATTGGTTCTAGAACGGTTCTTCAAGATTCTAATTCTATGGTCTTAACTGATTCGATCAAGGGCCATAGAAGTTCTCGAAAGCAAAAACATTTGGTTTGATTATGTTTGGTGGCATTAGTGGCAGTCCTGCAAATGTTTTCCAAGCGGGGAAGGGGCGGGGAGAAAGGAAAGGAACCGAGAAGCTTGCAAAAAATATATGGGTATTTGAAGTTGGCCACGATACCAAAAAAAGGTTCTGTTTATTTTAACATGTTTTGAAAAATACTTAACACGTTTTTCTCCATAGGGTGAAGGAGTTTTATGATGAAAATAATTATGCACATTCAAGAGTAAAAACAAAACACTTACGCAATTTGCGCAGTTTTATAGATTAAGTAATCACACGGAAACTTTTGCGACCCACTCTGTGGGAGAGGGGCGGGGGTATGGAATAGCAAGGGAATAGAAAAGCAAGATAATAAATCGTATGGAGTGTACGAAATATAAGCGAAATTGGAATGGATAAGTAAGCTAGACCATGTGAAATTTGAACTCAATCAAATACAGATGAAGAGTAGAAATCAGGGCTCGGCACGAGCTGGCACCAGAATTTCAAAACGAAGTCCTCTTTAATCTTGAAAATTTCGTACAAGTTCCCTTTGACCCTAAACTCAACGTAAAAAACCCTAATAAACGAAATGTCGACAAAAAAACGTCGCAATCTCCGTGTCTTTTCGGCCACAAAAACGATATCCCCTTTACTTTTTGCCTAAAAACGATAGCCAGCTTAACCCGCTGATAGCTGTGCCGAGCCTCGGTAGATATCAAGGTTTTGGAGAAGGGGGTGGGGGTTGCAGAAACTATTTCACGTATCCACTGGACACTGACTGCATTTGTTGAAATTAATCATGCGAACATTGTGTTGCACTCACGTACGATTCCTTCACGGATGATGAGAACAATGTCAAGCGATCCGGTTCTGATACAAGTGCAATAATTTACAATAGCACTTGAAAATAGACCATCTGGGACGAGTTTCAGGGCAATTGCACCCGGATGATACTGTTGGAACAGTTGTCCTTCCTCTAGTAGTCTTGGTACTTCGCTGCAATGTCGGAAGAAGGGGGGGGGGGACAAAGCGGGAACTCCGGGAACGATTATTCTTCAAAGCTATTTATATGAGTTATTGAGTTGCAGGTACGATTTTACTCGAAAGAAAAAATTTTCTAGAGAAATAGTTTCGTAAAAATTCTATGATGTGTATACCACGCCTCTTCATTCGAAAAGATATCTGTCATGCTCCCCCCCCCCCTGTTTTCAAACTAATTTCGGGCACACAGTGCCACTAGGAAAAGACAAGATAGAAAAGGGTCCAACCAAATGGTCCAAAGGATTATCGGCCCTTACCAACAGTGGAGCCTGCAGAATGTTTTTATGTGTGAAGGTCCAAAAAGTTTCCGGAGAGGAAACGGTATAGCTACACCCTCCGAAAAATTCTGTAAAATACTCCTCAATTTTTAGCGATCTTATTACATTTTGAAAAAAAAGAGTGCTGTCTCCAAAAAAGATCCTAAGCCTAATCTAGGAATTTTATGATTATAAAAATTTGAATCAAATAAGTAAAACGATTCGTTCCATAGTTCATGTAGAATAAATAAAAAATTGGGTGGTTTCACCCCCCCCCCTCCCCCCTTTCCTCTCCTCTCGCTTTTCGCGGTGGTAGAAAAGTCCCTTTCCAAAACTACGGGGCACATCCATGTTCTAATGGTCATGTGCATTCATTCCAAAGCATTTCTGTGTCATGACCCCCGGATCATCCTCAAAGGGAATGCGGCCGACGTCCCAGAAAACACGACTCAACCAAAAATTATGTGCATGAACGGCTTAGCATGCGAGAAAAATGTCCGTGTCCGTGCGTCACCTACATATCCACAACGATTGCATATAGTCAGGTCGTATGGAAAATTCGAGAAAAACACGAATGGAGTGAAACTCCGGAAATAAAGATTGCCGCGCATAAATGAACTTCTGAACGTGGAGAAGAGGGCAGGAGGGAGGGAGAGGAAAGGAGAATAGGGAGAAATGACAAGGAACTGTTCTCAGCTTTAAACTTTGAACTTAATTTAAAACTAAAAAAAAACTTAGAAAACTGAAACTAAACAAAATTTGGCTTGAAGTAAGCTTTCAACTTTTATCCTTTTGGCTACAAGTCTTCATGAAAAATCACGAGTCAAATACATGAAATTAAATCGAATTTTGCAAACTCGAAGGCTTCGATTTCGAATCATTGCATCACTTTCTGATAATTGATCTGTCCCTTTATTCACTTTGGAAGGTTGATCAATGTGTAGGGATCGGAAAATAATGGGAAAGGAAAACTGACGCATTGCTTATTGCTTCTTTTAAAAAATTAGGAAGTAAACATGCTCATCAGTTTTGTTTTGAAAAAATCAAGACAAATTCTCAAATTCTGCACGAAAAATGATGCTGTGAGGAAATCACCATTATTACAATTAGAAATTATGCTTTCTTTCCAGCAAGAGGGACGATGAGCAGATTAGGTCCAGGGAAGAGTAGGAAAAGAGGGCAAGCAAGATTTGTTAGCTTTATGGACAATGATCGTAAGCGAGTCGTCATAGCTGTGGCTTCTTCACTAGTCTCAGTTGAGTTCTTCTAAACTTTCCTTTTTATGTTTTTACAGCTAGAACGCACGAATAACAGGTTTCACCGCTCCGCTATACCCATTTACCCACTTGAAAACTGGTGAACTGCGTCTAGTGACCTTGAAAGCTAAGAAGAGCTTGCGATCTATTATTCTGCGTTTTTGCGTAACAATTGCTACAATTGGCTACAGGCTCACGCAACTTATGAATTCAAAATTTTTCCGAATCTGGTTAGTTTCAGTTCGCGTAGTTCTGTTCTGGAAATACATTGATAGCTAAATTATCTGCAAGTTTTGCCTTGGTATAGGATGCTTACAGCTCTGTTTAGCAAAATATTTGAAGAGAAGTAAAGGTGAGAGAAATGCAGTTTCTCCGGCAGACGATTATGTTTTGCCTGTAAAAGATTCCATTCCCAAACGTATATAGTGGAACGATCTTTGCCACTATTTAGAAGAATACAATATTACTAACAATAAATCTCAAATTTTCGCGTTTGGTTTCTGCCCTTGAAAAAATATAGATTATCATCGTAAGAAGCAAAAATATTTGTGAGTTTACTTCTTCATATTGTTTTTGATTTGTTATTTTTCGAATCTTCTGGTTGATTTCTTTAGCAGCGTCCAAGATTGATACAGTTATTCAATCCGCAGTATACAGACTTATGCGTAACCTCCAGAGACTTGCCTTACTCTTATTAGCGCATTCCAGTCAGCGGTGGTTCCACCTAATTTTAACGGTAAAAGTGAGCTAATTCTACGCCTTAACGGAAGTCTACTCAGCTTCTGAGGGTTTTCCCACATGTGATGAGATGTTTGGAAGGTGAATTCTTAAGGTTTCTCAGTTTATAGGCTCTGACGAAGGCGACTATGCCGAAACGTTAGGCCTCGGGCAGAGTTCACGCGATTTCATCGTTGACAAGACAAATGTTACGAATTCATTGCATGCCGATCTCCTTGTATTTCGGTTGTGATAGTTAGTCACGATTAATGGTGTTGGAAAACTACCACAAATGAGATGCAAGAACATTGGCATGCAATGTATTGTTATGTTACAGTTGTCTTGTTGCAATAAATCGCGACAATGAAGTCGCGTGAAATCTGCCCTTCGATGAATAAATTCTATAATAATTTTGGCTAAATCACTGAAGCAACTTACTCAATACACAGACTGACGTTCCGGCAAACTCGCCTTCTTCAGAGTCTGAAAAGTCGAAGACACATAAGCGAACTATCCGATCAAACAACTTGTCGACTACAGAAAAGAGACCAACCCTTTAGGAGAGCAACAGTGTCAACCAAAACACAAAATTAAGCCAGTACTGACCTTAACAGGTGACAGACAATGCAGTACAGTTTTTGACATAAGTGGTCTGCACCGCCAAATCTATTATCTGTTAAGGTGAGCACTGGCTTAATCTTGCGTTTTGGTTGAGGTTGCTTTCCTAAAGGGTTGGGCTCTTTTCTGTAGTCAACAAAGTGTTTGTTCGGATGGTTCACTTACGTTCTTCGACTTTCCAAAATCTTAAAAGGGCGAGTTTGCCGAAATGTCAGTCTGTATATTGTGGAATAAATATCTGATCTATGATATCTAATATGATATCCAATCTTGGACGCTGCTAAAGAAATCAACCAGAAATTTAAACTACGCCAAGATTTATGGATAGTCAAACATGGACTCTGTTAATTTCTGTATAAATAGCAATATTCTAAAAACCATTTCATATGCGAAATATAGAATATTCCAGTAAAAGTAAATTCATGTTACAGAAAACAATAACTGAGAAATTTGCAATGCAAATAAGATAAACCCATAGGCACCATGGAGAGTGAAAACAATGATGTAGGACAGATTTTGTGGGATCTTAAAAACTTTCCCGTTCGTTTTGTTAGAACATATCAGGATTGTTAAAAATTCCATGTATCCGCCCATCCTCCAAGCCATTAATGTCAAAAAATGTGAAAGTGAAGTTTATTCGACAAAAGGAAAAATCTTTGTTTGTTGTAAAAAAACAACTGCGAAAATCAAGGAATCACAATCTCAAAAATCCTGCGATTTCCTTTTGAAATAGATCTTCGAAGCTACGACCAGAAGACTCACGTAGAACGTAAAGAGTACGAAACCGCATTCAGATGTGTAACAACGGCATCAAAGAACTTGTTCTAGGGCGTAACGTACACACTCGCACACACGACGTGCATATACAGCTATGCGCAGCCATGCATAGTGTGTATCATACCGCAAAATAACAACAAGAGACGAGATCGCGGGTATCGAACCCGACGTCGAGCGCGAGAGGCGAAAGCTGATATCAAGGTCGTGAAACGGGTCGACTATCTATTATCATGCATTTCATTATACGTACGCTCCAAGAATGGAAGCGAATTTTTTGATGGAAATGAAGGGGCGGGGGGGGGGGGGGAGGGGGAACGAACAGTGAGTGATGGTTGAAAGGCGTGGTGTTATCACATCTGCGAAAATTCTGAGCAAAGAAGGATCATCGCCGTAGAGATCGGAATTTGCATATGGTTAGAGGCGTCTCATGGGGCTCGTACCAAATACTTCCATACCTGCTGCTCTGCTCTTTAGCAGAAGTCGTGAGCGTTTGAAAGTTCAAATTTGGCAGCATTCAGTGCCACATCATCAAGAATTAGTTGTTCAAGAACACTTATCTATGTTGACGTTGTGTGCACATTCCTCTCAGTCAGTACACTCAAAATCATGCTAATTATGCACTCCCAATCAGGTTTTCAGAGTATATTATGTTCGTTCATCCACTCATAACTTCTTCTTGAAAGTTGCGCAGCATGACGGAAAGGAGAGTTGAAATCAACTAATTAAGAAGCATCCAATAATATGGATTTCATTCCAGTTCGCGAGTGCGACTTGGGATCCTTTTCTTGTGAGGAGCCTATCAGGTTTTCAACATGGTTTCCAATATGCTATTTGATGAAAGGGGATCGCGGATATTACTTTCAAAGATGCAATGTTTCTTTAACTTTCGACAAGCAGAAACCATCTATAGGCACTTTAGAACTCGTGAAATTTTTGAGAATAATATTCTTTTCCCCTACGCCTCTTTTCAAAAAATTATGAAAAATATTGCACCACTGCGTTGCTAGCATTCGCTATGTAACTTAGCCATCATATTTATCATAGTTACGCAAAGATTGTGTAAAAGATAAGACGCGTCTACATGTATTCTCAAATATGCAGGGTGGCCGAAAAGTATGGGCGTCAGACTTTTCGTTTAATGATTTTTCCTAGGAAACGAAATTTTGTAAGATTATTTTTGCATGCCAAAAACACAGGCATCTTAATGTGTTAATCCTGCAAGACTGAGTTCCTGCACATGCATACAGACTTCAGCAGCTTACCTTGAAGTTGATGCGTCAAAAATGCTACTTGAAGAATGTATCCATTGCAAATCAGTTAAAATAACCCGATTATTAGTCGAATAAATTCTAAGACTTGAGGCTTTGTAGAGCACATTCCGAGGAATAACATAGTGCCGTAACAGCAGAAAACTCTCCTCTCCAAAATAAGATACGGTACTATAACTGTGGTGTTTACTGAACGCGCCGCAGCGCCTCTCGAGAGGAAGTAGACTCAGAAGTCCCATTAGCACCAAAAGACTTCAGTCCGCGTAGTTTTCACTTATCTTAATATAGAGACTGTCCATAAGCTACAGGCATATTAGCTACCATGATAGAATAATTCAGAAAAAAGATATATTACATGATGTAACCCCCATACTTATCGGCCACCCTGTAGATTTCCCGAGGCTTCACCAAACAGAGCCGCATCTCGTCGCCAAGGTGTAAAGCAAGACATGACTGCCTCTCCGAAGGCAGGAGTCTATCCGCAAGGTACGAGCCCATAGTGGAAACTCGACACATGAAATTCAAAGACCAAAGTCAACAAAAATCAGCCCTTCGGCTGACAATCCGGCAAGCAAGGAGAGATCCAGAGGCGATTGTGGAGATGCGCCCTATGGCTGCCGTAACTGTCGCTGAGCTCGGCAAAGTGTAGAGGGGTGGATACCTCAGTAAGGCCCGCCTCTGCGCAACACTGATCTTAGGCACATGCTGGTGCGTAACGCGTTAGAACCATTAGTTCACGGAGGAGGCGCCTTATAAAGGTATTCGTTTCTCTATCCCGCGGCAAATACTGATCGAGAAGTGCTCTCACCATGAAGCCGCGATAACTTGAAAATCGCTATATATTAGGTTGTCTCGAAAGTAAACTACTTTTTCCATCAAGTAAGCTGTTTTTGTTTTCATTATACTAAGGGCATCCTTCGATAGAGCAGATTAAGCCCTACAAATTATCCACCAAGGATCCGTCTCAGTTGCATTCTATTTAAAGTTTGATGTTAAACGAAAATTCTGTCACCTGAAAATGGATTTTTGCGAGAAAAATACCTACGGATCTCCAAATTGGTCATTATACAGTAGGCACACAGTAGTACTCAAATATGCCTTTACTGGATTTTTCCGCGCATGGAAAGCGAGAAAAAAGATAGTCCAAACATGGCAAACTCCGCCGCCACCCCCTACCAACATGTCATTGTATACTGCAAGCCTTATCAAGTGTAATCTTGAAATTTCACCTCTGTATGTGCCTTTATAATCGAGGAACACCAAGTTTTACATGAAAAATTCGGAAAAATGGCAATTTTGCATTTTCGAGCCATTTTTTCTCAATTCTGAGCCCCGGGAAAAAGCCACAAAGTACATTTTTACTACTATGTGTCTACTATATGAAGACAAGTTGGAAGTCCATAGGAAATTTTTAGAGGGGATTCGATTTTTAGGTCAGTTGGAAAATTTTGATTTTTGACTCCAAATAACCTGGACTATGAAGGGGGATCTTTTGTCATCATTTTGTAGCGCTTGCTTTGCTCTATCGTATGGTATCCTAAATCTATTAAGAAAACCAAAAAAAAATCTCAGTTTATTAGGGTGATCCAAAGGTAATGGGGTACCTCAATTTTTTGAACATTTTCTGACCTTTGGCCTTTTTTGGCCTCATTCTAATTAATTATGGATAACCAGCAATTTGAAAGTCTTTGTAAAAAGTGACCTTCGCAGGTTATCTTGAACACAGCACCTCACCTGCAATCTTTCGAGTGGCGCTTAGAAGAATCAGACTTTCTTTGAACTGCCTACGAATTTGTGCTGCAGTACCTTGAAGTACCCAGACATATGACATATCATTCGGAAGAGGTTTCCAAGCTCTTTTTAATGATTACGTGAGTGTGCAAAAATCCTCTATCATTTCTATAGAGGCACTTTAACCGAAATAAAGCGATGTTTGGCGCGGTTGTTCAGGTAAAAATCATGTTTTGACTCACAACGTTTTGAAAATAGGAAAAGTCCAGGAAAGGTGTTAATCGGGAAGGCACCTTCAATACATTCGGAGGCTCCTTATATACGAAGGAAGGCGGAGCTGAACCGAGTACAGGCCACAATGTACACGAGTTGGTGCGAAAGGAGATGTGCCGTTTGGCTACATATCTAGAGCGGGTACCACCCACTCTTGAGTGATTAGATACCTAAGAATGAGTAGCTCACCATTTAGCCTACGGGGATTCCGTAGGCTATGTAGAATACAGAGTTTATCAATGGTTGATGATACAAAAATCATTAACAATATACGTATGAGCTGTATCAGATAAAAACTTTCAAGAATGAGCTCATTTTATTACGATGAGAGAATGAATAATATGTCACCTAATACCTAATGCTGTATCTTCGGGGAGCTGGCGTTATGGAGCAAACCTACGCCGCAGTCTCTTGCGGTATATCCTGAGGGCCACTTTCGTTGCGTCGCCTTCAATTGCAGCCACACAAATAGCGCTGCTCCTGCCAGCGGATTAAGCCATTCCCATTGCCAAGATGTCAAACTGTATAAATGCAATAAAGAAATCATAAATTGAAAAATAGATGAACCTAAAGAATGAATCAAAGGCTGAATTCAAATTTAAAACTGTTCAAGAGAAGTGGAACATGGAATTAGTCGAGAAAAAGGACAAATTCCCCGTTACTGACTTTCCAAAAGAAATCGATTTCGTCTTCTTTTGTTTTCTCATGGCTTCTTTACCAACGCTACTTTTTTCCATCCTCAAAATCTTCTTTCAAATTTCGATCTCTTTATCTATGGAAAACATGGAGAATGGTCCAATCCGCTAGGTAACGCCGACTCCTTTGCGGCTGCAATTAGGACCGACGCAACGCAAATGGCCCTTAGGATATAACATGGGGAATGCGGCGTAGCTTTGCTCCATGACGCTACGCCGCCTTACCTTTTGATCTAAAGCGTTGGGATCACCAGTCTATCGTAAATTTGGTGACAGTCTCCTCACCTGTTGCTGCGCAGATATTCCTGGTGGGCTCACTTGTTTTACTGCGGCGGTGCTGCTCAACGTTCAAAATTACTTGGAATAGAGCTTTGAATTTAGGCGCTCACAAAAATAACGCCATGTGACAGTGCCCATCTATAGACTCATTCGGGAGCTTCTGTTTGTACTAACATCTGCCAAAACTTGGACTCAAAATTAGGCTTTCTGTTTGAAAAAACTGTATTTATTCTCTAAGTGCCCCATTACTTTTAGATCACCCTAATTTTGAAAATGGAGTTTACTTTTGGGACGACCTAACACATCCAGTCCAAGGCAATTAACAAGAAAGAGGATTCTTTTTGCTCCACTTCAACTAGAAAGGAAATTTTTCGTGACGACTTCACTTTCTATGGAAGATTACAGTTGTTGGTTCATGGAAAATAAACGTCCAAATTATTTCCTTTTTTAATAACGATATAAAGTTTCTTATAGAAGGGAAATGGAGAAGAAATCCTTTGATAAGTGAGACGTGAACAGATGTGATTCTTCACCGATCCCACACTCGCGACATGTCCATCTCCAACGGAAATCAGCCATGCTGGAATGACCTGTTCAGCAAACATAATAGAAAACCAATAATTACTCCGTCTGCTTTGTTCTCTACATTGTTAAGTTGCACCACAAGGACATCTCCAAATTTGATGACAAATATAGCATTCAAACTTCAAAAATCAACATCAATGAATCAAGTCAATGTAGATCTCGTCATCCATCCACGCCGAATCATCTATTATTCTTTGGGACCAAGAAAACTTATTCATAGCAATTAAATTTTTTATGAAGGCAGCTTTTTAAATTCGATTTATCTTAACTCAGGGTGCTGTACTAAGAAAAAGAAAAAAGCCAGCGGACAACATACAAAGCGCAACAGAGCACGTGTAAGTTACAGGGAAGTAGATGCAAGGCGAATGAACATCCAAATACAACCTTTTCTTGAATTCCTGTTAGTCTTGGGATGATGTGTCATAAAATCCTATTCATTCGTTATTCAATCTTCTTTCACATTTTGTGAACGGCATACGTAACTTTTTCTACAAACAGTTGATATCATTCGATCCTTCGTATTTTTAGTTACAATAAAAAAAACAAGATACTTTGAGACATGACCACCGCTGCGAGATGTTGCACATCTAGAAAATCATTCCAAAGGTCTTTACTTACCGTAACCAAGAAATCTGGAAGGTTTGACTGCGTCAATTTACTCATACCATTACTTGATTGCGGAAACATCGTCCGGAAACGATGAGCATCAGACAAGAGAACGATACATATACAGTGCTGGCCAAAACTACGAGTCCACCCCGAAAACTGGCGTAGCTCATCCGCTTCTTAACGAATTGTTCTAAAATTTGGTACATCTATGTGTTTAACAGGCTATCATCAGTGACTAGAACGGATCCCGTTTTTGTTTAATTATTCAGGAAAAAATCAAAAATTTTGAAAAAAGCAGGCTGGAAAGTTGGTCAAAACTATTTGTCCACCTAAGGTGTCCACCAAAGTAATTCTCGACTTCCAAAGTCTTTTGTGCATGAACATAATCGAAAGTCAAAGTCGCTTTAGTCCAGCGTGTCATACCGTTATAAGAAACACTTCTCTGCTTCGTTCAAAAATACTTTCATGCGTATTTTGTTCCGCAGAATGTGTTTTTATGGGTGATTTCGCAGTTTTTTTTACTGGTTTGGAAGCGATAGGGCTCCATCTATCTTATAAATGCTTAGCGAAGTGAGAACTAGAAAAAAAATATGAGTTTTCATATTTGAAGGGCACTCGACATAGACCTAACAGCAAGCCTGCGCTCAAATTTTTGCCTTCAAAATTGGTTTATGTTATTTTTATAAGCTCAAAATAATGAAGAAGCATTATTTACATAAAAAGAAGTTTGTACACTATACTCACAACTGTTCGCCAAGTCACATTTTGCTTTGTTTTCGAAGCATAAATCTTCGCTGTTCAATGATAATATTTAGGCAATACCCTAATTTCACACGTATAAGGCGCACTTTTTCGAATTTTCAAGCGAGCCGTTCAGCCGCTTCACTTTATTCCGGAAAGAAATCCTTACATCGCACAATTCTCTCAAGCAATATACAGCACATTATAGGGTCCTTTGGTTGTAAAGTCCTTTGACTTCTCTGGGCTGGTCGATTTTTTGGAAAAAAATCCCCCGCGCCTTATACGCATGAAATTAGGGTACTTACCAAGTGGTACCTTTTCTGATATGTTGCCACTATTTAGCTGCTAAATAGTGAAAACACCCTGTATTGTAGGTTGTCTTGTAGCCCACGTGAGCATCACGGTCAGAACAAAATAATTTCAAGGCTTTTTGCAAATCAGTTTTTGCAAAATGAATTCCTCAATTAGCCTGCATGCTAGGACCTGCGGAAATTTGCAACCACTGCATCCGGACTCTCATGGCGAACAACATTGTTATCACTATACTTCACGCTCATGAGAACATTGCAGAAAGAGTTTGAGGGCATAAATTTGAGCGCAGGCCTGCGGTTAGGTCTAAGTCGGGTGCCCTTTGAATATGAAAACTCATTTTTTTCTAGTTCTCACTTCGCTAAGCATCTATGAGACAGATGGATCCCTATCGCTTTCAAACCAGTAAAAAATGCGAAATCACCCATAAAAACACATTCTGCGGAACAAAATACGCATGAAAGTATTTTTGAACGAAGCAGAGAAGTGTTTCTTGTAATGGTGTGACATGCTGGGCTAAAGCGACTGTTTTGACTTTCGATTATGTTTATGCACAAAAGACTTTGGAAATCGAGAATTACTTTAGTTGACAGAAACCTTAGGTGTACTTATAGTTTTGACCAACCTTCCAGACTGCTTCTTTCGAAAATTTGATTTTTTCCAGAATAATTAAACAAAAACGAGATCCGTTCTAGTCACTGATGATAGCCTGTTAAACACACAAATGTACCAAATTCAAAACAATTCGTTGAGAAACGGATGAGCTACGGCAGTTTTCAGGGTGGACTTATAGTTTTGACCAGTACTGTATGAAATTCGAAACGCGGTTTAGCTGATTACGAAAAACTTTGAAGATGGCATGTACCAGAATGTAAAGTTAAGCTGGCTTGTAGTGTAATATTGAAAGAGAATAGTGTGCCTAAGTGTCTTGCGGCAGAAAATCGCATTGAATCAAGCAAGATCTCTGTAAGGAAATCCGCATGAGAGTTGCTTTTTGCTCACTCGCTGATTATGAAGAAAACTGCGTTCAAGAGCACTCGTGCCCAAGCCCGCCTCACCGAATTCCCGATGTGAACGTATGGGTCACCCATAGAGTCTGACGATGACGCGGCTGCGCGCGTCGCGTACGCAGTTTTGACCAACGCAATTTCTTGGCTTACTTCTCGTTTGAAAGCATTTTGTTGCATGAGTATGTTAGCTGCTACAAAGTTGAAGTGACTAGCTGAGCAATGAGATGTTTGATGCTGAACGTTCTTTTGACGCTTGGATGGGCGCAAAGACCGCAGTCGAATCTGTCGTCACGATTTTATGAATGCCCATGCTTCAAAATGTAGCTTTAATATTGAAACGTTTTTGGTCAAAGTGGCGTTTTCAAACGAGATTCATGCAAATTAATGAGAAAACTGAACGCTGACTTCAAATCACCGCTCGCTCACAACACCTGCTCAAAGTATGTATTTGCTTAGTCTGGAACATTTGAATGGTCGCACCTATTATATGACACAGATCAAAAAACAACCTGGAGAGTCTCTCATTAGGGTCAGGTACTGCAGTCGTTGGATGCAGATGCGGAAAAAGAAGCAACCAGCTGCATGCATTTTTTTTGGTAGAACTAGTCCAGTTGAAAGCACATAATTTGAATGCTTCATCAAGCTAGCTTTTCTTATGCTATGCATTACTAATCAAGTTTTAAGTGCTATGCATTACTAATCAAGTTTTAAGAGCTTAAGGTGGATAGATTATGGTCATATTCAACACTAATGCACGGTGAAAACGGCTGCTTGGCGGAAGGGAAATATTCTGAAATCAATCAGATTTCGCGAGATATACTGCGGCATACTGAAATTTTCTTGGTTTCATGCCTTTAACATTGCTGCTATAATTTAAAAGTGGCGAGCAGGTGGAAAAGATTGCAATTATGAGTTTCCGGAGTGAATCTTGTGGTAAGCATAGATTCCACCAACCATATAGCAGTCACACGGCACAAAGTTTTGTTACTATGTTAGGGCATTCGAAAAATCGTGATGATGGCGCGACCGCGCGTGACACCCATGCCCTCCCATTTCTTGGTTTCTATCTTTACTCAAACGGTTTTTCTGCTTACATATGATACTATCAAAACACTGGAAATAATGAGGTGGGCCTTGAGTTTATGTCTGTTTGGGTGTTCCATGCTCTTGTGTGCGCAAAAACCGCAGTCAAACTCTCGTCACGATTTCAAGAATGAGCCATAGTTCACGTGAAGCCATTGCACAGTCGTACTCATTGAGCTCATACTCTAATGCAAGTTGGTCGGAACAGCAGAAAATACACGATCTGCGTAATAAGTGGATCACTGATATTGCGCATTAATGAACAGATGAACGAATATAACCTTGATCAGACCATCCCACAAACGAACTTTCACTTCCCGAGGAGGAAAAAGATGTATTAAGTAAACTTGATTTATACTCTCCCATATTCGGCTTTTGGTGAGATATTTTGATCGACGACATTCTTTCACCAAATATTACTCAGAATTAAGAAGACGAATCAGGCTTAGACCATTTTTATGGAATCTACGAGGTTTAGGCTATCGATTCATATAAATGCTGTTCGCTAAAAATGTTTTTTTTAATTTAGTTAATGGGGTGTCGCACACCCCCCTTAAAAGCTGTGGCAGCCACAGCTTTCAAGAGGGTGTGTCACACCCCATTAACTGTGTCATAAAAACATTTTTAGCAAACCGTATTTATATGGATCGATAGCCTAGATCTCCTAGTTTTCAAAGGAATGATTTAAGCCTGATTCGTTCTATTTGATGAAAGCACAGCCATTAAAAGCGAAAAATGAGAAAAATAAGATTTTGGTTAGCTTCTAATTCCACGGTTTGAAGGTCTTTTGAAGCGGGATTTCTGAGATGGACAAAGAAGGAGTAGTGCTTTGTCTTGAGTGCAAAAACGGATAGCTATTACATCCTTGAAACGAAGTTAATCATGTCGGAAAATGACCACTTCACTTAGGGAGCCTAGTATCTTGAATCTTCAGAATTCGCTCAAACTTTGTCTACAGGGGTTAATTGACATGCTCATTATGGATGTTGCCCATTATGTTTGACAGGGCCTTCAGGTTATGCTATCTTAAGTATATATTAGATTGAACCGAAAGTTCTGTCGTTTCTTTTCAAAAATTTGTAGCTTTGCGCTGTTTCAACGGATTTGCTTGCATGTAATTTTGTTAGAAAGAATAAGTCCTTTGCTTTCAAACGCTGTTTTGCGGAGCTTCCGTTTCACATTGGGTGCGGAGAAAAAAATGGAAAACTAAGACCATATAAGATTTGACCATTTTGAGGTAGGTCACCAAAAATCTGCAATGCTGCAGAAAAATCTGAAATCGTCAGCACATATGTTCCTTAGCCCACTCTTTGCAACTGTGAAGAGTTTGTGCTGTTTGGACGTCTCTATGAGAAGTTATGAATGTCGAGTTTACTATGGAAAACGCCAAAATTAATTGATTTGTCAATTTTCGCGAAAATCATAACTTCTCATAGAGACGTCCAGACAGCACAAACTCTTCACAGTTGCAAAGAGTGGGCCAAAGAACATATGTGCTGACGATTTCAGATTTTTCTGCAGTATTGCAGATTTGGTGACCTAACTCAAAATGCTCAAATCTTATATGGTCTTAGTTTTCCATTTTTATCTCCGCACCCAATGTGTAACGGAAGCTCCGCAAAACAGCGTTTGAAAGCAAAAGACTGATTCTTTCTAACAAAATTACATGCAATCAAATCCGTTAAAACAGCGCAAAGTTACAAATTTTTGAAAATGAAACGAGAGAACTTTCGGTTCAACCTGATAATTCAGGGGGGGGGGGATCTATTAAGACAGCAATCAGGGGGAGACCCTGGCCAGCCATAACCCTTTAAAGGCACCGTCCACTGAAAGTGAGGGTTCACGAGATTCGATGGCATACTAATGTGAGCCCCGACACTAGGCCAACCCCAAGTTTTCCCGCAAAAGATTGCTTCCGGAGCGAGAAATGCGCTCTGGAAGGTACGTGATCCGTAATCCAGAGCTGGTCACTCCGCCCATTTTGCAGCTTTGGGGGCTGCGGCGCTAATATACGCCGGGAACCGCGCCGCAGCCCTGCAAACTGCACTTCCACCCGTCCCGCTTTCTCCAAAATAGGTTTTTTTGGAATTCTCGACTTCATATTCGAAATCAGGGCCATCAGAAGGCCCGAAAGCGACATATGGAAGTCGAGAATTTGGGCGGACGGTGCCTTCAAAGGCAGTGGCTCGGGGAAATTGCGACTGCGGGCTTTCCACGACTGCGTGGCTTTCTGGACCAGCTAATCCGATACTGCGCTTGAAAGGTCAAAAAAAGTGCTTTTTGGCATCTCCGGGCCTTGGAGATTGCTGGAGGGCGGGGCGAGAGATTCACCCCAAAAGGAGCAACTGACTGCTGGAGACTGTAACTCTAATTGGCTGATCAGCTTAGCCAGCCATCGCGATACAGTTTGCCGCCAAAATAGGTGGAGTTACAATCTCCTGCAGCTGGTTGCTCACTTCGGAGCGAATCCCTCGCCCCGCCCCTCCAGCAATCTACAAGGCCCGGAAACGCCAAAAAAGCACCTTTTGAATTTTCAAGCGCAGCACCGGACTCATCTGGTCCAGAGCCATGCAGTCGTGAAAAGCCCACAGTCGCAATTTTCCCGAGCCACTGCCTTTAAAGGTCAATAGAGAATCTCTACTTCTAATCAAATTTTGACAGACACGTTTATATACCTCCAGGCCATGCACAATTAAAACGCGCCATTTGTTCGTCTACCGGGACTCAATGCTATCATGTCGATGAAGAATCATGCAGCACCGTATTCTGACAAGATCAAGCTAAAAACATCTGAAAATCTCCTGCCGGTCCTCACCATGACACTAGCAAGGTTCTTCAAACGTATCTGATGAAAGGCAAGTTTCCGAGCCAATGGGCCACAAAGACAGCTTTACTGCAAACAGAGATCCCTGCGACATTATCAACTATCGCCCAATCTGCCTAGTTGCCTGTAGCACACTAATTACGAGAGTGATTTACTATAGTACCGAAAGAACTAGACGAAGGACAGGTATGGAGTAAGCTGTTAGTAGGGTTAATAAAAATTTCGAGGCAAGAGAACACATATTTACGACTTCGAACTTTCTGAAGCATCGCGAGTGTACAAGATGCAGCTCTGTGCCATGCTCATCATTTCGAACCTCCGAGACTGACCCTATCATTGTTGATTAAAGGGCAATGTCCGGGCAAAAACTTGATTTTCAGAAAATTCACTTACCCAGCTCAGACAACTGGCCGGAACTTCCGCAGCGCTTTCGCAGGGTTTCCGCAGGTGACCCGGCGGAAATCCTGCGAAAGCGCTGCGGAAGCCCTGCAATCTCAGGGTGCAGGGTTTCCGCAGCGCTTTCGCAGGATTTTCGCAGCACTTTGCGCTTTTAATCCGCGATCCGTTTCTTCCATATCAAGCTTCCTTTTTGGTACTAGGATTTCCTTTCCAATACTAGGTTTTCGCTTTTTACTAAGGCATTATTTCTTTGATGTGGAAATTTCTCTAGACTTTCTAGATGCTAAGAGACGTAGACAGCGCGAGATAGCTTCAATGAGAAAGCAAATGGCAGAGTGTATTGTTTTATGCAGGGTACCATATAGAAAATCACAATAGGCCGAAGTTGATAATTGCAAACTAACAGATGAAGTGAAGTGAGTTGATGAATGTGAGTTAATGAAGTGTTCATAAATAAATATACATAAAATTACAGAAGCATTCGAGTATATATGCATAACCGAATAAGTTTAATCGGCAGATATGAAGAATTAAAAAGTGTTATACTGATGGAAGAGTAAAGAATAATGAAAGAATAAGATAAAAACAAGAATAACAATCTCATTCACAAAGGATAATATGCGCTTTGAAGCGAAGATGGTCCTGTGGGGAAATAAACCGTTTCCACTTATCGGGTGTATTTTGACCTTGTCCGCGCGACTGAAGCCGGCTTCGGCCTCCCTTCCTTTCTGTAATGAGAATTAATTGAAATTTCGTGATGTAAATCGTGCCTTGCCGCAAGTGTTCCATTTTGCAACTTCTTCGCCAAGAAATACGGAGCAAATTTGGACGATTCATTTGAAATTTTCAGAAATTTCGAAACCTCAACAGTAGAAGCTCTGAGACGGATTTGAAAATACAAGAGTTTTCTGCAAAAATAAAGGCTTTACTTTGACTTGAATTTTTTTGGAATTTTCAAATTTGGAACGACAGAACTTTTGCTTTAATCTAATATTCCCGCATTTTCCACACAAAACAGGTATGTGTCAGACTCTAAGGCAGGTATGTGTAAGTTAAAGTTATTATAAGTTATTGTTGAATTTTCATAAATCAATACTTAGGAAACAATACTAATGAATCAAAAGCTCGTCCCCATCCTTTTCAAAAATTCGAAACTTTCTTCCTTCACATCCGATCTGCACATGCTTATTTTGAAAGAAGACATGCTTTCTAATGGTACCTGAGGCACTTTTTGATAGCTCCAAAGGTAGAAGCCGGTGAAGAAAATTATTCTATTTCAATATTCCCCATGTGTGGTCGCAAAAGTCTGCTTGCAGAAAATTGGAGCATTCGGTTTCATAGCTAATATTACCTACTCTTTTTGAGTGTACAAGATTGCGCTGACTGAAGGTCTCATAAAAATTCTTGCTCTTTGAGGAAGCCGTAAAAAAGAGTATATATGATTTTTTTGGCATTTGCTTCAAAAATCATAACTTTTCATAAAGAGGTTATTAGCGCAAACTTGGCACAGTCAGAAAGAGCAGGCTATAAAACCTATAATGCTCCGATTTCCGTTGCGAGTTTCAGTTTTGCGACTAAACGCAGAAATTTTAAGAATGGAGTAATTCCCTTCTCCTGCTTCTATCTCTGGAGCTTGCTTCCGTTAAAAGGTACTTCAGGTAGGTACTGTTGGAAACGTGAATTTGAAAATAATTATGTGCAGATCCGTTGAAGGTAGGAAGTATCTGGGAGAGAGAAAAGCATTTAAAACAACAAAACAGAGGAGCAGAGAAGGATAAATATATTAAAGCAGTGGCGGTGCAAGAAACTTTTTCAGGGGGAGGGGGACAAAGAATTATTTGGGTTTGTGGGCGTGAGCCACCGAACAAAGGGCAATTTAGGAATGGTTGAATTTTCGTGGTTCCAGTTTTTGTATGCCCTCGATTTTTTTATAGCAAAAATGGGCGTGGAGTGAGCCACACCTTCGAAAATTGCCTAAACAGACTACTTTAGAGTTTAGAAGAGCTGATCTTTCATTATCTAAAATCGCAGACTACTATGAATATTCTTGAGACCCATTATGCTCCGCCCCTTTCTTTTGATATATTTCTACCCACATTATTTCTATTTTACTCAATCACTCAACACTATTATTTAAAAATTTCTCGAGCTATGATTTCAAATCATAAGTTTTGAACTTTTTTATCTTGAATCAAAAATTATTATTTTGTGATGTGTGCAGTGTTGTGAGAGGAAAAAGATTTGAAAATCAAAAGCAGAGAGTAGAAAAGGATAGACACACGAAAAGCAGTGGCGGCGCGAGAAATTCATTTGAGGGAGAGGAGAGAGGGATTGAAACTTTTGGGTTTGTGGGCGTGTGGCCACTTCCAGCAAAAAAAAAAATTCAGGAATGGTTGAACATTTGCGGTTACAATTTTTGTACCACCTCAATTCTTTTTAGCATAGCTCCTTCGAAAATTGTCCACAACTATTAGGTGGTTAAGTACGTTCGCCACTCAAAATTACGTTCGCCACTTTTTCAAAAAATCATAATTTTCTTTCGACTCGATGGATCTCTTTGATTTTTTATTCATCGGAGAGGAAATCATTCTCTTTACAGCGATATCTCTGCCATAAATTGGCTCAAGAAAGTGCGCGAGTTAGAAGCAATTGAAGATTACTCAACTTGGCATTTTTCAAGCAGGCTCACCAAAAAATTCTCAAATTTTTTGATAGAAAATTTTTTTCGATAGAACAAATTATGTTCTTTACTATAGTGCCTTTTCCAAAAACAGAAAAGATTAAAATTAGAAGCAAATAAAGAGAACAAATACTTCAGTTTTGCATGCTCAAAAATGCCCAAAAACGTCACAGAAAAGACGGGTTATTCATGAACATAGGTTTTGTGACCTCCTTCTAGCTGACAGAAATTCGTGCCAATCGAAAGCAATTTTGATTTTCGTAGAAAATCAGATTCGAGAACTCGGTAATATTACGAAAATCAAAATTACTCTCGATTGGCACGAATTTCTCTCAACTAAAAAGAGAAGGTCACTAAACCCATGTTCATATGGCTTTCCCGTCCCTTCCGACGCAGAACTGAATTAATTCTCTTTATTTGCTTCTAATTCCAATCTTTTTTGTTTTTGGAAAAGGCTATGGTAAAGAGCATAGCCTTCTCTATCGAAAAAACTTTCAAAATTTTTTCGTGACTCTGCTTGAAAAATGCCAATTTTGAATAGTTTTCTTCAGTTGCTTGTAACTTTCAAACTTTCAACTTTTTTATGCCAATTCATTTGCGAAAGTACTGCTGTAAAGAGAATGATTTCTCTTTTAGATGAACATAAATTCAAAGAGATCCATCGAGTCGAAAGGAAGTCATGATTTTTTGAAAAACTGGCGAATGTACTGGTCCCACCTAATTTAAATCTGAAAATTTTCCAAAATATTTCAATATTCACCAAGAGCTTGTAAATCACTTTGAGATTTCGGTGACCCATTTTTCTCGCCCCCCCCCACCCTTTGTTTTGATATATTTCTACCTAATCACTTCTGCTTTATTTAGATCCAGTGCATATTTTCTACAAAGTAATAGTTTTAAATTACTTGCATTATTATTTTAATCAAAGCACATAAAGCAAATTCGCATACTTGAACAAGGGCGTTGTGCTCACAAAGTCCCTCCATTGAGTCCTTTTCCAGCACTCCAGCAGCTTGGTGATTGTTGTTCACACACCTGCACCGATGCCTGAAAGAATACTTAGAATATGGATGGGTATAGGTTTACTTACGCCAACACTGAAGAAAGAAAGAAAAAAGAGAAAGATTAGAGGAGGAACAGAAGCGAAACAGTATGGAAGAAAAGAGTGCGCTATGCGCTGTTGATGTTGCGTTCGCTATTTCGCAATCGCGAATGCATGCGCCCTCAAAGTCCTGCGAAAATGCTGGCAGGTCAAAGTGCTGCGGAAACCTTACGAGCCTCACTGCACTTTCGCAGCGCTTTATGCAAAGTGCTGCGGAAGCTCCGGTTTACGATCGCTGTGACGTCAATTTCCTGCGGAAACCTCGCATTTTGGAGCGTGCACTTTCTCAATGGTTAAGAAAGTGCTGCGGAAACGCTGCAAGTTCTGCTTGTCCTGCGGAAGTTCCGGTGAATTGTCTGAGAGGGTTATCCGCAACGCTGAATCCGAAAATTCACACTGGAGAGCGCGAAAACGGCGAACAACGGCTCTAACACAGGAGGGAAATCAGAGGTGAGCGGAGTTTTCCCCACTGTGAATTCGCTCCCTGCTTCCTAAGCGATCTTGTCGGTTTCGATTTCAAGTCATGCGTTCGCACTTGGCCGATGGAGATACCAGGACGGCTAGCGAAATTAGCGAAATTAACTTCGCCTCGGACGCTGGGAGCGCGAATTCACAGTTGGGAAGACCCCTCCCACCTGCTGATTTCCTTTATGCCTTAGAGCCTTTTTCGCCATTTTCTTCTAGTATGGACCTTTCGGATTCAGCACAGCAATAGACCCAGGTAAGAACGAACCTTCAATGACGACTTTTTGGCTGGACATTGCCTATAACCAAAACATACCATGCACATATATCTTAGTGATCAGTCTGACTACTCCAAACCTGTATCCGTGACTACAATGACGAGGGGAGTCCCCCGTTATGGAAGGACCGCGGGCGAACGCCGCTGCGGCTTTTTCATCATTGGGGCCGTCCCTTCACCCCGAGGACGTTCATGCATGCAGGCCCAAAAGTTTGTGGAAATTGTTATGTTGACCCTCCATCGTATTCACATCGTAAACCTTACGCTGGAAAATTATTTTGAATGCAATAGAGAGTGAGTTGGTTATAATCTGCATTGATTCCGTACTTTGCTAGCTAACTTTCTCGTTTACCTAGCATTACTTATAATAACGGGCTAAGGGTTGTTTGCGTGTTTTAGTGTGTATGTGCGTAAGTCTGTCTGCAAGGAATTCGTACAGCAAGTTCCATCCAAGCTCTTGAGCCCATTTTTTTGCACAAGACATGCCTCTAGCATTCTGGTTCTTCATGTGACAGTTGCAAAACTTACAAGGGAACCGTGTCGAGTCGCAGTGCCCCTTTCCAGATGAGACCCATACTGCTTTGAAGAGCATTAATCAGTGATTCCCAATCTGCTTTCCAAATCTGCCAAGCGCCTCTGGATGCCGAGTTATGCTCGTTTTTCAGGTCAAAAATTGAACGCAAAACTGAAGCAAAATCGCCCAAATTTGCTCAAATGGTCCAGTGTCAAGTATCAGAGCTGTTTATGCAATGGATACATTTTATTTAATATGCTAATACCTTAACGTTGCTTTATTTAAGCGCTGGAAGACTGTAACAATCAATTTACCTAAATTCTGCATTCATTTTTCGTTCTGAAGAACGGTCATAACTCGGCGTCCAGAGGCGCTTGGCAGATTTGGAAGGCAGATTTGGAATCACCGCTTAATACGCTTCAAAGCAGTTTGAGTCTCATCTGGAAAGGCCACTTCGACTCGACACGGATTCCTTGTTAGTTGTTTATATATTCATATAATGACCAAAGTGTGAACTCTTTGTTGCAGAACTGCTGCATTTAATCTGATCTGAGCTACTAAATCATCTATGTAAAGTCGCAGGGCTTCTTTGACCTGTATTGTTGTCTATTGTGTCTATGTAGTCCTTCCTAGTCGATTCGTATGTGTTTATGTGGTGTTTTAATGGTTTTACTAGGTTTGAATTGTTTCGTGTCGGGACCACGCGATCGGGCGCGCATGCACATCTTCTCGGGCCGCTATATAAGGCGGCTCTGCTTGGCTCAAATCAGGCTCTACGTCGGCGATGCTACGAGGAGTGCGGTCGGGTCTCAATCGAGGAGCCAAGTCGAGGAGACGTGGACGCGCCGATCGCATGGAGGACTGTTTTTCAATAAAGAATCGCTTCATACCCCTGGACACCACGCCGAGCCCCCGCAATAGCGCCTACCTCAAGGCCAACTATTGCCTGATATGGGAGAGACCAAGTCTCTTCTTCTTGCTAACATCTAAAGAAAAAAACAATTTATCAAAACGATCACACAAACAAGACTACTACAAGTACTGGTCACAGGTAAACTCAAATCAACAGCTGAAAAGTGATTTTAAGCGCATACACTTAAATACAGCAAGTATAAATAAGTATCATTTTAAGAAGAAAAGAGAACAAATGTCAGATCTCTGGATGGGCAAATTTCGAGATATGGCAGGGGGACATCTATGCTCCGTTCGCAACATGGTTCTGCCTATGCACTTGATGTCACCAACGTGTAAATCAAACTGTAAAACAAGAATTTTTTTGGATAAAAAAGAACTGAAGTAAGCAAAAATCTTTCAACTTACGCGTAGAGGTAGTAGAAGAACGATAGCAAATAGAAAGCAAGCTTAGCCCAGCTAGCGCGAAGAGCCGCGCTCAATTCATTGCGGTTGAGAATCGTAGTTGGATCGTAGATGCCGGGGCCAGATATGACAGGGCGTCGCATGTATCTGCAAAAAAAAAACTTTTTGCTGCACCTTTCGCAAGCTCTACTTCCGGCGCTAGTCGTCTGGTTCACAGTTAGGAAATTGTATTCAAAAAGTCAGCAGCATCTCACGAAAGTCTAAGACAAACGATTCTGAGACTGCAAAAACTTCAAATGAAATAAGCATTGAGCAAGCCCTAGCTCGACGTCGGCAAAATTTGTCTGTATTGTCTGTACGCATTTTGAGGTGCAAAAAAAAATCGAGAAAGGAACATAGCAACAAATCAATAAACGTTGGTAAAATAAACTTGCCTAGAGGCCTTAGAAGTTTCAAAAACAAAAGATACAAAAAAAGATCTAGAAAACCATGAACTCACGTGGCGATATGATAGAATGCGAGCGGAAGGTTCATTAGAGTTGCGAACATCTGCCAACTGATAATGAAGAGAAACGTGTATGTCATTTGTATCGCATATTCCGGCAGAATCAACTGCAACAGTAGAAATATGCGAATGGTTTCACTAACACTGGACCACTAATATTTCATTTTTGACAACTTCGAACAATGTTTTTTCTTCTCTCTCTCTCTCTCTCTCTCTCTCCCATCTCAATAATTAGAAGTGAAAGCACGGAATGCAGTATCATCAAAATCATTATCTAATAGCAACAAAGGCCAGAAAGCAGAAAATATCTTCTTGATAGACAAAAGTATATAGATAAGCACACACCTGATTGAGGTTCCGACATTGCTCTATAGGATTTTTATAATCTGTCTTCAGCTCATCAATGCAGATTACCTGAAAATAGTATTTCTCAGAAACATACAAGTAATTATGTTGGAGAGAAAATGTTTTCTTTTTTGCATGGATAGTCACTTGCGACTTCAAGCACTCAAGCACATAATAAAATAGCAAAAAAGAATTTAATATAGGGCAAGAGAAGATATCTGTCTCTCGAATTGCATTACACCGTTGGAGGAATTTCCTACTTTTAGAACAGCCTCTTTTGGCTGGCAAAAAAGTGTTTTTTGAATTTTCAAGTTAGATTGCGACACTTGTTATAACGACTAATTTCGCCGAAAAAATGTGGATTCCACAAAGACAAGAATATGGTTATCCTCATGATGCAATCAGAGAAAAGTGAAAATGAAAGTGCACTTGCACCACCGAAAACCGTTAAAGTTTCGGCGAGCTTGCTTCAAGCTTTCAATCACATAATAAAACAACTAGCAAGAAAGGATACAGTATTAGGCAAGAGCAAATATCTGTCTCTCGAACTGCATTACATTGGAGGACTTTTCCATTTTTGGAAGAACTTCTTTTGGCTATCCAGAAAAACATTTTTTAATTTCCAAGTTAGATTGCGACATTTGTTATAACTTCGATAATTTCGTTAGTAAGAAAAAAATGTAAATCCGCAGAGGCCATATGGTCATCCTCATGATGCAATCAGAGTATGAAAGTGCAAATCTTGCACCACTGAAAATCGTTAAAGTTTCGGCGAGCTTGCTTCAAGCTTTCAATCACATAATAAAACAACTAGCAAGAAAGGATACAGTATTAGGCAAGAGCAAATATCTGTCTCTCGAACTGCATTACATTGGAGGACTTTTCCATTTTTGGAAGAATTTCTTTTGGCTATCTAGAAAAACATTTTTTAATTCCCAAGTTAGATTGCGACATTTGTTATAACTTCGATAATTTCGCTAGTAAGAAAAAAATGTAAATCCGCAGAGACCAGAATATGGTCATCCTCATGATGCAATCAGAGTATGAAAGTGCAAATCTTGCACCACTGAAAATCGTTAAAGTTTCGGCGAAGATGAGCAATAAATAATCAGACAAAACTAAGGTAATGAAAGATTTTTGGAAACACTTTGAAAAAAATTTGACTTACCGTGTAGATCGCAAAAAATATGCAAAATGCTACAGCAATCAGCGCAATGAGGTAAGCAAAGGCAGCGAATGTGAAAGCCATTCCCGAACCTGAAAAGAGTGTCTGATTCACTAGAGACAGTAGCTGTGTGTACAATAGTGTTTCTCTCGGCGCTCGAACACGTACGCCGAGAATAGCATGAATCATAATGATGTTTTAAACGCATAAAAACGTTGAATCACCGTCTTTTGGCGTGCTAGCGGCACGATTCAGTAGTTCAGGTGCAAGCATACGCATCCTTGTTTCAGAACAATGTCAATGAGCTCAAGCTCAGAAGAAAGCAGGGGAACACTAGGTGAAATGCAAGCTGTTGGCTATCGATCAGCTGTTCGCACGAAATGAGATGAACTCGCATTATGCGAGCCATAAGCAGTTGAGCTCTAAGCCCCTGGCTTCGCAACCAAATAAATGCTCACGTAAGGTTATTTTGGTGTGAGAAACACTGACGACTCCTCCTAGATACGAAAAGGAAACAAACAGTGTGATAGAACGGCGTGAAATGCTTTTTGTTGCGTAGCTACTAAACAGATAAAAACAGGTGGAAATCGATAGCCTGCACTTTCCTCCACGGCAAATAAAATCAAATTGCATTCTATTCACCTAATCGCTTTTGCAGTTTAGAATGTGTACCCGCAAAAAACGTTGCTATAGAAATTCATAAACAAGGTTTTCTCCGTATAAATTGAGTAACCAGAGAAAAACATTCCAAAAGTGCTTTCATAATGTCACTCAACAATGACTGAGGTTCTTAACTTATTGGCTTTCGGGACAGATCTATGGCAATATGCATTTATGTAGATTCAATGCTTAGATGTACTCATATACGATTATCGGAAAATAATTGAGATTTTAAAAATTACTGACTTTCGGGATAGAATTCTACGTCGATATGCATTTATGCAGATTCAATGCTCACTCGACTATTTATGAATTAGTTTCTTAAACATCAAACGATAACTTGTATGCATTTTCTATAACAAGTTAAAACAACCGCCATGACCCTTGAGAGAATCCTGCGAAAAAAAATTTAGAAAGTACAAAAATTTCTATTTAGAAGAGAAGATATTCTTGAGCGCAGTAGCACGAAGATAAGGGAAAAAACATTGTGGGAACATAGTGGAAAAAGGACAGGAAACCAATCCTGCTGCTTTTCATCAAAAGCTCTATTTTGCCACTTGATTGCGACGGTTTTCCGTTTACAATCTAAAATGGCGTTAGTAAAAAGGTGATCCCATGACTTCTCGTAGAAAGAGACTCTAAGAAATGGGTTTAGGCACGTGATCAAAGATGTGATCGTTTGTTTATGTCGACCTTTTTGTAACGCATCAGTTACAAGTGGGACATGCTCTTCAGAACGAAGCGTAACAGAACTTCCAACAATTTATTTCACTTGTGTGCGAAGACGAGCAATCCGCGGAAGCCTCGCCTAATGATTACTTGTTCTTCTACTCCGAAAAGGCGCGCCAAGTGAAAGAGAGATAAAAATTCCATATCCGAATTAATTTGTCAGTTTTTGGGATTCAAACAAATCAAACAATAGTGGGTCGTATCCCAAGTGATCTATGATATAACCTTTAATTCAACTGGCTTGGCAGCTGGAAGGCGGGACTTTGCTAATTAACACGTTGACGACCGCGCCATTTTGGGCGAAACTCACACTAACATCCTTCGCGCATTTGGCCCGTGCATACGCGCGGATGCACGAAAACATTATGTAGGAGTCTTTTTGGCACTTATTCATAAAACATGCGTACTTTGTTCAGACATACAGGTATATCACAGAGCCTTACCAGGACTTACGCAAATCAAGGTTTTTGCATGGATTTTCCCTTCAGTAAACCATGCAATGGCTATATCTGAGAAATCCCTCTTCGAGAAAAGCGCTGTAATACCAGGTGTTTTTTGCCTGATTCATCCTTATTTGATTTCAAAACAGCTATACAGAGTTTTCACCTTCTCAAAAAAACGTAATTACCATGTATTGACTACATCAGAAACGGACTGACTACCAAATTTTGCGGCAAAACCTTCTAAACAGCTGCCGCGATGCCCTGTGTTCTGTAATACAATCAGGCCACTAGTAATATTACTGCATAGAAGTTACCTTGAAACTTCTCGTTTGCACCTAAAAAACTAGCGTGCGTATGCGCGGATGCACGAAAATGCTAAACGGGAGTCAGGGCGTGCATGCATGCGGATACACAAGGTCGTCAACGTGTTAAAGACCCTCGAAGCGGTCTGCGTCTCTCCGCGCGCGTGCTCTCTGCATTGCCTAGCCTTAACACGTTTCGGACCGGTGCTGCACATGGTGCAGCACGCGCCTTCGAAGGACCTTTTCAACGTTTACAGGAGGTTTTCTTTTTGTCCAAGGTTATCAAGTCAAAGGCCTAAGCTTCTACTTTTCAGATAACTATGTAAAGTTGTGCAGCCGATATTTGTTTAGGAGATATGAGCACAAATCGAACAGCAGTTGCAACGAAGTGCGGCAGCGCGAACGACGCGTGCGGCGTCGCAAATTTTCTTAGCTTTGAATACGAAGGGAAAAACCGTAGTTCTAATAGTAATGTATATCGTGTACAACAGAGATACTTTTGGATACAATTAGAAACTGAAATCTTGTTCCTATCTTTCAAGAAAGCACTGAAGTGCTTCTCAAATGACAAATTCAAACACTTCGAATTCACTCAGGACTCTGGGCATGGATCTTATCTGACATGCTGATTACAGATGTAGCACACAATCTACGAATTAAGGTCCCTTTGCCGGCTAACGGCTGAAAGTACCCTTTTTTTCGCCGCGCGCGATTTCGCGATCCGAAACGTGTTAATTAGGTTCACGAAGCCCCGCCTTCCAGCCGCCGAGATAGTTGAATCAAAAGGTACATTACACTATCACCGCTGGATGCAGACATGGTTGCTGTAGAACGCAAGAAAGTTTGGAGCACTCACCGCTACAAAGCAATACTCTTGCGAAAAATGAGACACACAATGACCAAACCGACATGATATGATGATGATAGTGGGTATCTAACATGTAGCACCAAACTGTGCAGCGAATGAAGCACATTATAAGGCAGCGTCCCGGCAGATTTTGCATTTCCATCTTTTTGCATGTTTTGGGCCTTCTCGACCCGTAGATCGCGAATCTGAGCTTTAAAAGGGGTGAAAAGTCCTTTTTCGAGGCGTTTTTTTTCAATTTCCAAAAGGCAGCTCGGACGAGAATTTTCAAAGGAAAGTCGGGAGGCCCTGGCACGAAGACCTTCTGTAATTTTGGCTTTGTATAGCATGCACAATGCGGGAAAGCGGTCGGGGGGTCCCGCGCCGTCTAGCGGACAATATTCGTCCGAACAAGGTTACGTGTTGTTTTACGCAACACGCGCTCATTTAAGCGGCGTCTAAACTGTGCGGGACTCACAGGAATCGTAGGAATCGCAGGAGTCATAGGAATAGCAGGAATAGTATGGCCGATCCCTTAGGGGAGCGAAAGGAGGAAGGGGAGCGGCGCTTGGGCCGCCCCCGTGGCTTGCAGAGTTCACATTTTCGGCGCGAAGTTGCTGTTTTGGCTAACTTGGAGGGCCTCCTATCCATCTGTGTCAAAATCTGAGGAAGGTCAATCTGCCGAGCCGCTGCCTTTGAGTCTAAGACCAGAGGCCGATAAAGTCTCAAAGAGATTTCAAGAGATGCGATTATGCATTATTCCGAACGACTACAATGATAGAGAAAGGATTGCAAATTTAAATCCAGGTGAACCTATAACTCGAGGAATGTTGCCACGCATAAAGCAGCCACTGGTAAAGAGAACGACGTTTACACAAGAAATCTGGCACTCATGTGATTGACGCATGCAAGGGAGAAGATAAATCATTGAAAACTTCTTTTCGCAGTTCAAACGTAAAAGATAAAGAGTGCATGACCTCCTTTGAAAAGCGAACAGGAAACATGTTTCGATATTTCGATACTGACGATTGTATGCTGCGAGAATCGAAAAATATCTACTTGATTCATGATTTATCGCAGATCAGTCAACAAACAGATATAACAAGTCTATGATCAGCGCTGTTCAGAACGCTCATAAAACCGAATAACATGCTCTCTTAAGACACACATATGGTACATCAAGCAATTAAAACTTATATGGTACATCAAGCAGTTAAAACTTATCATTTGAAAGCTAGGGCCTATTCAATTTCATCAGTAACAACAACTTCTTCTCTGTCCGCTGCAGGGATATCATCAGCAATAATATGAGGTGAACCCGGTCGTTCAATGTTTAGATCCGCTTCCTCAAAGGGTTCATACTCCACTTCGTCTACCACAATATTTTCTTCTTCCTAAAGGAAAAAATGAGTACCTAAGAACGAAAACATATCATCGGCTTCCAGATTCGTGTGGAGGCGGAGCCTTGCCAACTCATTGCGTGGCGGTTTTTGTTAGCGAGAGAGTACGAAAAGCAATGCTATGACGTGGAGGTTTAGCGAGTTTACCTGTGTTATCAGGCAAAGTCTGCAATACACCTCCACTTGAATCTGGAAACTGATCATACAGTACTCAGCCGTGCTGAGGTTCCTCTAACGGAAGCGAAATCAAAGATACTACGCGTACGCATCAAATATTGAATAACATATTAATTCTGTTGAAAATAGGTGTGGATAGCCGTGCGAGATAATGGATCACATTCTGATTTTTTAGATGACTTGAGCCTGAGAGGCAGTGTTACGGCAAAATTCGTTTGCCAGTTTTTCATCAATTCAGAGCCTTTTCGCAATGGGGAATCCATATCTGGACTTTTTAGCGCATGGAAATGGCGAAAATGAGCTTTTTTCGTAGCTTTCCAGTCCGCATTCAGTGGTGCAAATGGGCGGAGTTCGGAACGAGGTATAGGCCGTCCGCGCTGCGCGCGGAGAGTACGGCTGCTGCGTACAGTGAAGGCAGTTCACGACTTGAAAAAGCGCAGAGAAAACAGGCGGAGAGAGTGCACGAGGAAAGAGTGACCGCAATACACACCTTGCGCACCCTCCGCGCCCTGCGCGGATGGCCTATAGATGGGGTACGGAAGACATCCGGCGTATTTTCACTGGATGCAACTGGAAAGCTTCGAGAAAGGATCATTTTTGCCATTTTCATGCGCTGAAAACCTAGATATGGGTTTCTCACGGCGAGAAGGTTTCGAATGGGTGAAATAGTGGTAAGCGATATTTTGCCGGGAAGCTGCCTCTAAGCCCGATCCCCTGAATCTCCTGATCAACAATCACTTTCGTCTGCACACACTGAATGTGAAACAAATGTATAGGTTTACTCAGAAAGAAGCAAAGACTTTTTTGAGTCTCACAATTGATAGAATTAGCTCAGATTACAAGATGTAACTCATAGACGCTCCAATTACCACTTCTGCACCATTGCGCGAAGTGAGAAAAGGTGAAGATGAATATGTATGCGGTGTCGATGGAAAAAAGCAATGCACTTGGAATGACACCTACTTAGAAGTTTGAACTCTAAGGATTTACAGTGCAAATTTTTACGAAAATCATGTGTGAAATCGCTAAGCTTCCTTTGTACTTCTATTACTCTATCGTATTTATTTAGTCCTATTTAGTCGATTTGTATGCTTTTATTTGGTGTTTCTGTTTTACTATATTTTGGGTAGAGGAACGAACGCCTCAATTAGGCATCGCCTCCGCGGGCTGCTGGTCCTTTCGTCCTATTGTTGTGCATCGTGTTGGGACCAGTGGTCCGCGGAGGCGGTGCCTAAGTGAGGTGTTCGCTCCTCCACCCCTATGTTTTGATTGTTTCGTGCTACCACGCGATCAGGCTGCATGCGTATCTTCTCGGCCGCTATATAAGGCGGCTCCGCTTGGCTCAAATCAGGCTCTACGTCGGAGGTGCTACGAGGAGTGCGGTCGGGTCTCAATCGAGGAGCCAAGCCGAGGATACGTGGACGCGCCGATCGCCTGGAGGACTTTTCTTCAATAAAGAATTTCTCCACACCCCTGGACACCACGCCGAGCCCCCGCAATAGCGCCTACCTTAAGGCAAACTAGTGCCTGACATAAGAGACACCAAGTAGTCTCCTTCGCCGTTACACATGCATATTTAGCAAATGAATTTCTAATATTTAATTTTCCAAGAATTAGGATACCCAACAGTCAAATCACTTACTTGCTCTTGCTGTCGCGCTTCTTGCTCACGGTCTGTATACACCACAGGGGCTTCATCAGGGTGTTCCTCAAACTGCTCCTGTATATCATCAACCACTTCACCCACAAGTTCTCGAACTTTGTCATAACTCAGATGCCAATCCACCTTGCTGTTATCTATTCCATCAATAAGCAAAGGCACATAGTCGTCCTCCTAATTGAATATTTTAATGCAACGGCAGAATTTTAGGCATAAAGAACATACATGTTGCTCTGGAACACGGGTGAGTGGCTGTTCATTTGGATCTGGTATCGGTAAGAAATAGAATTTTTTGAAGATACCGAGGCCGGGTATGTACCTAAGCAAAATAAGTGTCTTCGAGGATGGCAAACATCACGGACCTACCGAAGAGCATTTGGGTGGAAGTGTGCTGGACAGATGTAGTGACGGCCTTCCAATGATAGCCGATTCAAAAGACGAAGACGGTTCTATAGCAGTAGTACAATAGCGGAAGCAAGGAAAAAAAGTAAAAACTGTTTACCCCACGTCGGCGAGACATCGAGTCCACCCACATAATCCGCTTAGCTGGATCGTGCGGGAATGGAGTCATGTTCTGGGCCAAATCGCTTGCTGAACAAGCCACGCACTGTACCGTTATTGAGGCAACAAGCTCTCGCTCTGCTATTAGTTCATAAGGGTCCTAAAAATGGGAGTTCATGAAATAGCTACCAACTCTGTGAAAAATCAAATGACATAACTGCTCTACGTTGATCCATGAGAATCGAATCAAAATGAATGAACATACAGTCGGGTAGATTTTCCACTTAATATGGTGTGCTTGCACAGAAGGTGAAATGCGTAAAATTTGCACGTCAACAAATAGCTTGGACCGTGACGCTGGCCAACTGCGCGCGCCAAATGCCGGCAATACTGGCATGGTTAATTATTCACGAGCAAATTTCACCGCATTTCACCTTTTGTGCAAGCACACTGTATTGAGCGGCTATTCGACTGTACACAAAAGACTGATGGAACATATACTAGTGATTAAAATGTTGAATAGCGCATATAAACAGAAATACAAAGCAAATGTAAAAAAGGCTTCGAAAAATGCACTTAGTTTACGCTATTTTTGGGATTCAGAACTTACTCGTAACACAGAAGCAATAAAAAATGAGCAAAAAATTTTGAAGTGATAACTCGCCTCATCTGGCATGTGGGCTTTGCATATTGTAGATGCTTCCGCACATAATTTGTCAACGCCTTTTCGTAACGTCTAAAACAGCTTTTTCATAAACACTAAAACACAGGAAAGCAAGCAAGGTCTTGAACGAAAGATAAACACGCACCGCCTTCTCGACGCTGATAAGCATTTCCACCAAAAAGTTGCGCTCAGCTTGTCCGTTAGGCGTACGAATCTCTGTCATTTCGGATTCAACATTCCATGTATCACAAAGAGGACACTTCACAACTCCTTGAGGACCTCGGGGAATTCTGGCGTACTGGCAAATATTCTGAGAAGAAAGCAATATTTTTGGTTTGAAAACAAATCAAAGCTATGTCTCACCAAACTCAGCGGTTGCGAAGTCTGATCAAAATCGATGCATTCGTTGAGCACGGTAAAGCTTGACTTATGGAAATGGAAAAGACACAGTCGATAGTGAGTAGCTGTTTCCCGCGTTAGCCTCTCACACAACTGAAAAGCACGAATACATGAGCGAATATTTAAAATAACTATAAAAATGCATATACTAGTTCACACTTACCCACTGTTGTTGTTTCAGCACCAGATTGCTGAGAGGTTTCTTAGAAAACAGACTTTTTGCCCAAGCAACTCTAAAAACGAAGATATCTCTTTGGAAATGTTGTTACGTTGAAGGACGTTGTTACCTGCTAGGCTTATCCACTGGGAAAGGAAGGAGCAAATTCTCATCAGGTAACTCTTCATCGCATAGGACACAATATCGAGCAAGCCAAGCTTCATACTGTCGTGCAATTCCCTGTATTTGAACTTTTTTAACTCCATCACATAAGCAAGAGCTTCCCTCAGAAAAGTACTTACAGCCTCGTCCAAATGCCGTTGACAAACACTCAGACTTGGATAATGATAAATAGTACTGGATAGGGCATTGAGGGGTTCTATCCGTCTCTTTACCCATAATCGACGAATTTCATCTTCCACCTCTTTCGGCCATGCCAGAAACAAGAGGAATTTTTCATGCTTCACACTGCAACGGAAACATATGGTAGTGCTGAACTAGAACGCATCATCTCTAACTTACTCATCATAAGGCCACGTTCGTATCCGACTTCCCACTTTTCTTTTGTCGTATGCTGATATAGCATGGCAGAATACACATTCACGAGCCTCTGACACCGCCACATCGACCGTTCTTTGCAGCTAGAAAGGGGCCGTGATTAATAGAAGAAGCGCCAACTGTATAATGCTGCACCTTGCGTATAACTTCGATTTCAGCATCGCTATCGTCAGAGTAAGGGATATCCCCTTCCACCACTTCATCGATGTCTTCTTTGACGCCATCTTGGGATGTGCTCGGGTCCTGATAGTATTCTTCACTTGGCCCGACTGAAAACATGCGAAGTGTAAACGTTGACTAGAAAGTTCCAAAAAAAAGAAAGGGGAGGAAAAGAGGAAGAAAAATATTAGCATTGGTGGAATTATATTTCAAAACATTCAAAATTTGTGGAAAAAGATGTAAGAGTGAAACGAGCAAACTAAATAAAAATTCTTAGCTTACAGTAAAGCTGTAGTAGAAGACATTTCCTTTAGGGCAAGCCTCACCTCCTTCATCCGGGTACAACATGGGCATCTCGGGATCGACTTCGATATACTGCGGAGGATGAGAGCCACTCACTAGAGCTAGCCTCCTCCCGTTGCTCACTATGTAATTGGGAGGAGGTTCCGCATACTCGGCGTGCCTGGCGGGTCTCTGATCTTGCGGCAAGCGCGGAAACGTTCGTCGCATTCGATCATATATGGCCCTCGAATTTTCTCGATCCATCCGTTCCTTGAAAGACAAAGTAGATGATGACTTACAAAAAAAAAATCGGCACTAACCTTCTCTTTGGCGTGTTTCCGGAGCATTAGAAAATTCAACCTCCTTCGACGCAGCTCGTCATTCCGTTGTATAGTTGAATCAACATGATTGATCATGTATATGCGCAAGCTTGTTCGTTCATTCTCTTCTAGCTAAAGTAAGCAAATTATCAAGAAAGAAGTTCTCAATTCATTTCAAGATAGAAGAAGCAAAAAATCAAAATCAAAAATACTTTCAGACAAGCAAGACACCAAAGAAGAAAGAAGAATGCACTCACGACAGGATTTGGCAAAGCATCCTTCTTTAACTTCCATTCTCCATATGTGTTGATCGAGAAGCAACTATCGGCAAAATGCCAGTCGCACAAAAATTTCGTGGCACCATTCTTCAACGCTTCACGCAAATGCCTTGAAATAACTGACTAGTAAGAAAGTGTATTTCAAAAAGGTAGAACGTACCCCTCAGCCTGAACATCACCGTCACACAGCGCGCTTATCCACCTACGACGGCGAAATCTCGCTCTAGCAAAAGGTATCATTGATCTTAGTGGTCTTTGCGCGTTACAGTAAACGCATGTCAGGATCATGCTGCCAAAATCGACATCGTCTGCGTTTTCTCCAACCATCTGCAAAACAGATCTATCTCCAGCAAAACGCGAAGAAAAGCAAGAAGATGTTACCTGCGGGTCCCTCATGTCAATGGGCAGCACATCACGAGAGTTGCGATAGGATTCACTGACTTGTGGAAAGTGAATCGAGCAAACTTCTCCACTGTGAGCATTGTCGGAGAAAGCATCTTTGACCCAAAGCTCAGCGGCTCTTTCAGGCTCGAGGTTGAATCGTAAGATCCAGAGCTTCCGAAGCTGAATGTGACAAGGTTACAACCCAGAGAAAGAGTGTGATGGCAATTCACTGCCTTCTCAGAAAAGGTAGTTAGCTTTGCCAAACGGTTAAAGAAACAGATTTACAAGAGCTTTCCGACACCACCAACATCGCTCACATAAAGGGGTAAAAATGAACCAAATCTGTAAATCACTTGAGACAAATCAACAAAAAAATTAGTAAAAAAAGATAATCCGTGGTAGTTCGATTTTTCTCCGCTAATCTTCGCAATCGAACAAAAAACCGAGTGGTAAATACAACTTGCACACCTGTAGATCACTTGGAAGCCCACGCGACTTTCCACCTAACCGCTTTGCCTTGCAAACTTGACAATACTTTCCCACGTCATTGCGTCGTACGTATGACTTGTTCTTATATCGATGATAGTAGCTGGAAGTGAACACAACAATGCTACGAACCCCAACAATGAGATGTAACTTACTTAGTAGCAGTATAATCGATCTCATTGTCCAAGCATGGACTTTCATCCGGCCCTCTACGTCGTTTTCTCGGCTTTATCACTCTTCTGAAAAAGAAAGAGACTTTTCCAAAGAAAATTGGCCTACGGAGATGTATTTTACGATGGGTCGCGCAAAGAAAGCAGATACATTCTCAGGTTGAAACGAACCTTGTAGGATCATCATCCTGCTTGTCGGTTGTGGTGATATACTGCATTTCAGGATGCTCCATATCGTCGGCCTCAGTCATTTCGCCGTCGCAGAGGAGATCCTGTCACAAAAACATTGAAGTAGTTGAATCGCCAATGGTCTACCCTAACTGCCACAGAAAAGGGCAACAAGTTCTGGGAGTTGAGCTAATTACGAGATCGCAATTTCTCAGAATATATCCTTGCGGTCTTCCGACAAGTGCTCTTACGAGTCCAGTGCATGCCGATCATCTTACAAAAAGGTTGTGATAATTATTTGCGATCAGTCGCGCCGGAAACTATCACAACCGAAATGCAAGATGATTGGCATGCAGTGGACTCGGAACAGTTGTCTTATCGGAACAATCGCGAAGTGATAAAGTTGCGTGAAGTATGTGCAGCCCCTGAACGATCCAAATCATGTAGATGTACTTTAGTTTGTACGTGTAAATCTGACCATGTGGGAGGAGTTTACGCCTAAAGGAGGCGGAGTTTGCAAAAGATCACCTCTCAAGCGTGTCATGCATTTGAGTGACTATGAATGACTATGGAATAAGCATAAAAGATTCATGGCATCAGGAAATCAGGGAACATCCTTATGGAAAAAATTCATAACATAATGTATCCTTTTCCAATTTTGGCTTCTATTTTCTTCTGAATCAGTGATTGTGTCAATGATTGGACCACCTGTATGGGCTTGCTTTGCTCTAACGGAAGATGTGCCGCTTGTCTTGCTTAGTACGTACTAGGAAAGGATCTTCAGTCGAAGTGGCCTCTTCAGATAATTAACATATAATCTTGAAGGGCATCGAATCTTGATTCCGGGTTTGTCTTCCCTATCTACGGAGCGCCTCTCGGCAAAAAGTTGTGAAAGTTTTTGTGGCGAAAAGCTGAAGGCCTAAGAAGAAGAGATGATAGTAGAAGCCGTGTGCTCAAATGGCGCAATAATGTCGGTCAAAGCAGTCTGTGCGCAAAATAATATGTCTACTGTACCCATACTCAGAACCATTATATCTGCAAAGTGCACAGGCTGCCACGATCAAATTTACCCTGGTCGAGGTTTCAGTTTCTTGGTTTTCGACAGTCACAGCTCCTCAACCACAGGGGATCCACAAGGAAGACAGATTTATAATCAGCGTTTCATAAACTTCAAGAATATATATATATATATATATATCAGTGGCGTACCCAGGATTTCGGCTCGGGGGGGGGGGGGGGCGCGACAAAAATTTTTTTGTAAAGAAGGTGCGTGGCGTTAGCCACGCACTCCGAAAAAATTTTTGGGGTGCTTCTCAAAATTTTTCCGGGTCCCCGACCCCTACAATCTGGAAAAAGGGGGCGTGGCGTTAGCCACGCCCCCGAAAAAAAATTTTTTATAAGGCTGAAATGAATTTTTAAAAAATTTTAAAAATTATTTTAATTATTTACAAGTAAAAACAAGTCACTTGCACATTTTTATAACCCATGTAAGTAACTTTCAAAAATTTCGCGACCCGTTCTCGGGGGGGGGCGCGCGCCCCCCCCCGCCCCCCCCCCCCCCCTCGGTACGCCACTGATATATATATATATATATATAAGGTTGGAAACTAAGTTTTGCAACACATTCAATAACTTCCCTCTCACTGAACGTGGCGCACTCAAATTTTGCCATTGTGTTAGCTATGGCGTAAGCTACAAGGCAGCTGCTGTTCTACCAAATTCTGACGCCGCAGTGAGAGTTCCGGTAGGTATATGGTATAAGGGGAAAAATTCTAAAATTCGATAAATTTGGCTGAAACTTGGCGTAGAGGAGGTATCCGACATGCTGGTCACGAAAACGATACTGAAGTTGCGTACTAAAGCCTTTTTTATAACTACTGTAAGTGTACGATATAGGGTCTCACCCTAAACAAGGAAAGAGCCGTTGATTCAACAAATGAATATGATATTCGCGTTTAGCACCTCAATGTGTAAAGGCTTGGGGAATTGTGGTTTTGACTCCTTAATCATTGACGGTTGTCCCCAGCAGCCTTGCGTATAGCGACTTGTTCGAATTTGTGAGGGCGCCAAATCTCCTTGCTCCCAAATTTTATCTCTTTCTTGGTGAGCCGAATGAGTCAACCCCTAGCAGCAATTCATGCACGATTTCGGATTATTGCGCGTGGTCTAGGCTGCTAAGGCTGGGTTCATACTGAGCCGCACAAAGCGGCACAGTTCCAGCACAGCGCTCGAACTGTGCTTGAAGCTGGAACTGTGCCGCTTTGTGCGGCTCAGTATGAACCCAGCCTAACGGCTTCATTTTGGCTCATAACCCCAAAAATCCTCAAAATTTACCAGTTTCCGAAAAAAGCCTGGAATTTTCCTGATTCGTTTTCAAAATTCAAACAGTATTTGGGAATTGTAGCTCGCATCACGCTCTACATACTGCCAAGGTTTGATTGCGCCACATCCAAAGAGAGCTGAGTTATGAAAGTAGTTGCAAAACTTAGTTTCCAACCTAATATATACGCAACTCATCTTGAAAGGCCACTTTCACCTATGATCCCCCCTCCTCATTAGGCCTAACAGATTCTTTCGATAATCAATGTTCGTGAAAACTCTTGCCAAAGTAACAGAAAGTATAGACGGTCAATTTTCAAGCTTTCATCTGCTAGAATGGAAGAGCAGCCACTATACGGCACCATTTACTTTCGAAGACGGATTCGAAACTCTTTGCTTGCACAAATCATAGCTTGATGTTTGTATGGTGTGCCGGACAGACTCAGAATAGGAAAGCAAAGAAACTATACTTACTAAAGCTGTTGAACGCCGATAAACACTCTTTCTGAATTGAAAAAACAAGCACACCTACCTCTTGCAGATCCTCATCTTGCATTTCATGCCCGTTGTCGAACAGTTTTTCATTTCCCTGATATTCTTCTTGCATTTCTTTGTGAGCTGGTCATATACAATACTTCAACCTGAAAGTTGTTTTATGAAGTTTCGTGAGTCCCCAGCTCCATTCCATTATGTCAGGTTTAGTTTCATAAAAGCAAGCGCTAAAACTGTGGTTTTGCCTCCGATAAACTACGGCAAAACTTCTGTTTTGCACTTTCTCAACACAAGCGGGTTCTAATCCGCAAGTTTCGCTTCTGCTTATTTCTTAAAAATCGACCAAACTGTGCCGCGCAAGTGGTCTAGCAGAGAAGAGAAAATGTTGACCCCTTACGACTGTAAATCCAACCCTCGTAACTTACCTCAGCCATTTTGCTTCGTTGAACTTTTCCAGTAAGTCAGTCTTGTTAACCTTGCTCAAATTTGTTAAAGGGTTTAAAAATTTACCTTTCTTAAAGGATGAAGTTGTTAAAGGATGCAAGGGCCAAGCCTTTAAACCGCTCTGAGCCTGAGCGCGACGCAACCGCTGTAGCGAATAGTCATGCCTAGAGCGCGAAATCTTGCGTGACTCAGCAATATCGGCCGTCAACTGGAAATTCTTTGTAAGGGATCGTTCAGACCGCGCACAAAGGCGCACAAAGGCGCACGAAGGCGCGTGTGAGTGAGTGTGCGTGTCGAGATGAACGAGACGAGACGCGCCTCCGTGCGCCTTTGTGTGCCTTCGTGCGTCTTCGAGCGCCTTTGTGCGCCTTCATGCGCCTTTGTGCGCCTTTGTGCGCCTTTGTGCGCGGTATGAACGATCCCTTAGTTTAGTGCCTCTCAGACTTTGTGTAAATGCGGACATTCTCGTCAACATTGAGATTGTCTTTGTGGTTTCCAAATTCATTTCTATAACGTAACAACTTAGAACAGTAAAGTACTGTGCCTAACAAAATATCAACAAGAAAAAATTCAGTGAAGAAAGTATGTATCACTTTAGATTTGGAGGTGGTGCAGGGACACGAGGAAACTGGATGGAGAGCCTAAATCGATCTCAAAGAAGATGTCGAAGGAACACCGACTAGTTGTTAAACAGTGCCAAATGTTCGCTAAAAACTGTTTGTATAGAGTTCAATTTTTCTTGATTTCTCCATTAGCAATCTTTGGAATATCCACATTCTGAATATCACGCGCATCGGCACCAAGATCTTCTTGCCACCGTCGTGACTACAAACTCAGAAGCATAATTCACCTCTTTTATCAGAGTAGGGTTCTCTTGATTTCTCATAAACTTACCTGCCGTAGCTGTAAAGTGGAACCATTGATTACGACATCAGAAATCGAATAATTATTCTGTTGAAGCGACCTCTGCTCTAGTATTGCACTCCCAATTTTGTTGGAATAGGGTCGTCGAAGCTGTAAATGATAATATTTAGGGTCAGCAAATGCATTTTGCACTTTCTGAGACAATTTACCGGAACTTCCGCAGGACAAGCAAAAGATGCAGCTTTTTCGCAGATTTACTTTGCTATTACAAAAGTGGAAACGCTGAAAGTAGGAACTTCTGCAAAAATTTCATGTCAGACTGGTTGAAAACAGGAACTTCCGTAGGGGTTGTGACAAAACAGTGAGGACATTCGTAAAATGCCAATGCTTCTGCAGCACTTTGGCCTGCCAGAACAACGTCGCAGACTTGAATGTGTTGCCTATTACGAATTGTGTGCCAAATCTGGAGTGTTTTGTCGAATGTCATCCGTGTGCAGAGGGTAGTGAGTGAGTCTTGCAGTCAATAGAGTAATGTCCAAATCTCGTTTCAGTGTTCTTTCTTGCTTTTGAGGTTCGCATTATTCGGAACTTTTGCAGCATCTCATTTGAGAAATGCAAGTTTACGGAACTTCCGCAGATGACCCGGCTGAACTTTTCCAAATGTTCTGCTGAGGTTCCGGTCAGCTGTCTGAGTTGACAATATTGAGAATACCAATGCTTGCTGCTATTGAAAAAATGCCAGTAGAAAGATACTGTTTTTTTTAGAATTTTCTACATTATCTCGTTGCGCTGACAGAGGTAAAAAAATTCGCTTTTCAGCAGATTGTTGTGGAAATTTGGTATTTTTACAAAGATTACTCTTCCGCTTTTATTCGGCATGCAGCTTTCTGTTCATACAATACATTCAGACGATTCTAAAGATTTCTCTGCTCCTCAGCAGTAGAAGTCAAACATTTTCAAATTTGATATGTTAACCATTACACATAATAAACAATGTTTTCTATTTTCACAACTAATGAATCGTCCATCTGAGAAAATTGAAGGACAAAAAAAACACATAGAACCTCGCAACGGTCCAACATTAGTTGTGTTGCTTCAAGTGTTGCAATAAATAAAGTACTTGAAAGATGTAAGTTTTAGTTGGAAACAGACGCATAAGTACTGTTACATGAACAATGGAGAAAACCTTTGATGGCGAGTTTGAATTATTTCCGAAAAAATCCACTCAACGAAGAACTTAGGTGTGTACTTGGTCCAAAAAGGAGGCAAAAAAACTGTAATAGCAGTATAAATGCAGGTGAGGGAAAACAAGTAGCATTGGGTAATGACAGCAATCTACTTTATTCTTAGTATTTTACTAGTCACTGTTCAGAGGTTAGTAATATTTTGTATTCTTCAAATTGTTTTGTCCCCAACGAGCATTAATTTTTTCGAGCTTTTTTTTTTGGAATTTTCAATAAGTGTAACACCTTCAACTGCCTTTTTGCATCTCCTTTTGCCAATTATAATGCGTATAACCAATCTCAATCTTTTCCAAACTTTTTCCTCCGTCCACAGAATCCTCCAACAAATGCTGTTTGAAGTAAGAATGAACTTGAACCAGTTAGTTAGCGCGTAGTTCGAAGCTGATGAAAATGAAAGCGGATACCTTACTTAGGGTTACGTGACTGTTGAATAACTCCCCTCCCCTTCATAAAATACCAAAATAAACCTATTATATACTAATCATTTCAAAATTTCAGGTCTTACGCGGGCTATGCTGACGATCTCGGAGGTTAAGAGTAATTACTACTAGTTTTTTCAAAAATTAATTTGTTCCTTCTAGATGAAGTTCCTGTGGCAGCGGAAGCCGAGCCACAGGCTTACCCTAGCCACGTTGCTCCTGCTGTCCCAGCGGCGGGGGTAGTCCCAGAAGCGGCTCCAGATGCGGCAGTGATTTCAAATCCACTGACTTACGGTATTCCAGCCAAGCCGACGATCGTGGCGCCAACCGCGGAACCATCTCCAGCTCCAGTTGCTCATGTTGAGCCAGTTGTGGCAGAGGTTTCAGCTACGGCTCCAACCCCAGAAGTGACCCCAGCTGTGGTGGCGGCACCAGAAGTGACTCCAGCTCCAATGGGTGCAGCTGTTGAGCCTGCTCCGGCTGTCGTGAATTATGGAGCAGCTCCAGCTCCAGCTGCTAATATTGGACCAACAGTGGTAGAGGTTCCTGCAGCAGCTCCAGCTCTAGGTGCTAGTGTTGGACCAAGAGTCGTAGAGGTTCCTGAAGCAGGTCTAGCTCCAGGTGCTAGAATTGGACCAACAGTAGTAGAGGTTCCTGAAGTAGGTCCAGCTCCAGGTGGTAGAATTGGACCAACAGTCGCAGAGTTTTCTGAAACAGGTCCAGCTCCAGGTGCTAGAATTGGACCAACAGTCGCAGAGTTTCCTGAAACAGGTCCAGCTCCAGGTGCTAATATTGGACCAACAGTCGTAGAGGTTCCTGAAGCAGCTCCAACTCCAGAAATAGCTTCAACTCCACTAGCGCCTGCCACTTCCGTTTATGGTCCTCCACTTGTGGTAGATCTCCCGGCAGTTCCGGCTCCGGGAGCCCATGATAGGCTTGTAGCGCCTCTTCCGGCAGTGACTCCAGCTCCAACAGTAGCTCCAGCAATGGCGAAGATTCCAGCAGCACCTGCAGCTCCAGTGGTAGCTCCAGCTCCAGTAGCTCCAGGTGTGGCAGTAGCGCCAGCTTCAGAAGTAGTTTCAGCTTCACCAGCATCTGCCGCTCCCATTGATGCTCCTTCACTTGTAGTAGATGTCCCAGCATTTCCGCCTCCGGTGGCCCATGGCGAGATCGCAGCACCTCTTCCAGCAGTGACTCCAGCTTCAACAGTAGCTCCAGCAATGGCGAAGATTCCAGCAGCACCTGCAGCTCCAGTGGTAGCTCCACCTCCAATGGTAGCTCCAGGTGTGGCAGTAGCGCCAGCTTCAGAAATAGCTCCAGCTCCAGTAGCAGCTGCCACTTCCGTTGATGCTCCTCCACTTGTGGTGGATATTCCGGCAATTTCTGCTCCGGTGGCCCACCATAAGATTGTAGCGCCTCTTCCAGCAGTGACTCCAGCTCCAACAGTAGCTCCAACCATGGCGAGGATTCCAGCAGCACCTGCAGCTCCAGTGGTATCTCCAGCATCGGTTTTCGCTCCAGCTGTGGCAGTAACGCCAGCTCCAGAAGTAGTTTCAGCTCCACCAGCATCTGCCGCTTCCATTGATGCTCCTCCACTTGTGATAGATGTTCCAGCAGTTCCGGCTCCGGTAGCCCGTGATAGGCTTCTAGCGCCTTTTCCAGCAGTGACTTCAGCTCCAACAATAGCTCCAGCAGTGGCGAGGATTCCAGCAGCACCTGCAGCTCCAGTGGTATCTCCAGCATCGGTTGTCGCTCCAACTGTGGGAATAACGCCAGCTCCAGTGGTAGCTACACCACCGGCAATAGCTCCAGCTGGCGCTCCAGTTCCAGTAGAAGCTCCACCTGTGGCAGTAGTTTCAGCTGTGACCCCAGCTCCGGCAGTAGCTCCAGCGTCGCCAATAGCTTCAGCTTTAGCCCCAGCTTCAGTTGTAGCCCCAGGTGTGGCACCGGTCCCAGCAGCTCCTGCAGCTGCATTAATAGCTCCATCAGTGGCAGCAGTTCCCGCTGTGACTGCAGCTCCTGTAGTAGGTTCAGCGCAGGTAGTAGCTCCAGCTGTGGCTGTAGCACCAGCAGTGGCTCCAGCTCCACTCATAGCTCCAGCCGTAACAGCGGTTCCAGCAGTGCGTCCAGTTCCAGTAGCAGCTCCTGTTCCTGTGGTAGCTTCAGCACCGATAGTAGCTCCAGCTGTCGCACCTCTAGCTCCAGCTATGGAAGCAGTTTCAGCAGTGGCTTCAGTAGCGGCTCCAGCTGTTCCTGCTCCTATACTACCTTACACAACGGTTGGTTTCAAAAATTGCTCGTGTCTACTTAACTTATTTGAACTTTTCAGGGTCATACTTACTATCATCCTCGCACAGAAATCAGAAACGTCGTAAAGTCGTATTCTAAATGTTCGTACGTTTAAGTTCTTGATCTGATCTAATCATCTTGGTTACAGATGCCGGCCACTTAGCCAAAACTGATGCATTCTCCAACACGGGTCATGTTCCGCTCAACATGCCTCCATTCCGCGATCTTGCAGAAGCTTTGGCTTCCTTGGAGTCATTGCGAAAAAACAAGAGACTGGCTTTAGAGAAAGCATTTGGGTTACATCACGCGTTTAATGAGAAGAAGATTTTCTGGTTTTAATTTGCAGAGATTTGTGTTATTGATTACTTTTCCGCTGATTTGTACGTTGTTCTTATATGAATTTTTGTTGCAAATAGATCGCGGATATACACACTTTAGTTTTATTGACTTTACAAGATGTCTGGAAAGTTTCTAGTCTGAAATTCTTCCAAGTCGGTTCTGACGGTTTATCGTTAGGGACCATCAAATCAATATCAAAGTGGTTCCTATAGTTTCTTTGATTTTTGATTCGACTGCAGCTTTTCATACTTCTTATCTTAAAGTGCTGGTCACTAAGGAGAAACCATTTTTCACAATATGACGTGCTTTAAAAAACAAGCGATCTTCAAAATTTGTTCCTTATGAGATGTTCCAAAGTTTTCAAAACTATTTCCGCAGAGTTTTGAGGCATGCAGAAATTTTTCAAACATTCGCTTTATGATGTCGGGAAAGTTCTTCTACAAATGCACACTGAAGCAAGAATTTCCACGAACTATAGAAATTCTGATCTAAACTCCTCGATCTCTTCTTTTCTTCTTCAAACCCTAAAGAAAACTTGTAGCAAGCTACTGCAGAACTTGTTTCTGTACCGAGAGTGTAAAGCAAATACATTTACTATTTAAAGATTGTCTTTCAGCCTTGAAAAATTTTAATTGAACTGATATGAATTATTCTGCTCTTCTAGAGTGGTTACTTTCAATCGAATTCAGCGAAAAATCTCTTTTTTTGTTAATCTGATGGTTCAAGAGACCCAACAGGAGGCGGTTTCTATTTTTCACTACAAAAGTGAAATTTGGTCCGAAAAGTTCTTTTCGCTTTATGATAAATTTACAAGGACTGGGGAATCGTAATCTATCAAAAATGCGCCTTGTTCTTGACCCATTCGTGACACTTCAAGAAAAACTGATTTTGAGTTCATTTGGCAAATCCAATTTGTCTAAAAATAAGCACGCTTTGCCCAGGACAACTGGTAGATTGAATGTAACTATCAAAAACAACAAAGGCCTTCCCTGTAACCCTCATATACCAGTCTTTGCAGTGTTGTTAATTCAAAACGACTATTCTCCGGCAAGGTCGTTCGCAGAGACTAAAAGTCAAGCTGTGCCGTAAAACCGCTTTGATTAATCGTCTCAAGGCTGCGTAGACGGCCATCAAAGCCGGCAACTCACATTTTTGTGAAATCCACGTGGCAGTCGTTGTAAAATTTTGTAACATTGAGATCTCAACAATTTTGCTAAACAACGTATCCAATGGAATTCCAACTGCAAGTCACAGGAGTGCATTTGCCATGTGACTAGTGCATCACTTCCGTCACTTGTTATATAATTTATGTATGTTCTTCTGCAAATTCGATGGTAAAAATAACTTGTTTTGAAGTTTCGCAGTTGAAGGAAGTTAATTCGTAAGTGCACTCTACCGCGGCAACGCGGAGTGGTACTTTTGGAAAAAAGTGGTTTGTCTGGTTTTCTTTCACATTGCGAAAAAGTTCTTTCTAGTTAGTTTGCCAGCGCATTTTTCTTTGTTTCGATCCATCGTACCGGAAAAATACTAGGTGGGTCCGAAAGTTTGTGCAGTTTTTTACACTTATCCTCAAATCATTCAGAATAAAAGACAAACATTGGAAGATATGTTCAATGCAAAATTTTTTCCTCTTTCCAGCAGTATTGCTTTTGTTCGGATTCGTTTGATAGAAATAGGAGCAGAAATAAAAGTACACAAAACTGTACAATGTGGTATTATATTACCCTAATTTCACGCGTATATGGCGCACTTTTTCGAATTTTCAAGCGAGCCGCTCAGTCGCTTCACAGTATTTCGGAAAGAAATCTTACATCGCACGATTCTCTCAAGCAATATACAGCACGTTATAGGGTCCTTTGGTTGTAAAGTCCTTTGGCGTGTCTGGGCTGGTCGATTTTGGAAAAAAATCCCCCGCGCCTTATACGCGTGAAATTAGGGTATTGTGTTCAAAATCATTTTGTAAAAGAAGTACCCTAGCTCCGTTTCGTTCTCGCCCTTAGACAGTGTAGGGGTATGTTCGCTTGAAAAATCGTCAGGCAGCTCCTTCTCCTCTTTTTGAAGGAGGTTTTTCTTTCTCGTACAACCTCAAGGAGAAAATTGCCATACTTCTAGTTTTTCGATCCGTCCCAGGCTGCACCCGAAAATTTCAAAATCAGTATTTTGGGGCGGTAGAAACTCATTTGTTTTTAAGATTATTATTTAGTGATAATCGTGGAAGTTGTAGTATTTCTAATTTTTGGAGATTTCATAATGTTTGGAGCACTTGTATATTTTACGACTTCGCAAATGTGAAGACTTTTGAAAAACTTGCTTTAAAAAATACTGAAAAGCCAGCTATCGATGCCAGAAAATTGGGTTTTGTAGCATCTTGCTTACTCATGCAACTTTTATCCAAGCTTTTCCAAGTCTAAAACGAAAACTTCAAAAAGGAGCTAAATTAAGGGTACTTTGGTGGGAACCAAGTGTCGTAGGCGATAGTGGTGTCGATAATAATTTATCCACAGACGAACCCGGTGTGAACCGGGGGAGCAACCTATAATACAATCGGGGGCTCCTTATATAGGTAGTAAGGCGGAGCTGACCCGTGCACAATCAGAATGTTCAGGAAATATGTGCAAGAAAGAGGATGCCGCAGCTTGACGCGGCCCCTGGAAGATAGGTGCCACTCATTGGTGAGTGATTCGGCACTTAAATATAAGCGATTGGGGAATGTAGCCTATGGGGAATACCCGTAAGCTATTAGGATTATAGAATTGTGAGGTTGATGATACATAAATCATCAACACTCCGGGCGAGCAAGGAGGAGGCGAAATCTGTTGAAATGTAAATCAATAAATACAATCAAACCTCCTAAAAGCATTTGTACTTAGAAATTGAGATATAGCTGTGTTCACGAGTGTAAGCTATTAGAATGGTTGTCGAGGTTGATGATTCATAGATCATCAACACTCCTTGCGAGCAAGCAAGAAGTTAATTTGGTAAGCACAAGATACAACTAATGCATAGATTTGTATAGACTTAGACATACTTATGGGAGCTACAGACAGAAGAGAATTTACGGTGAACAACTGTAGTGGTTGGTGGTTGCTGTTCCGTGGTGTAGCTTCGCCTTTCGTCGTCGTCTCTTCTTCCTCGTCGGTTCTGCCCTCGTCGATTTTGAGTTGACAGAATCGTTATCGGTGAATGTCTTCGTGATAGTCGGCGTTTTCGTGATCAGATGGTTGTGATGTGTGATCTTGGGCATGTCCGTCATCTTTATCTTAGCTTGTGTCGTCGGTTGAAGAGTTCTGGCAAGAGTTCCATTCGCACTCCTCGTGTTGGGGCTGGAACTGGAGCCTAATATGCAGCGAACTTTGGCCAGCCATCGTTGTCTGTCTGCCTTAGCTTCGCGATTAGCAGCAGTTGTCCTTGTTTTCTTCTTTTTTGATAACGACTTCGCGATCTTCTGAGATGTTACTTCAGTATGCGCTTGGAAGATTCTCCTGTTGATTCCAGCTGTAGCGTTTTGATTGAAGACGGTGAACGTCTTCTTTGTCGTAAGCCATTTGGGGCGTCGCTGCGGGTGAGAAGCGAGTTTGGAGGCTTCCTGCATCATGGATGTACAACCAAAAGTGCCGACGATCTCCGTGACGTTGGTACGGCTTGTACCAGATATGACATATCCAAAGATGGTCGGGGTCAATATGAGCCCGGAGGGAAGCTTGAGCACTGTTTCGGTGTGAACAGTGACGAGGTTCAGAAGATCTTGTCCAATAATGAGTTCAGGCAAGACGCTTTTATGAGTGAGCGTATCTTGAGCTATCTTCAAGTTCTTATTGGAAATGAACTGAACATCTGCATCTGTGAGATGTGCTGTATGTAAGTTGGCAGTCAACTTCTCTTTCGTGTGCACTGATATCTTCTTAAGCTTCTTTGCGTTGTGAAAGCTTTTCAAAGTAATTTGCACTTCATTGGAACTGAATGTCTCTTTCAATTCTCCCATTCCTGATGTGGTGAATGACGTCGTTTGGATGACTGGCAGCTTAAGCTCATCACCAAATTTTGATTTGATGAAGCTTCGCTGGGCGCCAGAGTCAATCAGTATTGTTATGGGTTGATAATCCCAAATTGCCTCGTTGAATATCATGGCTGAAGCCGTTTGAGATACGCTTTGGCATACGATTGGCAGTTTGGTTGAGCTGTAGACTTTTTGTCCATTTCGCCGTGGAACGGGTACTTCACTTGTTTTGCGATGATCGAAGTTGGTTCTTTGCCGTATCTTAGAGACTTGCAAGTGATGAGTGCTAGCAGGAAACTGAGACTGCTCGAGATACTCTTCCTCCTCTTTCCATTTCGGACTTTCAGTACTTGTGTCCAGATGGTTGCTTTTTTGAATGTTGCTTGGAAGAAGTGTCTCCATTGTTAATGCGGTCGTTTCCCGAAGAGAGATGATGTCATCTATCGCGTCTAGGATCTCCGAAACATCAAAGTGGTCGCCAACTACGGTTTCCTTCTGTATGACGGTTGCGCAGATGGCTTCAGGAAATTTCGACAAGATTAGTCGGCGCCAGATTCTGTCTGCGCTCATCTTCATTCCGGTTTGTTCTAGGTGAATGATCCGCGAATTGATTGCTTCGAAAGTTTCTCGGCAACTTTCGGGATTGTCTTTTGCTCCTTGAAGTCGTTCGATTTCATTGATGAGTATATCTGCCATGCTGGCAGAGCGATCAAAGTGCTTCTTCAGGATGTCTACGGCTGTCTTGTATTTGTTTCCAACGACAGGGATGCAGTTCAAAGCAGCAGCTGCTTTTCCTTTGAGCGCTTGCTTTAGAAAAAGGAATTTGTCGCCGTCCGATAAGTCTTCGTCGCAGTGAATAAGTGAATCGAACACTGTCCAAAAACTGTTGAACTCTCTGAAGTTGCCAGAGAATGTAGGAACCTCTAGGAGCGGTTTCCGGATCCTGATCTGGCGTTCACTTCGTTCCGTTGTTGAGCCTCTTCCTATCTCGCTGTCTCGCTGACTCGGAATACTAGGAGCAGGCGTATGCAAAAGTGTCGCTTGCTCCCTCAGTTCATGTTGTCTGAACTGTATTCTGTTTTGCCATTGAACTGCTATCACTTCCAGATCGAGTGCTTCCAGCTCCAAATGCTTGCTAAGTTCAACCATCAGCTTCTCTCGTTCCTTTTCTTCACTGCATGCACTGATGTACTCAATGGCAGCGTTGAGCTGTGTTTCTTGCAATTTCACAGCGTTTTGCAAAGAATTGAGGAGATTTGTTATTACTCCTGCCTTTTCTTTGATATATTCTTCACATTCCGCTTTTGTTGTTGGAAATGTGAAGAGGACGTCTACGTTCTCCACTTCGGACTCGTAGGATTTTACGAGCTTGCAAGCGTTGTTGATTTTGTGTTTGAAGAGTTGAAGAGCGGCCATTTTTGCTATACCGACTTCTAATTCTTCTCTTCCTTAGAAAGCTGGTTGCTTCGAAGGTACAAGTTAGCGAGGTTTCGTTAACTTGTACACGTATCTTCTGGTGATCCGTTGAGTAGAGGCAGCTGTGGTGCTGGTCTCTGAGTTGCAAGCGTGCCGGGGTGGCTTGAACGCTGTGCTGACGATAAGGTGGCTTGGACCTTGACCAGATAAGGATTGGGTTTCAATCCTCTTAAATCAAGAGTTCTTGGTCGAACTTTGACTTTTTTGGCAAAATGAGCGCTTGTGACTCAAGTTACCTTCCTTTCAAATCTCAATGTACTGATCTCCGGTCCTTGGATAGGATTCGTGAGAGATCAATGAGATTGATTGGAAATTTGCACCCACAAAAATTTGTTCCGCTCTCTGGATCACTTACGAAAAGGATTCACAGTAAGTTTCACGGTCTTATGTGGTTATGTGCTGCACTCACAAAATTTGTACCACTCTCTGGATCGCTTACGGAAAGGATACACAGAAAGTTTCACGTATTAATGTGATTATGTGCTCCACTTGACTACTCTTTCACTTTCTGGATCACTTACGAAAAGGATGCACAGAAAGTTTCCAAGTTGTCTGTGGTTGCGTGGTAACACTGATTCTTTCCCACTCTCTGGTTCGCTTACGAAAAGGATGCACAGAGAGTTTTCAAGAATAGTTCACACGACCGACCGATTTCTCCTACACCTCTCTGAATCACTTACGAAAAGGATGCACAGAGATTTTCAGATAGTCAGTGGTTTTCCTTCCGATTTCTCTTACACCTCTTTGGATCGCTTACGAAAAGGATACACAAAGATTTTCAGATAGTCGGTTGGTTCTTCTTCCTGCCACGCGGGTCTTCTGGCCTCGATTCCTCCGGTTGCAGATAGAATACGAGGTGGCTTCACTGGCCGATGCACCAATTTGGTGGGAACCAAGTGTCGTAGGCGATAGTGGTGTCGATAATAATTTATCCACAGACGAACCCGGTGTGAACCGGGGGGAGCAACCTATAATACAATCGGGGGCTCCTTATATAGGTAGTAAGGCGGAGCTGACCCGTGCACAATCAGAATGTTCAGGAAATATGTGCAAGAAAGAGGATGCCGCAGCTTGACGCGGCCCCTGGAAGATAGGTGCCACTCATTGGTGAGTGATTCGGCACTTAAATATAAGCGATTGGGGAATGTAGCCTATGGGGAATACCCGTAAGCTATTAGGATTATAGAATTGTGAGGTTGATGATACATAAATCATCAACAGGTACGTAAAATGCATGATTTGGAGATTGTGGCTTTTATACGAAAGAACATTGAAGGAATCCAAACAAAACTGCTGCTGAGAAGAGGAAGGAATTCCGCTTAGGACATTTTTTAAACTTCTTAGACTGTTTGTCTATCTTTATTCTGAATGATTTGAGGATTGGACTAAAAACGGCACGATTCGGACCCACCTAAGATAATTATTTGTTTTCAAAGGAAACGGAGCAACAACCATGGACCTATTTTTTTTTGAGACGCAGATTTTCTATAAGTGTACACTGTTATACATGCAGGACCTGGTATATATGGAAATTTCTATTCCGAGTTTTTCTTACACAGACATAAGTTTCAGCCATTTTTAGCGATATGGAAATTTCAGGACAAAGTAATTGCTGAAGTCGTTTCTAGGCGAGAAATGACCCAAAAATAACCCAAAAATAAAAAAGTTCTGAAATAAGCATACCCTGCCGCAGTTGAAAAAAACCGATAAAAATCCATTTTTGCTTTTAGTAACAGTTTGTAACAATTGGGTCCCTCAAAATGCTCAGTAGCAGTAAAAAATGCCAAGCTGCTGTAATTCGCCATGTATTTTTCAGTCATCTAAATAGGTTCTAGAATAAAGCATACTTCAAATTAGAACTTAGTCAAACGTATTGATCCAGCATGAATTCCTTTGTAGATTTCCTATGAAAATATTTTTCTAGAGTATACCTCTGGTATTTGCCCCAAAAACAAATATATCGGGAAATTTCTTTACTCAAAAACCATATCCTTTTCTCGAAGAATCAAACTGATGTAATTGTCCTCGCGCTTGCAAGTGGATCCGTATTCGCTGCAAAAGCGGGCTACCCCTTACAGAACAAAGAAAACTGCATGGTGCGGAGAACTGTACGAACGCACGTGAAGCATACGGGGTCTTTAGCACCCCGCACAGCTTCCTTGTTGGGGTGTTTACACAAGGATCCTATTGTTTTCGTTCTTGCTTACATCAAAGCTGTGGTAAATACACGCAGCGCTAATGCTAAGTATAGTTCTTGCACTGCTTCGATAGAGAAGGAATGGTTCTTGCTAAAAATTTAACTACTAAAAGGAATTTAAATCTCATTCTTACCACTACACGAGTCTACGGTATGGCATATATGTAGTTTCATCCTATGAAGGCGTTGCCCGTTGACGAGAAATCTTGCAACATCCGCTATTGGAAGTTGGAGTTGCAAAGTTTTTTTGCTCGAATCGGATCGGGGCAGAGGCGTTTTCCTCAAAAAGGAAAGGTTCCAAACTCTGTTTGATGGAGCATATCAAATTTGCTGCATGTTTAGAATTGAAAGTAATCACTTTTACTCAGAATAATGTCTCAAAGTCATCTCTAAGCGATGTCTCAGTTCCTATCCAATTTCCTGCTAAGAATCAGAATCCTAGATTATCAGAGAGACATAAGGTACAGTAAACGTAGCGCCGTGGAAGCGTGCTATCCAACTAGTAGGAAACACAGGACCGATTATCAGGTTTATCTACATGGCACATAAAGGGTACATCTGGCATAGCAACATGATATATCGCGATGGTAATCCGTGGCGTAGGTCGGTGGAGGACACAGATGGAGGTCCGCATCAGCGGGAGACGGTGAGTACGGTCGGGTCCTGCCGTCCTGCCAGGGAGGAAGACTCCTTGTGGTGGTGGACTAGTCGACAGGTGGTTGCGGTGGTAGATTATATATTATAGCGTGGAATGCATATCATCCTCATATCTGTAACAATTGATCTTATTCTCATAACATACTCTGTCTTTATCTAAGCTTTATATCTTGTTCTCATGACATAGCTTCTCGCTTGCACATCTTCATGCGCCTACGCTTACAGTACGATAACCGAAAAATCCACTTATTGTGAGATTTCTAGTAAAGTTGTAGATCACCTATAGAATCCACTAAACCCAACGAACTCGCTCCAGCAATCAAGGACTCTAAATGTAGCCTGGATTGTTGAAGAAGGCCGTTCTATTTGATACTGCAAGAAATTCCTTATCTAAACGGTATATGGCTTTTTCGTCACGGTATATGGCTTATCAGCAATTTTTATCTAGCAAAAATCTGGGTTTATAGGAGGCAACCTACAGCGCTCGTAGAATCAATTTCAAGAAATATTCTCCACTGGTTTGAGTGAATTGTGTAAAGATTTGATAAAAATTCATTTCTATCTCATTTCATACAAGCATAATAAGCCCATGTGTTCGGCATATTATAGTTCTGTGAAAAGTTTATTCGATAAATTTCGCCCACTTTTCGATCTTTCGCAGAGATCATCGCATTCGACCTTCACAAGTGGCGCTACCCCGCGATGTTCATTTAAAAAACGAGTTCCTCGTCGTTCCCGATCTTTGGGTCAACGCTCTTTTTCTTCCGCTGCAGGTTACAAAAGGGATTGTTAGAGTATTTGCAGAGATTTCTCTGCCTCTCATATCAACCCTTTGTTGGCTTCAAGTAACACATAGCATGATTTTTTGGAACAGGTAAAAGTTAACGGAGTTTATATACTTTACCTTCATAATAATTTGTTCTTATTCTTTATTCTTTATTCCTTTCTTCAGCGCGACTTGAGTTTTGATCTTTTTTTCAAATTCTAATCTGGTCAATCTAGTTTACTTATTCTGAAGACTTCTGCAGTTCTGGGATTCTCTAGACTACCGCTAATGGATGAAGTGATTTTACATGCCACTGTCACTTACACAATATTATTGGAAAAAATTATAACTCCGCAAGTTCCATGGACATGTCTTAGCATTCAATTGAACATTTATTACAAAAAAAAAATTCTATGGATTCTGCACTTACTATTCTCAATTTCTTTCATTTTTGTAACGAACGACCAATCATCAGATGATCTCCCTGTATATACTCCCAAATTTGTATCAAAATGTTATTCAGCACTATGTGAAGTTGTTTTTGATCTATTTCAGTTTGAGTCCCCTTTACCCCCCCCCCCCCCACTCTCCCTCTCGTCCACTTCTACAAGGCCTAAAATAATAAATCTGCTTAAATCCTTTTTAACGAAAACCTTAGATAGTATGCCTAGACCTCGGCTTTCGAAAATTGATGGCCTGACCCACGGCCGCTCTCGCAATCTTCGTTCGAAATGCAAACATTGCGTCGATCTTTAGTCTAAGCTCCACTCAGTCACACCGATGGTTTATTGAAGCAGCTGACGCCGGCGTAGGTTCCTCTTATCTGGGGCCACCCATATCAACTCACGTGCTAGCGCACGAATCGTGCACGTGCACAGCACGTGCACCTGCGCTGCGTGTGTGGTCACGCCCAGCTCCCCAAAGGATAAGAACCCATTGTGATCTGAGAATCTCTGCAGATGGTTCGCCAGCTTTTTTATGATAAGGTTTTGAACAGTTACTACCTCATTTTTAGTCGAAGTAATGTATGATTCCCTTGTTCCCTGCACGGCTTTACAAAACTTGGTTTTTCAAGAAAGCATTCTTCCCAGAATCACAGATCAAGTGCGTATAAAACTTGAGAATGTTCACTGTCCGTGCGAAATCATTTTATTGCTGAGTTAAGCTCTCAAAATTCGATTTAAAGGGAACCAGTATTCGCTTTAATTCATGTCATTATATAATATTCAAAAATCTATATTTTGATGAAATTTTATTTGAGTTAGAGTTTTTTTATACTATCTAAAAGTGCAAACTCAAGTGCAGAAATTTCTTACTTTTGGCTGCAGTTGCTCTATGATCATGATCTGCCTTAGCCACACTAAGAATTTTCCAATTTATGCTTAAAAAGTCAAAATTTGTGGCGGATAGTCAGCGTCCACGGAAACGTTAAGCAGAATATGTTTCGTTCTAGCAGGGACAAGGAGAGGAATTTCTTTATCGCCCTCATTGCCAATTTCTTAATCATCTGTACTATAACTTTATCTAGTTCTGGATTGAACCATTTGTAACTCCTTTTTTATCGGATTTCTTCTCTAACTACACCCAAAACTTCGGTAATGCTTTTAGAAGATTGACTGAGGAAAATGATGAACAACATTTCCTTCTCATTCGTAGCTTGCACGTTTAGTCCTTTTCTTTACTGTCTAGCATCTAGAACCAGTCTTCAATGGCTATCATTTGTTGCAAAAGATTATGCCAATGCCATGGTTTTGCCTAAGCCAGTTTCTAACGTAGTTTCACACAAACAAGTCGGAGAGATGTGAAGTAGATGCTGAAGCACCCGTTTCCGAGTAATGCCTTACCTTCTGCATTTTCTGACATCAGTTGCGATCAGCAAGCGCAAGTCTCTTTTTTTGATAAACTTTTAAACTAGCAGGTTTGTACTTTACACTGATGAACCTTTGTCAGGAAATACTACCTGCTCCAAAAGAGGGCGTCTGTACCTTTTATTTACCAACCTATGGTTGCCCGTCTTGGGTAAAATATACTTAACAGGCTACGTTTTAATTTGGGACTTATATGAGGGAAATCCTTGTTTTAGAAAAAATCCTTGGTAATCTTCCCATATCTGCAACTCTTCTTTGTCATTCGGTTCTATCAGTCATACTATACAAAACCTCACCATTTTCTGTTCATCAATTATTTCCCATTAATCTTTGCTAATGCGTTTATGTTTTGAATAGCTAGTAATGTTTCTTATTATTCTCTTTGTTGTTTGCGAATATTGTGTTTTTCACTGCCTTCTACCTAATTACAAAATTCAAACTTCTACAGGTAACACAAAAATGGTCGCTAGAATGCTGCGATTTTTCATCTTCATCTTCTATCTGTTCGACACAGTATTTGCGTCTTATGAGAAAAATAACAACGGAAAAGGTAAGATTGCTTACTAAAGTTCTATATCAATTTAAGAAACAGTTCAGCTCTTTTATAGCTGATTTTTGTGCGTTTTAAATTCAACATTTTGTTTCAGATCTGCCAAGAAAGATCAGAGCAGCCAACAGACCTATCGCCATGGAGCAATTTTCCATGCCATCTTAATTTTATGACTTGAATTTCTTCCCGTGCTCATAGATAACCACTTGCTTACAACCTGTTATTACTACATGGTATCTACGGTTTCAGTTATACGTGTATGCAATTTGATAAGCATTGCCTAAAATAAACATTGCCCTGATAAATTTGTCCACATGACTGGCATTCGAACAAAACGTAAATACTCTACACAACACAATGCAAAAAAATGGAAAATTTGCGTTTTGACAAAAGATAACAATTAATGGGCACAGAAAAATCTGCTCATTGCTGTTTGCTATAGTTGTGAATGAAAAAGAAAACTCGGGGTTGTAGTAGCATTTTTATTTAGGTGAACCAGCAAGAGAATTTAGAAGAAATAAAATGTAGTACATACTATTTTTCCTTGTCAAGAGCAGCATATAGAAGAAATTAAGTTTCGTGATTGCAAATCTATCGGTGGAGGACAAGAGGTCGCCAACAGCCTCTACCCTTGCGGACTGCTAGCACGAACTGCAATGAGGAGATGATGTTGCATTTGTTGCAGAAGTCCGCGCGGACCTCCACATTCGGCGAACTGATGTCCTCTACTCCAAACTACACAATAAGAAATCCCGATACTGTAATTCCGACGCGAAGAAGCAGTTCTAAGTGAGGAGACAAAGTTGGTATAAATCTCGGTTTATAGTCCCGCCTACTTGGATAATCTCGCCCACAACTCAGATTGGGAAATTCTATGGAGTGTTGGTTAGACAAAAGTTGGTTCGCTCTACACTTTGGAGAAAAAGTGCTGAGAGCGTCTAAGGTTTCGGATAATATAATAGGATTGAATTCTTTTCTGCAGAGTCGTAGCGGTAGAGAGGAAAAGCTAGTAAGACGGGCCAAGATTTTGTCCGAGAGTGCTTTTAGTGCTACTTATACATAAATCTCACTTCTTAACAGGCAAGCTATTGGGTGTAGGCCCTTCTGAACCTGCCCCAATCGCGACGGCTATAAGAGGTCAGCGCTAATTAGAGGTCACTCCATGATTGGCTAGCTCGCGGGAGCGAGCGGCTGACCTGGGCAGACGCGCTGCGGAGGCGGACGAGTTTCACATCGCTGGTAACCTACTCCACAATGAGATTCTGGAGGTAATTCTCTAGAAGATTCCTAAATTCCCCAAATTCCCTAGAATTCAATAACTTAAGTTATTCGCTCTACTCTACACTACTTAAATCGCCGGCTACTTTCTAAGGTGGTATGTTTTTGACCTATGAAACATTTTCAAGTCTTTTTCGACTTAATTTACTGGTTTTTTTAGTTCGATTGCATGCTCTACTCTCCTACGTTTGCCTCCTTGCAGCATCATCTAGTCACATTCAATTGAAATGTGCACTACGTGCATGCCAGTAGGGAAGCATACGTTTTTTTATGATGAGTTTTTAGTTTTTTTATGAAGTTTTTCTTACACCGTCCATATCAAAAACGCAATCAAATAAAAATGCATCACCTTCATTTGGTAGCGTGATCTAGTAGCGTGATCTACATGGATTGATTTTGGTGGCGACCTTTTCTTTGCTGCACGCATCATGCTTTTTAAAGCGTAAAAATTTCAAATGCACGTTCGAAGATTTTACTAGGAATGAGAATTTTAAGGAGATGATTTTTCTGGAAAGCTACAGAGATGCACTGGAATGTCAGAAAGAAATACGCATTTGATAACGAATTAGCGTAGATCACAAATTTAAGTTATAATTGGCCTTTATAAAAAGTTGTTACACAAACTTTGACTACGTGGGCTTTCCTCAATAACATCAAGCAGCTCACATTAGCAATATGATGTGACGATGCACGAGGCTATAAGGATCGCACACACAAGGGATATAAGTGGAAAAAAAGCGAAAAAAAGTTCGAAAGAATTCAAAGGAGATTCATGAGAAGTTATTTATGAATCATGGAAATGAAAAGACTTCGGAAATGTCCCATAAATCATAAACATACCTGCTTGGAAGTAGGGAAATCATAAACATACTGCTGGGAAGTAGGGCTCAGAATACCAAACATTCAGAGGATGGTAGCTGTGTTGGGTTGAAATCAGCGTGATTGGTTTGCATTGCATAATGCAACAGCCGCACGAAAGGAGTTGGTGATTTTCGAAAATACGAACCCTTCGCGGAGCACTCGTCCGCAGTCATCGCAGCGCATGCGCGCGCGTCCTAGTTCTAGATTACTGTAGGGGAAGGTGGGTTCAGAAGGGCCGTCTCCCAAGCTATTCACTTTCTCAAGTATTTTTATAAGCATCATTATTGCGTCGCACGAGTTGAAGGCAAGCTCTCATCTAGGGCCTCGCGCACAACTGGTCCTCAAACGACATTCAGCAGTATCGCAAAAGAGCCCTCTGTTCGAGGAGATGGCCCAAAATGGCAAAGTCTTCCTCTTCCCCTCAGATTTAAACGAGTAGTCAAGTTTTTATTGCAAGCCATCTATCAGGGGGATTCTAGAACTCCTGTGATTAAATTTACATCGAAGCTTCGCCACTCACTTGTCAGTGAAAACAATATTATAGCACATCCTCACAGAATGATGCAGATGAGATTGTTCTAAACATCATTTTTGCCAAGTGATTTGTCGGAAAACATCTTAGCTACCAAGGGTGGGGAACCGAGAAGTCTTACGGCGTAGATGGTATGAAGTTCATCAACAGCAAGCATTTGCTGAGTCCAAGGAACCCGTCATACCTCGCCGAAAAGGCCCAAAAGCGCCCAAAAAAGCCCAAAACCAGAAAGAGGCGGAACGCCCCTGGAACTTTCGGTAGAATTCTGACATCATTTTGATGCGCAGACGACAGAAAATGAAGCAGAATGACTCGGTTGCGAAATTCAACACATATGCCACAGCGACAAAACTTGTTAGCAAGGGCGCGCCTTTTGCGGCTCCTTTGGGTTTTTGGGCATTTTCGGGCACTTTTAGGCACTTTTGAGCGCGTTTAGGCTTTTCTCTGCGCTTTTGGGCTTTTTTTGGCGAAGTATGACGAGTCCCTAAGCTCGTACGAGCATTATAGGGTATTTAGTAGCTTTCTGCTATATATTGTAACTAGCTGGCTTGCCCGGCTCCGCCGGGCCTGCCAGCTAGACCCGTGTACGTATGTTCCAAATAGAAAATTCCATTTCTGAACCGATCCGGACCAAACTTTGCACACATACACTTCGGGCCCCGGCGGGTGTCACAGTCCACTTTTCGTTATCGATCGATGTCGATTATACCGATTTTTATCGATCTTTTTTGCAGAGTTCACCTACAGGGCTAGGAGTTGGCACAGGGGGGAAGTGAGCATGGGGATTCCGAACACAATATTAGTTTTCAGAATTATCGATTACTTTTATTGATTTTATCGATTTTTTTGTAAATTTTGACCTGCGGGGCTGGGAGTTTGCACAGGGGGGTAATCGAGCATGCTGATTACGAACACAATATTAGTTTTCAGGATCGTCCATTACTTTTATCGATTTTATCGATTTTTTTTGTAAAGTTTGACCTGCGGGGCTGGGAGTTTGCACAGGGGAGTAATCGAGCATGCAGATTACGAATACAATATTAGTTTTCAAGATCGTCCATTACTTTTATCGATTTTATCGATTTTTTGAAAATTTGAGCTAGGGGGCTGGAATTTGGCACAGGGGTGTAATCGAGCATGCTGATCACCCCCCTTGGGGATGATCAGCATGCTCGATTACCCCCCTGCGCCAACTCCCAGCCCCCTAGCTCAAACTTTGCAAAAAAATCGATAAAATCGATAAAAGTAACCGATAATCCCGAAAACCAATATTGTATTCGGAATCCCCATGCTCGACTACCCCCCTGTGCGAACTCTCAGCCCCGTAGCTCAAACTTTGCAAAAAAATCGATAAAATCGATAAAAGTAATCGATAATCCTGAAAACCAATATTGTATTCGGAATCCCCATGCTCGATTACCCCCCTGTGCCAACTCCCAGCCCCGTAGGTGAACTCAGCAAAAAAATCGATAAAAATCGATAAAATCGATATCGATCGATGACGAAAAGTAGCCTATGACACTCGCCGGGGCCCAAAGTGTATGTGTGCCAAGTTTGGTCCCGATCGGTTCAGAAATGGAATTTTCTATTCGGAACATACGTACATACAGACATACAGACAGACATACAGACAGACATACAGACATACAAACAGACATTCAGCTTTATATATAAGATTATAATTATTTGGCAATCACTCAAAGTTTTGATTTGAGTTTTGATGCTGGTCAAGAGGACTTGATCAGAAAACCAGAAATGAGGTTATGGAGTTTATAGGTTGCGTGGAACCAGTTAAGTGTTTCTGGTTCATTTTCATATTTGAAATTTTATTCAGTGAGAACAAACCCATAAAACAATAGAAATTTGAAAATATCTCAATCTTATGCTTTCAAGATCTTCTTCTTATTGAGAGCCTTTTGCAATCGGGCTTTCTTTGCGGCTAGTTTCTTGCTTAATCGCAATGGTGCTACAGCTACGGCTGGAGCTACGGCTGGAGCGACGGCTGGAGCTACGGCAGGAGCTACGACTGGAGCCACCGCTGGTGCCACGACTGGAGCCACCGCTGGTGCCACTACTGGTGCCACTGCTGGTGCCACTGCTGGTGCCACTACTGGTACATGGCCAAGTTTAAGTGGCACATGTTCAGAGATCATATGTGTCGCTGATGAGTGGCCGGATTCTGCAAATGAAAAATTCAATGGTTGTTATTAGAATGGTCAAAAAGTACGTTTAGTGTAGGCCTTGACCACATTTTTGACAGACGTACGGGGATAGTAGTAGGGGTAGGCCTGGAAAATTTGTTGAATTGAAGATGTTTGGTATGTTGTCAAGTTATCGTGCTAGGACTAACCGCTGTATAACTGAACAAGTGTGGAGGATAGAACTGAGAAGGTAGAACGGCCGCTGGAGCTGCTGCCACTGCCGGCATCGCTGCAACAGCTGGAGCAGGAGCGACTACTGGAGCTGCTGCCACTGCCGGCATCGCTGCAACAGCTGGAGCAGGAGCGACTACTGGAGCTGCAGCCACCGCTGGTGCCACTGCTGCGGGTACTGCTGCCACAGCTGAAGCCACATGTGCTACCGGAGCCGAAGCCAGCACTGGAGCTGGTGCTACAGCCGGTACGGCTGCCACGGCTGGAGCTGCAGCCACAGCTGGTGCCACCGCTGCTGGTACTGCTGCTACGGCTGGCGCTACCGGTGCTACCGCAGCTGGAGCTGCCGCTGGTACTGCTGCTACGGCCGGCGCTACCGGTGCTACCGCAGCTGGAGCTGCCGCTGGTACTGCTGCTACGGCCGGTGCTATCGCAGCTGGAGCTGCCGCTGGTACTGCTGCCACCGCTGGAGCGTCCGGAGCCACCGCTGAAGTTGCCGCAGCTATCGCTGCCGAACCCACTGCTGGAGCTGGTGCCACTGCCGGTATCGCTTCCACTGCTGCAGCAGGCGCTGGAGCGACTACTGGGGCTCCGACTTCTTCTACCGCTGAAGGAGAAACTACAGCAGCAGCAGGGGCTGGATGGACATCTATCACAGGTTCAGCTTCAACTGCCAAAGCTGGTTCAGGACCTACAGCATAGCCAGCGTAAGACCTGCAAAATTTCAAGAATTCATTTGTGAACGCGCAATATGGAAGAAAATGTCAGTAGCTCAATCTAAGAACTCTCGGTATTATTACGCTTAATGAATTACCCCAGCCAAACCTGAGAGTTTTCGAAACTAAGCAGTTCTTACAAGCACTTACCTCTGAATAAGCAGTAGAACTACGAAAGTGCAGTAGAAAGCGTTCATTGCGAAGCTGCAAATCTGATGTCTCGCTCCCTTCGCTCACTTATATAGTGTTCAAGCACTGACAGGTGATGTTTTTCACAATCAAAGAAACTATGTGTGAACTCATTGTAAGTTCATGGTAAGTGGCTTTTTTGGTGGATGTAAGCGCATAGCGCGCTTGAATGTTGAACTTGAGTTTTTTTGCTGTCTAGAGTGATGAATGAATTGATTTGACTCCTATTCCAACTCGTTGTTTGACAGCTTTTCTATGTTCATTACCGAACGTGCAGAACATGGTTGATATGCTCATGCAGCAGATTGGAGCTAGAGATGGAGAACTGCAATAGCCATTGGTGACTGATATGTGAGTATGGACATTCATTGTGAGACACATTTCATAATCCAAATCCAGCAACTTGTCCCTGACCATAGGTTGGTGGAATGAGATAGGAATGTTTTTTTAGGCAAACAGCTCATTCTTGCCAAATTTTGGAAGTTGTACCATTTTCTGTAAAATTTATTAAAGTTGACAGATAAGTTCAATTTTAATGTTGGCATTCGTGTTTAAGCCGTAGAGACATTTTATGGTAGCATTTTAAACTACTGAGAACCGAACAACTTTACTCACTCTTACGGAAAAGAATCCAGCTCAGTCTAGAATCTTTTCGTTTTTGAATATCATTGGTTGTAACTCTTAAGACCTTTTGAACTCATCTGTCAAAAAATAATGTTTACCAGTGCAAATTCATGATTTTGCGGCAATATTACCTTCGAACTTTTCATCAAAGCGGAAATAATAGCAATAAAATTAATAATATTTTTCATTATTACTAATTTTCATTTGTTCTTGACAAACTGTTCCCTCACTCTACGCAAGGGCAATGCAAGTTTCAAGAATTACGGCAAATACAGGCCAAAAATCAAAAAAAAGCGCGAGAGTGTTGAAGAACATAATTATTCAGAAACATACGCTCTCATGGCAAAGTTAGAGGTCACGTGTGTTGTTCCACTCGAAAAAAATTCACTCAGTGCTTCATCCTTTCTAGCAACAAAATGGAGCTTTGAATCGTGCGCGAAAAGACTTCTGTTCGATAAAATTATCTTCTCCTCCTCATAATGGTAACAATTGTATCTTCTGGTCTTTTAGTGAAGATCATTCAATTCACTCTAATCAGAGATGGCATTGCGTCGTATAAGCCAATGACTACATCTTCAAACCTTTTCTAAAGAAAATACGTAAGTTTATGCGCAATTTCACTTTCTTCTTCTCCATTCCGAATGTCAAGATTCAAGTGATATGTCGTTTTTTTTGCCCGAGAACTTCCACTGATCTAGACTCTAGGAAGTACTATGTACGTAAAATCCGTCTAATGCACAATACAAGTATCAGATATCATCTAGTACACGCAGTTTTTCTATTAGTTTTACGAGTGACTCACATGAGTGAAACGGGATTTCTGGTGGCACAGGATAAGCTCTCAAACAGTCGGGTGCCGATTGCCAAGAGCAACCTGTCATAGCATCAGCAAACACTCGCCGAACTATAAATTCATTTTCTTGATTTTTGACTTCAGTCATGCTTGCGCTAGTTACGGTAGCCGTTCTCAGCACAGGTTGGTGGCAAAATTACAATTTCATGCTTGTATCCTGTATCGTATTTTATTTTCAGTAATTAATGAGTGGTGGAACGAGGCAGTCGCGAAATATTCACTACTTAAATTATTGTAAAAAATGTGCAAGTGACTTGTTTGAAAATCTTGGGAAGCATTCCAAGAAATTTTTCGGCGTGGCTAACGCCACAAGCTTCATTTGAAAAAATCTAATGTCGCTCCCCCCCCCCCCCTTCCATCCCTCCCAGAAAGAATTCTGAGACCTTTACTGTAAATGTGAATGAATCTAGGTGTAATTTGTAGCATCATTTTTGATTTTGTATGAGCTCCAGCTACTTCAAATATTGCTCAGTAACCTCCAGAGGAGTTTGATATAAAATTACGTAATATTACCGTAAAAGCCCATTTATAGTGCTCCAGAAACTTTTGAATGTGGTACCATTACATGAAAAACCACATCACCAATGCATCAGCTTTGAATGGAGCCCAAAGCTCTAGATTTTACGAGAAATGTTTATTACGATATTTATCACTACGGTAGAAACAGATTTGCCCTTGTATTAAATCTAGAAAACGCTCAAGAATCTTTTGCATGTTTATCATTGAAACAAATTGACCGATGTTCAGCTTCAAATGGTGCAAACTTCTTATACAGAAAAAAATTACGGAATCATAACGAAAGAAACTCACTTGCCAATGTATCAACTCAGAACCGTATTCAAGAACCTTTTATGCGGTAATGTAAAAACTGTAAACGATAGATCCTTGCCGTATCAGCTCTGGATACATTGGCAAGGATGCGCTTGATGCCAAAACATTTTCAAAAATTAATGAGAAAAATGAGGACTACAATACTGTAATGGTAGAGCAGCTTATTTGCCAAGGCATCATTTCTAAATGGCTTTCAAACATCTTAAGAGAATTTTATGAGAAAAAGAAAATATTGGGGTGCGATATCATTACAGCAACTTTGTTTATGCATCACCTGCAAATACAATAGATTCAAGAATCTTTTAGGAACTTAAAGTTTTAAGGGCATGGTATCACTACGTAAAGACTTAATTGCGAAAATAATTGACTCATTATCACCTAGGAATTCAAAGAAAAGTAAAAGTCAAACTTTATCTCTATATTTCGTGTATGCTACCCGAGGCCCTTTCTTTGTTTTGCTTCACTACCACTGCCATTTTTATGAGAAATGTCTACTCACTTCATTTTCTTTTCCTCTAAACGTTTTTTTTTCGTGATTCACTTGGGAAATAATACATGATCCACTGATTTCTTCCTTATTTTACGAAAGCAGTCGAACGACCAAAACTATGCTCTAGAGTTTTTTAGACTCTCCTTTTCCATACAGTCATTGGTGATACAGTGATAATTATCATTTTCAGCTGCATTGGCCCAGATAGTGGGTAGTGGAGTGCAAGCCACAGGATGTACAACTTGTACATTACCACCAGCCACCAATCCCTGTAGTACCTGCCAGACAACAGTTCAGTCAGCACCTCCAATCACCTTCTACACTCCAACGCTAGCTCCAGCTCTATGGAACGAGTGGGGACCATTCACACAGTGCACGTAAGTCTCAAAGGCCTAATTCTTGCGTTTACCAAAATTCGATAATTTTTCTTGAGGGTGACCTGTGGCGGTGGTACACAGCGACGTCTACGAGATTGCAACAATGGCTGTAGTAATTGTATGTGTGTTGGACCAGCCACTGACGTCCAAGCTTGCAATACTTTCGCGTGTCCCGCTGGATGCTCTACCTGCCAGCAATTCCCACATTACGATCCGATTACGTATCCACCATGTACCACTTGCGGAAGTCCTGCAGTGGCGCCCTGTAGCACCTGCGGAAGTCCTGCAGCTGCGGCGCCGTGCAGCACGTGCGGCACGGCAGCTTCCCCATACATCTATCAGAGATCACCATGCTCTAATTGTGGCACTAACTACTATAACCCGTACAGAACTTTACGAAGAAAGAGGACAAGCGGCAATGTGAGGAAAGTAACGTTGTTCGATATGCTGTTGAAAAGATAAATAATAAATCTGTTTGGGTACTGAAATAAAGAAAATTTTTTAAATTTTAATTTAATTATGAGTTTCGGAATTTTATGAGCGGAAGGGGGTGGAAAAACGAGCGTGGACGAGAGCAAAAGTGTTTCACATGTGCAAGTACATAGTTGTTTTTGCTAATTTATGGGATAATATCGAAGTGCTCCAAAAAATTCCGTTCCGCAAAGTAATCCAGGATAAATCCATTCCGCAAACGGAACTATCCAGACCTCTGACTGACCTTGAGCTTAGCTATCATACACAAACTACATATTCTCTGTTTTGCTTCGCATTTTAAACATGTCTCGGAGAAGGCGCCAGCCTCTTTGGGAAATTTACCAGAAATCCACTTGATAACCACTTTTTCTCTACATCAGGTTTTTCTGTTATACCTTGCATCACTGCACGGAGAGCACTGCCATTGTCATCAAAGAAGACCGGATAAACCGATTTTTTGTCCATAGCGCAAACATGGGACCACTGAAGGAGTTTTTGAATGACTAAGTTACGCTGGCGTATCACCGCTCTCTTTGATCTGGCATAGACCTTCGTAACCTAGCCAAATGTCCCACGATGAGTTAAATGAGTGATTGTTCATATTGAATATATATAGTGCCAAAAGGTGATTGCGAACTTAGGTCTGCATAAAAGCTTTTAGACAAAGCAGGTGCAGTTTGATTTCATGCCCGTAGGTACAAAATAATATGGTACATACCTAGTAGAACGTGTCCACAGGGCTCGGCACAGATGCTTATAAGCAAGCTGGATAACGTTTTTGGGACAAAAAGCAAAGGGGGTTTCGTTTTTGTGGCCGAAAAGACACAAAATAATTTTTGGGGTTGACTTTTCGATTTTTTGCAGATTTTCCAGGATTATGGTTTAGGGTCAAAGAACTTCGTAATATTTTGAAAAAGTCAAGGGGAACTTCGTTTTTTGCACTCGGAAAGCCACCTCGTGCAGAGCCTTGCATGCCCACCTTCGCTCCTCAAAGTGTTCGAAGAGTAGAAAGAATAGGATTCTCGTCGAAGTTTTAAAACTCGTCCCGTTTTTCATGTCTGCCGTTTGTAAGCTGATGGAATCTGGTAAGCCAAAGAGCCAAAGAAAGATGCTGAAAGGTCGTTAATTAAAAGTGGAGACATTTACGCATCTAAGCAATGCAAGTTAACTATATTCTACCAAATTTTTCCCATAAAATTTATGAAGAGACAATTTTGAGATACGAAAAATATATGGACATTGCTCATATCAACACTAGGTTAGTCCTTCTAGAAATTATTGCAACTGGAATATAAAGCTTTATATTATGTCCCCCATATGGAATGTTTCCCAAAAATTGCTCATGCATGTTTGCTAGTGTTTCGAAACCAGTGCCCTTTTATTGAAAACAGTCGAGAAGCACGTGAACGAGCCTTGCGTAACCAGTATCACCGATTGTCGATCGGAATTGATTGCTGCAAAAAAATGTTAATATCTTCTTCCAAGCGAAGAGAGCTCTATCAGACAGATCTGATCTTTTCACAAAGTTAATGTTAGTGCCGAATTTCTATCCGATTTTTTAGCGGGAGATTTTCGTGCATGTTTTTCTTTGAATTGAATCTCCAAGCGCCATGCCGCTGAAACCACCATTTCTTTACCTTTGTCTGCTCCTTCTTTCTTGTTTCGTAGAAACCCGAAGCAAGTGGATGGATGAAAAACATCAATCGAAGAATTTTTTAGTCTCAAAGTTAATGGCATTCGCAACGGAGACAGGGTAAAAATGTTGGCTACGTTGTGCACTTTGGGGATAAAGTTTCGGAAGCATGGCGATAATCAAACGCGAATTCGCAATATGTGCAAGATAATCTTGAAGGTGTCTGAATGCTCTGCTTTTCACATATCAGAATTTATCAGAATAGGTCCTGAAAGTGTAAGAGTAGCTGTATGCACTTTGATAGCCCACAGAGAGAAACTCAAAAGTGATGGTTAAGAAAACCTTCTTTGCTATGAGAAAAGTCTTTCAGAGAGAGATTCTTTTCCACAGCAAGCTGGTGTAATCAAGAAAAAATTTTAGGGATAAACTATCGTTTTGAACGCAAATACAACATAGGTACGCGAGCATGCGATAAAACTATGCGAAATCATCAAATGTCTCAAAGAAGAAAATTGTACTGCTTGGAGTTTACTGACGTCACAAGGAAGATGAACTTGTCGAGATATTTAGTTACGGCACCTATCAAATCCATGAAAAAAAAGAAACTGAATCGACACGGAAAGCAATTTAGTTCGGCCTTTCAGAAAGCGACAAAATTCGTCAGCTGGGCCCTGATTTTGAATATGTTATACAGCTAAACTAGCGACCCTACGGGTCGCTATCAAGTGGATCGAGGCAGATGCAGTACTAGGTTTAGTTGTGGCTAAACATATCTCTACATATTAGGTTGCTGCATAAGTTCTATCCGATTTTTTCTGCCTTATGTTTGAAGCAGCTGTTCTAAGAGAATTTCATCTCTAATGCGGTACCGTTAGTATCATTAGAAAGTGCTTTTCTTGCGCTTTTTAAAGCTTATCAAATTTCAATAAATTTCTTAGTGTAAGGAGATTTCAGGCCTAAAATATTTAAGTGGTCGAGGTACGTTCTCACCCTAGAAATATGTTCTTGCGAGGAAATCTCCACAATGCGGTCAAGTTTTTCAATTGGTTCCGGAGTAAGGGTGTAACAGGCTAGCATACGCATAAGTTCATTTTTATGAAGAAAACGTCTTGCTAGTAAGATTTATTGTCAAACATTAATTTTCTGTATAGATGTTTTACAAGCAATAACTTTCTGCGAATAGAAGTAATCGACGATTTCAAATGGAGATGCTAGGGTAAAGCAAGGGCTAGCGGACCCATCCACCAATTCCTTTTCGGCGCTCACGTCAATTGTAAAATTTTCATAATCTGGAAATAGACAGGCACACATACACTGAAGTGAGTCAAAAAGTGCCTCCTTTTTTTGCTCTGTCAAAAAAATCTCTCGGCAACGCAGACCCTATGGGCCCTTTTATGTCGCAAAATAATCCACGAAAATTTCTCTATCCATCCATTATTAGATAACATGCCTATCAATTCTCATAAGGGAGCATTGCCATGTCAAAAAAAAACAGGTTCGAAGAAAAACGCTGTGAAGTTTTTGAGTTCTTGCTTCTTCCTTAACAAGGATTTTCGTAGGTTTCAATATGCACCTGATAGCCAAGAAATTGCTTAACACAAAGAAACTAAGATCTTAGGAAAAAATTGACTTTGAAGAGAGTTATGACATTTTGAACTCAAAAAATTCAAATCGGACAAAACTTATCCAGCAACCTAATAAATTTCCTGTTCCTTTCTGAGACCATTTTTGTGAAAAAGCATTTTAAAAGGAGAACTGCTTGAGGAACCGCAAAATTCACACATTCAGCAATTTTTGAAAGCCCTGCCATGACCATGCGAGATTATGGAAGATTTCAATTAGCACGCTTCCCCCCCTAGCCTTCCACGGACACTCTTTCGGATAACAAAAAGACTCCACCGTACCTATCCTCTCGAAAACTTTGCTTCATCCAGTTACTCTCAACAAATTCCATGAAAGATCGTTAGGAAATTTATAGAATATACATCATTTTGAAAATAGAAAGACATCCATAACAATGATGTATACTACAAACAACATAGCTTTTCTCTAATCTTTGACAGTGTCTCAAAACTTGTCAAAAAGTCCTCCAAGTTAGGATTTCGTCAAGTTGAGTTACTACGAAAAGAGAGCCCACCCCCAAAAACCATGACTGCTGAATTCTCTTGCACTACATTATCACGATGTTGGCGAAGTCTAGGCAAATGTAACCGATTGATGTTTTTTTGAGCGACAAAATTTTCGGTAACGAACGCTCTACGTCCCACTTTGAAGGCATCTTCCCAAAAAGTCATGGGTGTTGGGATTTTACAGTGTTGCAACAGTAGACCTTCCAAGTAATCTATCAATGAAGTTTGGAGCGAAAAAGCGCTTTGGAAGGCCTGAAATCCCCTTCAGAAGTCTACCAGACATTTACTCGTAGTTCTGAGCGAACGCGGATTTAGGGAGCTTCGAAAAGAGCTCATTTTAGTCATTTTCGTGCGCTGCAACCCAGATATGGTTTCACTATGATGAAAAGGCTCCGAAAGGGTGAAAAACCGAGAAGCGAAATTTGCCGTGTTCCACAGATCTGCAGGAGCCAAGTGGAACAAGAAATCGTTGTATGTTACGTAGTGATAGCTGCGAACCGTTACAGGTTGTGAGCTTTTTTCTGAGCGAAATTTGCTCGACTTATTGACAGGGTCCGGCACAGGGTCAAGTTAGATATAGTTTCTGTAGGAAAAAGCAAAGCGGTATCGTTGCGAATTCTGCAGCGAAAATCCGCAACCGGCATTCTCCATCCTAAATAAACAAGCGTTGTTTACGACCAAATCGCGATATTATGACACCAAATTTGATGTGCGCAGGCGGTGAGGGGGCTCAAACTATGGCCCAAATATCTGTAAAAAATTATGTGGATGAAAGCCGTGCTGAACTTTTTCCTAATTATCCAGAACCGTCCTTCCAGCTGAGCTGGAAACAACGCTTTGCTCACATTTTCATAATTTTTTGCATGTATTGTAGCTTCAGCGTAATGATTTTCATATGAGCAGGAAGCTGTTTCATAATTTTTCTTCTGGACTTTTCTTTATAGCCCTCAAAAATTTTCAATGGCGGCGAAGTCTGCTCTCCGACAAAGTGCGCCCCTAAGCAATCTGGCCTTGGTTCTGCTTGCCTTTCTCTTTCCTTTTTCTTTCTATGTTTTTTCTTGCACATTTCTGTTATAATTCTCAGGAGAGGGGAATGGGGAGAAGGATGGGGTAGGAAGAGGGGCGGGCGGGGGGGGGGGGGGAGGGGGAGAGAATTGGGAGGTGAATGAAGCGATCTGGAGGAAAGGAGACAAGTACTGAACCAGTACTTCTACTTCGACCATTGAGCAAAACGCGTCTGACCAGAATTTCTTTTTTGAATCTCTGTTTAGTTAATACATTCACGACAAGGCAGATTTTTCAATTACTGCCGTTTCAGATCAGAGCCTTTTTCGCTTTGTCAAATTTACGACCCACCCGTGGATAGTATTGTCCGAATTGGTAGTCTTTTTGGAAGAAATTCAAAACATGTCTCCGAGAAAAACCCCACAAGGGTTATCAAAGGCGCTGATTACCAAAATATGATTTGTATCAGTTTTTGGCAGCATACGGTAAGGTTTACGGTAGTCAATATGTACGAACCCAACGTTAGTATCACCACGAGAAATTGTGTTTTGGGGTCATTTCACGGGCTAGTCACGATTATAGTGCCCACTTTGTTCACTACTTTCTCCCAGTGGGACTACGGTAGCAGTAAGGTACAATTCGGTAAAAATCAAGAAACTGATGTAAGAAGGCGGTATTAGAACTTGAGACTATCATTTTCGTAATCAGCGTGCTCAAAAACCTATATATGTAAGGTTTGAGCTTCCTGGGATGAACAATGCGAAAAATCAATAAAGTCAATAAAATCGATAATTTTTGATGGGCTGACATCAGTCTCGTGCCCTCCCTGTATTTCTCATGCATGTAAACTTGTTTTATCAAAAACAACAACACTCTGCGAAGTATTTGAGCTAAAGTCTGTGCCTTACCTCTATGTACGGTATACCTACCGTAACATTACTTTACAGTATCCCGAACCCGGACCACTCTGGCTGGAGCTTCGCCAAGATGTCCCCAATCATGTGCCAGAACCTCGTAGAATTCCATAGTATACTGGCAAAGCTAGAGCTTCAGGAATCTTACGACCCACCGGTGGGTCGAATTGTCCGAAACGGCAGAACACATACGACCCAGGTGGGTCTATTGTCGTGAATGTGTTAATTATAAGACAGAGGGTTTTAGCATTCCCTATCTGGGTGAGCGACAGGGCAAGCAGAAAAGAAACTTGAGATGTGAGGGGAGGCGGATAAAGGTCAAAGAGGACCTCGTAAGGATTTTTCCAAAATTAAAGGGCTTTGTCTCAATATTCCCTAGTTCCGAGTGTGCAGAGCCCTTTAATGTTATGATAACATCACAAGTTGTGATTTGGATGCATAATGTTTCCTATCAACACCAAACCCAATCTGATGTCATTTTCGATAGCACACACTCTATGCAGATTCCTATATATAGAGCGCTAATGTTAAGCTGTAAAATGGCACAGAATCGACAAAACAAAAGTGTTCTTTGCAACCAAAACGCATGATATGACGCCAAAATTTGGTGTGCACATGCCCGTGAGATAAACTGAACTATGTCCCACAGATTTTATGAGAACTTACGTGAATGAAAGTCGTGCCCAACTTTTTTTCGAATCAAGTGGGCCAGTTCCAGCTGAGTTCTAACTGAGCTTTGGCAACGAACTTAAATCCCACCTTTGAGGATAAGTCTATTCTTACTCCAGAAAGCATAAAAACGCCTTCACGAATCACAGCGTAGGCTGAACCTCAAGGGTCGCATATATTTTGACGGCAAATCTTATCCCGGAAAGGATAAGACTATTGGTTAACCGTATTCACGAGCATTACTTCAAGATAAAATTAACCTTAAGGGTAGATTTCATCCCAAAAAGCGATTAAAATTGACGAACGTGGCTCACGAAGGTAAGTTTAACCCTACCATAGAGCAAGGTTTGATTACTCGTGACACTTCTTACAAACATAAAGTGATCTCTCGATCCACTCAGTCCTAGCATTATTGTACACATATTTATAATCATTACAATTTCAAGTTACCTTTGGCCTCTTTTCGTCGTCTAGTCATACTATAAAATTCAAAATAGAAGTTTATTGGTATTTTGTTGGCCAGCTTCAATGTATTAGTTGAGCTACGATAGCTCAATTATGTATCAAATCATTTACTGAACGACTATATCGGTAAATTAAGAAATTGGGGGAGCTCCAATTATGAAGATCGAGCTTGATGTTCGCCATATCACAGCCCTTAGTTGCACACGCACTTTACTCAAAATATGCGCTGTATATACGGGTAATCGAGAGATCACATTATGTTTGAACGGAATGTCATCGTCATCACTTTTTTGGGGTAAAATCGGTGGCTAGGCGACAGCACGGTCGGTCTCTCCACCTCGGACCCCCCCCCCCCCCCATCCCCGCCGTCCTCCGAAAAAACGATATCCAGCTTTCAACTCAGAAATAAACAGAGTTTATTTGAGTTATCTACACACAAATTTTGTTGTTTGTCCAATAGACAAAGCTAGCAATAATTATAGCATTATTTGTAAAAAATATTATTTGGAAACAATATGTAAACAAATGGGAATCTAATCAAAATATAATTATTAATAAAGAAGCTACTTTAAGCAACATGTATACTCCGATGTTAAATATATGTGACCCACAGATTATAGAAAATCATAGAAATATGTGCAAAAATTTTAAACTACCTAGCATAGAAAACTTAGATATACCCACTATATACAGTATCCCAAAACTGCATAAAAAACCAATAAAGTTCAGGCACATAACTGGAGCATGCAAAAGCAGCACTAAACCCATTTCTTTAGAATTGAGCAAAATATGGAAGTTCATAAGAACGCATTTTCATAACTATGTGAATTCCATTAAAACGCGGGACAAAAACTTTGTAGGTTACTGGTCTATTACTGATACTATAATAATATAAGTTATATACTCAATAACATTGAGTTAGATAATGTAAAACTATTCTCCGCAGATTTTACAGACATGTTCAACAATCTCAGACACGACTGCATCCTCACCAACTTGAAAGAAATTTTGAAAATCTGTTTCAAAAATGCTATTCAAAAAATATGTAGCCAGTAATGGTTATATAGTTTTTTATACTAACACACCAGAAAATAATAAATATAGAATCTATGATATACAAGATATATTATACCTAACACACTATTTGCTGAACAATAGTTTTTGTAGATTTGCAGAAACAGTATTTAAACAAAACATAGGTGTACCACAAGGCAGCAATTGCAGTCCTTTAATAGCAGACTTAACCCTCTCATATTTCGAGTATATCTATGCTAAACAACATACAGATCGTTTAAACTTTATACCATTCAGATATATGGATGACATATTGATTATACATGATAGAACTAATTCACAAATATACCATATGCTAATAGAGATCTATCAAAACACACTAGATTTAGAAATGACACACTACGATGATCATAACTGCAATTATCTAGACTTGAATATTAGTATCATAAATAATAGAATAATTACTAAGTTATATAATAAAACGGATGAGTTTCCATATAGTATAATCAGGTTTCCTCATATGGAATCTAATATCGCTTTACAGATAAAGAAGTCGGTTATATATACAGAAATATTGAGAATAGCTAGACATGTATCGTCTGCGCCCCAGAGATGTTCCCATAGGTACCACGTCATCTCGCTGCCTTTCGCACTTTCAAACATGTTAACCTCGGGCACTTCCGTTGAAATCTCAGGAGCAACGTGTCAAAAAGAGCGAAAGGCAGCGTTGCACCACGTACGCACGCTGGTTCACATGGGAACCTCTCTGGGGCGCAGACGATACACTGGCAAAAGATTTTATCACGAGAATAAAGAAGCTAAACATTTACCTGAAAGAAAATAATAGTTATGAACAAGAAATCATTACCAGTTGCTTATTTAAATGTATACACCGTAATAAATTCATATTACTAAAATACTGTTATGACTTACAAGGTAAAAAACTTAAACAGTTTATAAAAACCATTCTTACTTAATATACACAATACAATATGCTTGTAAACTTACTTTATATACTCAATACACACACACACATACACACACATACACACACACATACACACACACACATACACACACACATACACACATATACACATACAATCATACACACATACACACATACAATCATACTTACATACACACATACAATCATACTTACATACACACATACGCACACACATACACGCATATACATATACACACATACACACATACACACACACATACACTCATACTCACGCACATACACACATATACATATATACACATACACACATACACACATACACATATACACACATACACACATACACTCATACTCACACACATACACACATACAAACATACTATACACACATACACACATACACATATACACACATACACACATACACTCATACTCACACGCATACACACATACAAACATACACATATACACACATACACACATACACTCATACTCACACACATACACACATACAAACATACACACACAATAATATATTTTATAATACGGGACACAAGAATAAGCTCTAAGGACATACAATGTGATAACATGCTCTAAAGACAATATGCCATGGAAGAAGTGCCAATATATTTGAATCTCTCTTATCACTCTGTTTATTTTTATTCAACGCCACCTCTCAATCTTTCTTAATTTCAGAAAACGATTTTCTTCATCCTCGATTATTTTATTTTCCTTTCTAATCGAATTCTTTCCATTGTATATTTCACATTTCTTACTACATAGCTCTTTTTCAAAATTTGGTTGTTCCAGATTATCACAAGGAAGTATGATAAGGTTAAGGTTAGTTTATTTTCATTTATTTTTGGTTATATTTTACGACCTTCCCTCACTACTGATGACTTCCGGGGAAGGTCGTATTCTTTGTCTAATTTCCGTCTAGTGGTAGGAAAGAAACGGAAATTAGATAATTCATTTGTTCTTATTATTGACCCGGTTCCAGCTGTGCCGAGCCCTGCGTGCGCGCTTCCCCCATCGTCACTATTTTATGAATGCCGTAAACCTTTTACCTCTAAAAATGCAAATTTTTCGACTATCAGGAAATCTCTCTTTTGTTTATCAGAAAACGCCTAAACCACCGTTTTCGATGTCGCCCGAGTGAAGTCTCCGAATGACATTTGCTCTTGATCCCCTTCGAATACAATCATTCAACTGTGGCAAATACGAAGTTCGGGACAGTTTGTCCCTGAATGAAGATTTCTTTCAGATCCCAATATGGAGGTCACTAGACCACATGGCTCCAGTTGTAGAAATTACGACACATGAATCTGACACCAATGACGCTGTCAGCTGAGGTAAAAACGCCTGCTTACGAGGAATGATCTTCGGCAGTATGTGAGTTGTTTTCAGAGACTATTTCTGGTAGGATAAGCATCCTGATGTGAGCAAGCCAGCTCATCTGAGGCCCCCTCGCTAACCAATTTTGCTAGGGCCGTCGTCCTTAAAAATGATTGCGCTTTGACCGAACGTCAGCGATATCGCGTTGATTTTGCTGTGTGCCGCGTATAGGAACGGCCGCCGACGTTTAAAGCTTTGTAAATAATTCAGCATCGGTTTACAAAGAGTCTACCCTACCAGTTTCTTGCAGTGCACATAGCAATTCTGCACAGAATATTGCTTGAATTATTTGTGTATCTTTACTCTAAGAATGTGCGGGTTAAACTAGGAAAGAAAAGAACTTTGGCAACGACCTAATTCTCGGATTGGCCTTTTTTATGACCGGCCTAAAATGATAGAAATATTTGAGGAGTGGACCAAACTTTACACACACGCTTTGGGGTTGGGCGGATCTGTTAGAGCTATTCAAAAACTTTGGTTGGTTTTATCGATGTATTGATTTTTCGCGATTTTTCCTCAGCATTTTGCTATGTTCCCCATAACGTTTGAAAAAATAATTAGGGATCTGAACTAAACTTTGCAAACATACACACCAAGCGGGATGATGTTATAAGCTATTCCCGCTAAAGGATCATTGATTGAAATTATAAAATCATTGATTTCCTTTGCATTTCACCTGTAAATGGCTACGGTAAAGCGTGGGAAGTAAGCATGCTGTGTCCTGCCTAGAATTCTAGAACTACTTTCATATATTCCAACTCCAGTATGGTAGGACAAGTGCTGTTTAGAGTGCTGATTTAGATGTTCATTACGTGGTGAGGTGCGAGCTACGTGATGTAGGCGTGAAAGTTAGATGCGTCCTATCAACCGTAGGGACGCCCGTCTATCTCTGGAGCAAAATCCTTAGTGTACAAGAAGCATTCTCTAGAACGACGATAATCTATAAGCTTCTGTATTAAGGAAGCTATAATGTCGTAATAGTCATACATACATAGGCTACCTTGAAGTCTTTTTTCACTCACAATTATCTCATAGCAGAGGTGCCCTTGTTGAGTTTTGAGAGGGAAGACTACTTGATCTTTTCAGGTTTCGCAGATGCGTAGATTTTTATTGACATGATATTGAACACGGCTTGAAGAGTTTGAATAAAGTTACATGTCATATTCGTTCGTATGCCATGATCCAAATTATCATCCAGCGTTGATTCTTCAGACGATATCGTATAACAACTCGCTGAAGTACTGTGCATATATTTAGTAGAAGTCATTGAGTTTCTTGCCAAAAAAGTTGAAATTGTAAAATTATTTTGAACTGCTTCTAGTTGTAAAGGCTTCTCAAAAGCGGCGTCCGGTCAAAATTTTGAACAAAACTTTGTCCGCTCACCTGATAAGGGAATGGTCAGAAGCCAGTCGGAAGTGGCCAATCCATATAAGCTGCATACCATTAGGTGCAACATAAAATGCTGACTCTAAATCTGTCTTCCTCTACAGAGCGCTTTTGTGAACGAAATTATAAGCCGTTGAAGGCCATTATTTTGCTGAGAAATTGTGCGTGCAAAGTGCAAACTTGGCCGTACAAAGCCATCGGCTCAGTGTTGTACTAAAATATGCAACTAGGCCACTTCATATGACCCATACCTAGAGATAAGCTGAAAGAATAATAATGTGCCTAATTTCGTAATTTTTGTATACGACTTTTTTGCAATAAAGCTGCTCATAACTTGGCTACAAATGCGCTCTGCAGATAAGGAAGACAGATTGAAATCAACATTTTATGCTGCATCGAATGATATGCAGCTTATATGGATTGGCCACTTCGACTTCTGACCATTCCCTTGTGAGCTTATTCTTTCCACTGATTTCGAAAATGTAGCTTGTAGAGTACGAAAATGTCGAAAACGGGCTGTTCCAGAAGCTGTTGATTTTGAGTATGGACACGTGCCGCCGAGGTTAAGACGCAGAGTCGTGCTGAGACCCTACGACTTGGCTGCGTGCTACATAAGTGGGCAGGAGTTTTATCAGGATGGGAACCCTGTACGCCAAAATTTCGTAACTGTCGGGACGCTGCTTTGAGTGGTGGAAGTGTTTGACAAAATGTACGTTTCTGTACTGTATAACCGCACTTGACAATGTACCTCCACGCATGACTTTTTGCCAGCCATCTTTCCTAGCACAAATCATAAACGAAACAGCATGCAGAGTTTACGTGAACGTTTCACTAAACTGCGCATTTACATAGGCGGATTGGGATCAGTCTCATATCAGAACATAATACTTCCAAAAAGGGACAGTGACGAGTAAACCAATGTGTACGAACATGAATATCAACCAAATGTATTACTTAAAAAGATTATGAATAAGTTTAAGCGGCTTTTATGACTTTGGTTTCTAGGGGAGAGCACGAAAATCGAACTAGTTACCGTACAGTGCTACTGTGAAAGATCGTCATGCTGACAGCTTGTCATGTGAAGTGCTCCCAACACAAGCATATCCTGTTTTGTCTCATAATGGCAGTTCCTACTTTGTTAAGTTTAAGCCATCGTTATCAGAGATAATTGTACATCCTCCTGCTCGTCTCCGAATTCTTGAAGTATCCGGAAAATGTAACACATCGCTACACACAACTATTTGCAACTTTTTTCACCAAATTCCTTATGACATCTGATGGAAAGTATCGTAAAAGTCATGCCGTAAGCAAAACCTGCTATGATTTAAGTATGTTTATTGACCGGATGCTCAATAACATTGCCACGTGCATCACCATGTGCAAGTATACTGAAAGCTTATTAGCTAATGTGTTTTATATAGTCCGCTCCATCGAGTGCTATTCTTCCGCAGGCTACAGTAAAGCTTACGAACCGCTACGAGATTGATGTGTGAAGAAATCTGCTTTAGGTTAAAAAGACTTTATTCATACTTAAGCAAATTATCGTTTCAGTGAGTAAACATCACGTGTACGTCCTTTCAAGGGAATACTTTTGTTAGCCGCAAAATACACAACGCTTATCGCGGGCTAAAACAGCAAAGCACCTGTATTTTTATAGGTTTTACCACATACTATAAAAGATTTGTAACATGCAATAGGCATAAAAGACAACGACAAGTAGGGCCAGCTTTCTCGAAATGTTCGAGAGTAAAAGAAGGAATAACTTTTAGAGTTTGGTAATGAGAAATCACGCCACTTAGTACTATCTAAATATTCACTCCTTCCAACACTTTTGGGCACGAATAATTTACTATGCCTCTTGCCCTTACCGCTTAATGGCTAAAAGGTTGAAGCGGAGCACAACTTTACTTGCGATCAATTTACCAATCAATCATGACTGAGCATTGTCGCTGTTGCATAGCACACACATACCTGCCTAGACTTCGGAAAGTGAGCGGTACTGTTTGTTCAATAGATGTGTTGCTCGATCGTAAGGCTAAGAGCTGAAACTCAAATCAAACATATTCAGCTAACTTGAAAGCAACTAGACATTATGAACTAATATTTTTGAGTAATGGTGGCCAGCTAAGCTATCGAATCTAGATGAGACAGAGACATTGACCTTTCTCCATCCTTCTGTGAGTTGCGAAACCCAACGAAAAGTCGAGGGAATGATGAAAAAGATTCATATCGAAGTAACTTGAACCTGTCAAGAATCGACTGCATGCTGGAATAAATCTCATTAACACTTATAAGCACAGCTAATCCTCCTCTCTGTTATCATCTATCTCGCATTCTTTTCTGCAAATAATCACGCTTAATCATACAAATATAATTCACTGTCGATGTCGCTTCCGCCTCTTTTGCCTAGGGAAGCTGAAGATTTTTTTGGATGTTATGCAAACATTCGGTAGTCTGCCTAACTATCATTTGATGTCGCTCATGCAAGCAATACTCTCACTTGCTGTCTCAGACAAGTCAATTTTTTTCAATAAGAAACATCTAATATTTCCTGCAAATGCGTGCGTTATTTCACCCTATAACAACTGTTTTACTTTCTGTACAGACGGCATTAAGGCAATCCTCTCTATAGTTGGGAGTTCCATTCAGCTTATTTCACCCAGTAAAGCAAAACGCAGAAATGTGGTGAGCGATGATAAACTCACAATCACATACGATTAACAACGTACAGCCGGACATTTCTTTCTTATCTTTTCGATGTTAAACGACATTGAAAAAAGAGATCAGAAATGGGCCTCCCAGCATTGGAAAGCGTGTCACTAAACAAGGAAAATAAAGCGTATACTCCAGTCTGACTAAGGTTCAAGTTTCGTTCTGAATGACATTTTTGGGCTTTTTGGTAAATAAACACTACCTAATTTGTAGAAAAGACTGTCACCTGGCAAAAGGTGCAAAAGGGTTCCCCCTTTCAAACAGGCGTTTGGCGTGGTATACAACAATCTCCAATAACAAAATCGCCTTGGATTTGTTAGAAGCTATTGACTCTTACTCTTATCCGCAACCGAAGAACCCAAACGCAGATTCTTTCAGGACTTTTTGCAGAGTTTTCTATGTCTCGATAAATGTTTCGGCATATATTGTCCATAATGATATGAGACTGGTCCTCAACTAAGGCTTAAATATAATTTTTACATAACTGGGTCAGTCTGATACACGTATGCGAGGAATTTGTTTCTCCGGGTAATCGTTGTGATCCACTCATATTTGCTTCAAAATACCATTTAAATTCATCTTGAAACCACATTGAGCATGCAGCAGTGCAATGTTGTTCTTGCTGAGATCTGTAAATGTCTCTCACACCAAGTTGTGATTGCGTACTTGCGTTACCTACGGTATACGTTCAACTGTTTGTCATACAGTGTCATCAGCATTCAGTACTTGCTACAACTCCTTTCCAGCTCTCGAGCAATACAGTGCATATAGGTGCATAGATTAAGTTGAACCGAAAGCTCGCTCGCACCGTTTTCAGAAAAACCGTAACTCCTCTCTATCACAACGTTACTGCCCAATTTGAATCCTATTAGAAAGCGCAAAGCACATACTTTCTAATTATGACCTGATGGAGACGAGTGGCGTAGTGGTATAAGGCTCCGCTATAACCCGATCGGACGCAGGTTCGATCCCGCCTCTGGGTCAGCCAAGCCCTCTACCTTCCGAGGACGGTAAATTGGCACCAGAGTAATCTGGGAGTATAAAGCAATGAACTGGTAATCGACTGGCCTCCGCAAGTTACTGTAATATAATAATCTCACGCATTCAGTAGCCTTTTCGACTATGAAGTAGGGTGCGTTCGGCGCATGCCTGCAGAGGGTACTGAAGACACCAAATCCTTTATCTTGATCCTAATGGCCTAATGGTTTTCAGCCAGGTTCAGATTGCAGAAATACAAATGGAGGAAGAAAATCTTCCGAAGTCCGGCGATTTAAGGGAAGCTCGTTAAAAATCCACAAACTGCCGGATAAATCCAAAAGAGTGCCATCATCCTTAGTTTTCTGACCTCTTTTCAACTGAGCAAAGTTTGAGCAGATCAAGCTCTTCTTTGAAAAGTTATGGTTTTCGAAATGCCAAGAAGCCACTTTTCCTAAGAGATTGATTTTTTGACTTTTTTCTGAAAAATCATAACTTTTCAAGGCAGAACTCGATCAGCAAAAACTTTGAAAAAGGTTAGAAAACTAAGGATGATGGCAGTTCTATATTTTATCGCGCTTTTGGTTTCAACGAACTTGCCTCAAATCGCCGGAATCCGCGAGATTTCTTTCTTCCACGTTTATCTCTGCAACCAAACCCAGCTCAAAGACGTTAGGCCATTACTTGATTTTTGATATGAGCAGTATGTGGTGCTAGAAAGAAGTTACGATTTTTCGAAAATGGTGCGAACGAAGGTATACGAGATTGCGCTGTACTTATCGCGCTAGAAGATGTAACTGCTGTTATGCGCGTCATCCTATACCTTTCATTTGAGTAGTCTATCTTTCAAACTCACTACATTAACAAATGTCGAAGAAAATGCCGCAATTACTCCATTTAATTGTTTTCAAGCCAAGGCGCGTTTTTCTTGCATAATTGTGTACCTTCTTGGCGAATTTCGCAATTATGTCAACACATATATCAACCAGTTTCTCTCAAATATCTTTATTTGGGACAGTTTGATCGAAAATTCCGTGCTGGTTCATCGTCCTTTATTTTGCGTACTCTCCCGCAAATTTTGTTTTCGTACAAACTGTTGTGAGGTTGCATATCTCACCCTTGCCTTAGCAACTCTTCCATCGCAGGATCAAAATCATGCGACCGTACTACAATATATCCATGTTGACGTCTTTTGGCTTCTTTGCATCTTGCCTTAGCCATAGTTAGAGCAGTCTAATTTCCTGAAAGCTGCATGAACTTATCATCAAAATCACTGCATTTCGTACGCGAATCCATACATATTTTGGAGAGCAGTCGCAATGTCAGATTGTTTCCTCCAAAAAAAAAACTAGAAATGGGCGGAAACAACAGCATATGCGTATTTCAGGATTTCGCTGACATTCAGATCTGCTGAAAGAAAATAGTATCAATTCAATGGGTACCGCGGACGCCGCAAAAGTTGATGAGTGAGTGAACTGATTGTGGGTTATCATGTAAAAAAGGCATTATCGCGCTAGCTAATATTTGTGGGCAATAGTCTGGTTGAACTATGTGGGCAAAGTGTGAATATAGAACGAAATACCGTGCAACTACTGTGAAGGGTGCCATGCTTTCAGCTGTGTAGCCCTTTTTCGTACTTACCCGCCTGGTTTTTTTAGGAATTGGTTCGGACTATTGCCCATAATTAGTTGCAATTATGGGAAGACTCCTTACAACTGCATGCATTGCACTTGACTACGTATAAACCCGGATTTGATGGAAATTTCTTGCGCAACCTAAGTGACCGTTATCTTTGTTCGTGACTGGCTACATTTGACTCTCGGCTCTATTTGATTTTTGATTGGCAAGCAATCCCACAACTGTTAACACTTCTTTGAACAATCACTACCAGCAAATTCACAAAAATGTTGCCGCTCTTATCTGGGAGGCGTGCAAGTGGTACCCGAACAGCCGACTGCTGCCGCAGCCAGCCGCCGGAGCTGCCGACAATGCCACTGCAGATGGTACAGTAGCTACGCTCGTCATGTGAACTCTTGACGAGCGGTTTTCTGCACCTCGTCGAGCTGAAGTGCGATATCAGCTTTAGGGATAGTAGGATATCCTCGATTCATCATCATTTTGACCAAAAAAGTCAATTTCTTAAACCATGCAATCGAATACAAAATTATACCGGAAAGTTCCCAAAAAATTACAAACACTTATAAAAATGAATGAGCAGGAAATAGAACTCACTTTTCCTTGGGTATTTCAGAGTTTGAAATGCTTTTGAATTCTGAAATTTATGGAATAGTGAGTTTTACTGAAATAGTTTTGCTGAAGCGGTTATTGAGGGTTATTAGGGTTCTTTTCAATTTTGACTCATTTTTTATTTTGCAACAGGTTCCGATTTTGAAATTTTTGTCTTATTATTTTTTCATTCTCTCAAAATATCTGAAGAATGAATTTTCCACGTGAGTGAACCTGGGCTCTTGTTGGCAACTAGAATACTAGGCATAGAACAGTAAAACAATTTGATTTCTTGGTGATGTACGATGTTTCTTTTTATGTCAGCATATGTGGCTTTCACCTTTCATCACTGACCAGCCAGTAGTTATTTGGCTCGCTTAACGTCGCTAGATATTAAAATCAAGTTTTAATAGACTAATCTTACTTGTTATATTCGTAACATATTGCTGTAAATGTCTTCGTCAAATATTCGACGCTAAAACACAAAACAGATTTTCAGAAAATAAAGATTTCCTGGATTTTTCAGCTTTTGAAAATCACCTGCCGACCTGTCCGTCCCTCCCATTACCCGAGTAACGCCCATCAGCGTGGGTATTCTGAAGTTAACGAGTGCTATATTAGGTTTTAAATCAATGGAAATGTGAGAATCTTTTGATGTTGACAGGTCGATTTCCGTTGTACTCTTAATTCTAGAATACAGCTATGAACATCACCTCTGAACCACTCTTTTATGGACAAGGCTGAAAAGTCGGCAGATAATTTCCAAAAAATTTTTTTTTCGCATTGAATTCTCTTGCACCGATTTGGGCAATCACCTGGTTAAGACCCTGCTATCGCACACGCAAAAATTTTATCACTACGAAAATAGAATCACTACGAGAATTACTTCGGATTCAATTCATCATTAGAACAGAATTAGTATAGTGAATATTCTACGGAACATTGCCGTGCTGAAAGTCACGGGATTCGCTTTCACCTAAAGCCTAATTTTTGCGGCAGAAATTCTGGAATATCCGTCGCATAAAAGATACAAACATGTCTCATAAAGTATTTTGGGTAAAAGCTAGGGCGTTCCCAGGAAGCGACGCACATTAGAGCCCCACAAGCGAATAATGGGAGAGGGACAGCGAGGGTGAATTGAGACGGCTAAAGCGGCTAGTTCAACAGAGGCAACGATTTCAAGCATTGCAGACTCTCCGTCTAGCTACTATATGGGTACACTCACTTTTCGTTCCCGAGAGCTAGCAGGTCTTCTGAAAAGATGTCAAATCGATGTAGCCTGCATACAGTAAACGAAGCGGCGCGGCAAATCACGCGACATCAGATGAATATAAGCTCCCCCACAACGGTGCCGCCTGCACCAGAAATGGAGTTGGCATAGGTGTCTGGCGACTCTAAGGAGCATTGTAGTTGACGTTTAGCGCTCAAGACCGTCGCATAAAACATGGACACCGGGAAACAACCTACAGGGCTCCTAAATTGCAGAGTCGTTTGCACCAGCGGTCGCGTGACCGCTGGTGCAAACGACTCTGCAATTTAAAGGCCCTGTATGAGTAATTACTGCCTAACGCGGCATATTGTATAGTTGTCATCGAATCGATGCGGATCTGTAAGAGGAATAGTTACAAACAACGGCATGCACTCCGTTCAGCTAGTGATGGAAAAATATGGAGAAAAGCGAAAGAGTTGCATGCAACCTTTCTGCACTTAGAAAAAGCCTTTAAAAAGGTGCCCCATGAGCCTTTTTGCAACTAGAAAAAGCCTTCAAAAAGGTGCCCCATAAAGTCATGTGGTGGGCCTTGCGAAGACACATGGTGCTAGCGACTCAATGAATAAAGGACCGGGCATACTTTACGCGATTTCAGTCCCGACGCAATTTGGCGGTATTCCAAGTGTTCATACATAACTCATTGTAAGCAAATTTGAATGAACGGAAGATGGGGCATTTTATCAACCCACGCAAGTTATACATACTATGCATGTGCATTTTGCTAATGTTGGATCTTAACACTTCTGGCGTATTGCCAAATCGCATGGCGACTGAAATCGCGTGAAGTATGCCCGGCCCTTAACGTTGATCTACCATAACTTCAACTCACATGCAAGCAGCTGCAGGGCAATCAAAAGGGTTTCATATCGAAATTGGAGTACAGAAGGGTTAAGTTCTTTCTACCTCGCTCTTCATCACGGTAATGAACGCCGTAATGGAACCGCTTCAGACTTGAACCTCCATGGTCACTTCTTTACGCAGATGATGTGATCTTGATAGCAAGTATCACCTGTATCACCTGTATCCCCGTTGATCATCGTGTTGCACGAGCGGGTACCAGTGATGCCTCCATTCGTCCCTGTCTCGGGCGATTGTTGACCAATGTTTACGTATCGCACCAGGAACACGTGGAACGCTTTGAAGGACTTCATTAAAGGACTTCGTGAACATATCTGACCATCGCGTCGGCGGTCTTCCTCGTTCGCGTTTGACGTCCAGTCGTATCCAATCTGTTGCAGCTCTCGTCCACCGGTTGTCGTCGAAACGCATTACGTGCCCGGCCCATCTTATCTTGTTCTGCTTGGCGTACGCGGCAGCGTCCCTGATCTTCGATCGTTGACGTAGGGTAGAACTTCGTAATCCTTGCCTCACTTGCGTGAGCCGATTCATTCCTAGCATCACTCTCTCAACAGCTCGTTCGATGACGCTAACCGCATGTTCATCCTGCTTTCTCATTGTCCATGTTTCTGAAGCGTACGTCAAAGCAGGAAGAACCGTCGAGTTGAAAAGGTGGGCGCGGAGCCGGATGTTCTTGGTCTTCTTCACTACGTCCTCAATTGTCTTATATGCTCCCCATGCTGCACGTTTCCTCCTGCTCAGTTCCGGAGCTAGATCGTTCATCATATTGAGTTCACGACCTAGGTAGGTGTAGCTTGAGCATTCGGTGATGTTCGTCCCGTTGAGCATGAAAGGAGCATCAGGCACTCTTCCGTTCCTCATGAACATCGTCTTCGTTAGATTCAGCCGTAGACCGATCTTTCCACACACTTCGTCAAACTGGGCCAGCATTTGTTCCGCCTGCGTGATGCTTGGTGTTATCAATACGATGTCATCAGCAAAGCGAAGGTGGTGTAGCTGCCGGCCGTCGACTTTCACTCCCATGTTGTCCCATTCCAACTTACCATGACGTTCTCCAGAGCGGCACTGAATAGTTTCGGCGATATAGTATCGCCTTGTCGCACGCCTCTCTTCACGTCAATGATGATGTCCTTGTAGAATGGTGTTATGGTGGTTGTGAAGTCGTTATACAGCTCACGAATTATCTTGATGTAATGAGTCGGAATACCTTGATTGCTCAAGGCATCGATGACGGCTTCAGTCTCAACCGAGTCAAAGGCCTTCTTCAAGTCGATGAAGGTGAGACAGAGCAAGTACCAGAATGAATTACAGAATGCAGTACAAAGCTGGAAAGACAGACTAGACTTGTATGGATTGAAGGTCAACACCAGGAAGAGAGAATATGAGGGAGTGGATAAACAAACTCTAGGTACCAGCGATGGTAAAGAGCTAAAGAAGGCAAGAAGGCACAAGTACCTAGGCAGTATACTTGGGGAAATTCGAAATTTTTTTCGAATATTCGAATATCGAATATATTCAAAAATTGAAAATTTCGAATATTCGAATATCGAATAACATTCGAAAATCGAAATTCTCGAATATTCGACTATCGAATACCATTCGAAAATCGAAAATTTCGAATATTCGACTTTCGAATATTATTCGAAAATCGGAAATTTCGAATATTCGACTATCGAATATTATTCGAAAATGAAAATTTCGAATCGAATGATATTCGAATATCGAATATCATTCGTTATTCGAATTTCGAATATCATTCGGTCCTCGAATGTTATTTGATTTTCGAACATCATTCGATTTTCGAATACTGATCGAGTAATTTACATCATTGAGACTGCCTACGAAAGTATAAAACATCTAAGAATAAATTGTTTTATCCAAATGTTAAGAATGGTCACTTTCTTATGTTACAATTTACGATGGAAAAACGGTTTAGTCGTGACGTGAAGAGACTTAGGAACCCAAAGGCTATTCTTGGTGACGGTTATGAAGAGATTTTTCGTACTTCAAAGAAGATTATATACCCTCACTGAGAGTTGCGATTGGATATACAGCGGTCCCAAGAGTATGTAGATCTGTAGGCTGACATCAACTTAGAGTATGAGGCGACTTATCAATCGCTTTTCATTGTTATCAAGTTACCTTAAGATTGAAGCGGGTTTTGAAACATCAAGAGCCATTTCTCCAAGAAAAAGAATCAAAAGGGCCGAAGGTCTTGCATTAGACTTTTAAAGACACTCGCTTTATGTAGAATTTGCACTCAGCCGTAATGCTTTTTCCAAAACTCACTCTAGGTATACCGTAACAAGTGTTTTGCAATGCCTCTCAAAAATGTGATTGCCATTTGAAAAGCTTAAAAACTCGTGCGTAGTAAAATCAGCATACTTAAAAACACTGCTGCACAGATTTTGGACCTTTTTTGGGGACAATTTTTTTGGATGTCTAATTTTGCAGTTGGTCTATATGCTGGAATTTCCTACCGTGATAACACACAATAAGAAAAACATGGGTGATGCTTTCTGCTGTATTTATAAGCTGAAGCCATTCCTACTGGATGTTACCCAGAAATTGGCAAAAGACTTTGAGAGGTATTAGCGATCAAACGGTGTGTAGATACTTTTAAGACACCCCGTATACGCTTTGCAAATCGAATTTTCGAATACTCGGTGCTTATCGAATTTTCGAATAGTCAATTCTTATCGAATTTCCGAATATTCGGTGTTCAACGAATATTCGAATATTTGATGGACGTCGAATGATCGAATGAATGACCCTCGAATATTCGACTACCGAATAATATTCGAAAGTTAAGATTTTCGAATATTCGACTTTCGAATTTTATTCGAAAACTCAGATTTTCGAATATTCGACTTTTCGAATCATTCGCATTCGAATGATTTATTCGAATGATCGAATAATTATTCGATTCGGTCCCAAGTATACTAGGCAGTATACTTGGGTATATTCGAAATTTTTCTTCGAATGAATGAATATCGAATGAATTCGAAAATAAAAAATCTCGAATAAACGAATATCGAATAAATTCGGAAATTCAAAAATATCGAATGAATGAATATCTAATATATTCGAACATTGGAAGTCGCATTTCGAATAAGTATTCGAATGATTTATTGAACAATCAAAGCAACCATACTCAAACTTGCCGACATACCTGGCTAAAGCCGACCCAATCATAATCAGCACCCTCGTGTCCCCTATATCAACTCTTAGCTCAAAATTTTCCAAAAATTGCTGAAATCGATGAAATAGATTTTGGTTTGAATCGGCATCCTCATTTACCCCCTGTACCAACTCCCAAACTCGTAGCTCAAGATTTTCCAAAAATCGATAAAATCGATAAAATAAATTTTTATCCTTAATCAGCACCACTTATCCCCTTGTACCAACTCCCAGCCACGTAGCTCGAAGGCAGGTAGCTACGAAGGCGAAGGTAGCTACAAAGCATGTGGTTTATTCCGCGAAGCGAGCACGAATGCTCCCATAGCCCCGGGCATACTGCAAGCATTTCAGTGGCGACGTGGTTTGGCAATAGTCAAATTCTCCAAAACTTGCTCTAAAAGATAGAATGCAGGGCATTTATCTTTTTAGTAAGTTGTACACGCTAAACATTTGTGGTAAGCTGGCGTTACATTTGAAGACATCTCGTAACTGACAAATTGCCTACGGCTATCTAAACCATCCCTCCACTACAACCGCGGTGTCCTTTACTCAAAATACACCAATTCGCAAAAAATCTCTAAGGTAACGAATAGAGGCAGTTGCGAAATATAAGCAGAGGTGCGATGGGGGGAGCCGGGCCCACCAAAAGTGAAGGTGGTCCCAGCTACCACTGGCCGGCCAAAAGTGAAGGTGATAGTGCCGGACACTCACCTCCCAAAACGTCGACCGGGAGGGGGGGGGGGGAAGCATTAACGTCTATTCCTCCAGGTCGTTGCCGCCAGTGCGCGGAAAATAAGCCAAACAAATGCAAAAGGGATTATTGAAAGCACATTTTTATGTTTTATCAATTATTTTTCTTATTTTTATACAGAGTCATAAATATCTAAAATAAACGTGCTTATCAAATAATGTATTTGGAAGTAAAACTCAGCGGAACTGTACGTATTTTTTAATCAAATTTTGTTATAATGTACAGCGAAGAAAGTAGATCGATCCAGGCAATAACCGCCGAGGACCAGAATTTCGAATGATAAAATAATGAAAAATCGTGAAAAATCATTCCACTGTTACAAATCTGTTGGCTGAATACCTCCGCAGTTGCAACTTCATAGGTTTTGAAGGGTAAGTGTTGTTCTACCAGATAGTGAAAGAATCAGTTTGATTTGAGGAGTGGCCGCCGAGAACGAGAATTTTGAAAAACCTTAAAAATCTTCTCAATTTTAAGTTGCTTGATGACATTTAAACTCTTATAAATCCGGACTTTGAAGGTGTGTGATGTTGCGACTTCATAGATTTTATAGGGTGAGGTTTGCCCTATCAGAATCTGTTCTAGCTGTACCGATCCATTGAAACATCGCCGAGATACAGGCTCTCAAAAAAGCAGGTAAAAAACCGTTCTTCAGCTCATAACTTCTTCAGAACTGCATGAATCATGTTGCGACTTCATAGGTTAGATTTTCCTCTTCAAGAGCTTTCAGATGATATATAATATGTGGGGGATTCAATTTCTAGCGGCTCTAACCCGGGTGGGGCACTCCTCTTCACTAATTCTCCACCCCGCCATTTCAATGTATTGGCGGGAGGCCGCCAGTGGAGAATTAGTGAAGAGAGGTACTCCACCCCCGGGCATATGCCGTGGGAGGCGTTTACCTGCTTTTTTGAGAGCCTGGTTCTCGGCGATGTTTCAATGGATCGGTACAGCTAAGACATATTCTGATAGGGCAAACCTCACCCTATAGAATCTATGAAGTCGCAACATCACACACCTTCAAAGTCCGGATTATAAGAGTTTAAATGTCAGTTGTCATCAAGCAACCTAAAATTGGGAAGATTTTAAAGGTTTTTCAAAATTCTCGTTCTCGGCGGCCACTCCTCAAATCAAACTGATTCTTTCACTTTCTGGTAGAACAACACTTACCCTTCAAAACCTATGAAGTCGCAACTGCAGAGGTCTTCACCCAGCAGATTTGTAACAATGGAATGATTTTTCATGATTTTTCATTATTTTATCATTCGAAATTCTGGTTCTCGGCGGTTACTGCCTTGATCGACCTACTACATAGATATATGCTCTAAATACTTTCTTTTACATTCCTTTTGCTTATTTTCCTTTTTTTGAGCTTTAGCAAAAAATTTTCAAAACCAAAAGTGAAGGTGGTCACCTTGTACCAGCTCAAAAGTGAAAGTAGGCGGAGAATCGGCTCTGACTATCGCACCTCTGAAACCTAACCTATGCAAGCAAGAGTGCTCACTAGTGTGGGTACCGCAAGCATGAGCAATGTGAAGAAAGAAGAGCAGGCATTTCAAAACACTCTCAATATATGAACTCGGAACATGAGCTTGAATGTGATAGCTTCTTTGCTGAGTATTTGGTGCCAAAGTGCGAACAATCTCAGTGCGAACAATCTCATTGATCGGAAAAGCACCAATCGAAATCCACACATGATTTTTTACTGTCGCAAGCAGTCGGAAGAATGCGACTCTCCATACAGTTCAAAGGTCATAACGGTTGCAAAAGATGCATTAACGAGTTTTGCGAAAAAAAAAACGCGGACGAAGTGACTTGATACTCAGCACTTGGCTCTGCAACAAAGTCGAATAATCTGAATACGGAGTTCATTCAGATACGAATTCGAATAAACATTCAAATAAAACATCCGAATAAAATCTATACGAAACCCCGTTTTTTGATTATTCGAGTTTTCGAATAGTATTCGAATCCTCGTTTTTTGATTATTCGAGTTTTCGAATTTTATTCAAAACCCCGTTTTTTCAATTATCCGAGTTTCGAATACTATTCGAAAATGGAAGAACTCCGAATATCAAATTTCGAATACGAATATATTTGAATGTTTTATCCGAATGATCGAATTTCTATTCAATTCGGACCCAAGTTATACTAGGCAGTCACATCTCCTGGAAAGGAGACCTACAAGAGGAAGAGCAGGAGTGTGAATACAGCATGGTTGAGATGGAGCTTTAATGGGAGCTCTATGAGACAAAAGAATGTCAGTGCAACATAAATCCCAACTGTACTTTACCGTTATCCGTCCAGCACCACTATACGGCAATGAGTACTGAACAAGGAGTGCAAGCGTTAGGCGAGAAAACTTGCAAAAAGCGGGGAGCGTAAAGACCGCAACTCACATCTATGCGTCATTTTTCAATGGCATCGAGTTATGTGTCGGCGTTTACTTCAATTTCCTGTTCTTGCCGCCGAAGAGTTCTTGCACGGGGAGTCTTTGGGGTACAAGAAATTGGGTTCGTCGTTGGTTCTGTTGTCGTACACCCCCGCCAGCTTATTGTCACGGAAACAAAGATGCTACGATGATTTTATCACATTAAAAGATCACATCTGCAATGACATTATACGAGCCCAACTGAAAGTAGCTCTCATTGCTTAGAAAATGTAGGAAGTGCATGGTTGCAGAAGTGAGGAAAGTCACATCATACAGTTTACTCTAACGGTGGAATCACCAGGCAAAAGACCAGAGGTATGCCCAAGATGGTCAAACTGCGGGAACTTGGAATAGACAAAGACCTTGCCTTGAAGACAAAAACATGGAGACGTTAACAAAAAAATTAAAGACCGCATAAGCGGGACACACGCAAGGATAAAGATTCAAAAAAAAAGAATTTCGCTCTGCATTAAAGGCAGCGTCAGGCAAATTTGGACATATGGAAATCTGACGTGGACAATAATTTTAGGACTCTAACTGAGACATTCGCAACCGGACTCAGATGGTGTTCTAACGGCTGAGACATGGATTCATGGCTCGACACATCAGTTTTGCGTGAGTCGTCGCGCGAAAGCGTTCAGACACGATGCAAGTCGTCCGATAATACGATCCTGGGCCCGTAGTAATCCTCCTGCATGTTGGCATCAAACATGGGGGCAAGTTCACGAACCTCGCGGCATGTTCGTGTTTCGGGCTCAAGCAAAATCTTGCTTTAGATTCTCGTTTTTTGATTAGTTTTTTTCTTTTTTTGTTTCTCGAGCTTCTCGTCTTATTCGCCTTGATCATTCATAGGTTCTGATAATCTCAAATACCCTTACTCCGCAGTCATAAGCCACAAAACGGTTGCATCGCGCGCGTTCGAACCTGCATGCGTCAACCTCAAGCGCCGCCGCACCAACCATTCGACCATTCGTTCAGTTTTTGTGGTCTGCGGCACCAATGATATAAACGCTAAGTGCCTGTATGAGACCATGATCAATACAATGCGTAATAGACGCTGACCTGAAAAAAAAACAGTTGATTTATAAGAGCGAGCTAGAGGCGAAATCGTTGCAAACGAGATTTAAAGCGATTGCAATGAAAATGGCGTTCTTTATGGTTTCACAATATCACTAAACTTCTTTCGTGCGTGCATATCATCAATTTGGATGAGAAAAATTCATATAATGTCAAACATAATAGTTTTTTGGTGAAAAAGTAGATTTTTTTGATTCTTTTCCTGGACCTGATTTGTGTGATATTGCGGCGCAACGCAATTCCACAGACGCCCTCGGCAAAGGTGCCGGCATCTGGACGTGGTAGGGGCACGTCGAGATGCCGGCAGGTCGCACTCCACCAAAGACACTCTATTTCGTGCACTCTCTGACCTGCCGGCAGGTCGGCATCTCAAATTTCGACGAAAATATGAGCGGCTCCACAACTTTGGCGAGGCGGAGCTGCGCTAGCGTGCCTTGCGTTGCGGTTGCCCTGTGCTGAAGCATACCTGATCCATCGATTTTTGGTGAAGATCATGGTCCCGCCTCGCCAAAGTTGTGGAGTCGACAATAGATCGTGAACCTGCCGGCAGGTTCACACTTCGAGCCAAATAGGCAAACGAAGACATTTTTGGATTTCCTTTCAACTCCCATACTATTTCGACAGCAAAACTAGACCGTAACACAAAAAATATATGGTCAGCTTGGCTTGGGGGTCTCCGGAGGCAGTTGAGATTCTAGGGACCTTAAGACCATGTCAGGGCGAGCTGAGGGCATGAGATGCCGGCAGGTAGGGTGGATTACAACGGGTCCTGGGGTCCAATTTGGAAGTGTATATCTCAGCCGTTAGTGAGTCATTTGCGCTTCCGTTTGGACCGTGCCTTAGCTAGGATCCCAAAATTACTTTCCACATGAAATCCCCATAGGTACAGATTTGCCTGCGCTGCCTTTAAGATTGTCAACTACATTGAATTGTTGATCCGAGCGATTCTCTCTGCGGTAAACGCTTGTGGAGAAGTTTGGATTCATATTTTGTACGACTGTGGTGCTTCTAGATTCTTAGATACAGAGGTCTGCCAGTCTCTTCTCTGTACTGCTTCCCGCAAGTTTGACAAGTTATTTTATGGTTTCGATTTATCTCAGAGAAGACTGCAGGCCTCTGCGTGTGAGAATCCAGGAACACCTAGATAGTCTTGCAAAATCTGAATCGAACACTCTTCTAGGCGCATATTGCAGAGAGTATCACTTGGATCGACAATTTGAGATAGCTGTCACATCCTAACGCGTGAACCCGAAGTAATTCCTCGTAAAAGGCTAGAAGGATTCTGGAACATCTAAAGCTCCTGCAATGAACCGCAAGAAAGAGGGCGACGTGCACATGGTCCAATTTCATATCAGTCCCGTTGCGAATTTCATTTACAACGATGTCGGAATTTATCTGTATCACTTGTGCTGGTCTCTGCTACTACTGATAGGACGCTGTGTTTGGTAATGGCTCAACTCCAAGCCGAAGAGCAATGGTGAGCATTAGTAACGGTTTCTGTCATGGCTTTCGGACTAACTTAGTGCTGAGAGTGCTTTGGCTTGAATGAGGTGTTCCGAAGACCGAACCACTAATGTGTACGACTTTCCAGGCTTGGGCGAAAATGACGGTACCGAATCGTTAGCCTGGGCGAATGAAGCGTGGTTCGAATCCTATAAAGGATACTCGGTGTTTGTGGTTTTTTTGAGATGAGATATATACTCTTACATTCGTTTTCGAACGCTGATTCCATATCTGAATTCCATTTTTGGTAATCCTTTCTCTGGAAAAAGTTAGGAGAAATTCGTGCCAGTTTGGCCGCAATGATACGCGAACTCCGCCGGTGCTGTGTAGCCCCACAGTTGACGCAGATGTAGGTTCGAATCCTTTTGTGTTTTCAGTTTTGCATTGCCTCAATTAAGCTTTTTTTGAAGGTCAAGCATCCTCGAAATAATTGCATGCCCTTACTCAATGTAGAAAAATGGAAAAAAAATGATTACTATGCGCTAAAATGTCCTCATCGATCATAATTCGAGTAAAGTGTTTGAACAAAACATGGATTGTCCTAGATTTCCATCACTGCGTGCAACATGCATTTTCCATTCATTTTCATTTTTTTTTTCTTTCAGATCAAACACAGGAAACGTATAAAAATGACTCCTTTTTGAGTTTTCAAAAAGTAAAGAGATGTTTTTACCTCAGGATGTCTTCAAAAAAAAAGGTTAATTGAGGCAGACTGAAAAACACAAAAGGATTGAATCTTATACCTGCATCAACTCGTGAAGCTATCGCACTAATTATGAGAGCACAATGTATCGGCAGTGTTGGCTTTTCGACCGTATTTCCCTCGGGCGGCCAAAGATGGCGCGAAAATCCTTCATAACTTCTTTCAGAGAAAGGATTAGCAGAAACGAAAGTCAAACTCGGAATCGACATTTCAAGACGATTGTAATGGTATACATCTCATCTCACGACAAGTATCGTCCCCTTATTAATTATCGGGTACATATACAGATAACATTTCTGAACAGTTAATTTGTCAGAAAGTAAAACCTCCTGATGTAATTTGCACACACGAGTGCACGAGAGAGACTGGCTGCCGCACACCATTAACAACATTTTAGTCAAAGTGTTGTACATGAAGACGTTCATCAGACCAAGTTTGCTTAAGGTTTTCTGACGCTCTAGTTTGAAATTTTATTTGCATTATAGTAAGGAGATGCCCACTAAGGCCTGTATTTACGCACATTCTCGCTGAGGAGGCGGGAGCGTATTGAGTATATTGAGTACCGTAGGTCCTCAGCGTACTTCAAACACAATAGGTCGTGAAGTTGCGCTGAGAATCTATTACGGCAGTGCTAAAAAGGGTTGCTTGTTTAGTTGAAAAGGCCTTTTCAGATGTGCGTTACCATATTGAAGAGCACAAAATGCAAATTCTGTCTCCTTCGGAACGTTTATGGACGAGAAGATATGAGGTTTTCTTGGCGCAAAAAATCAAGTATGTGCCTAGGAAAGGATGAGTGTCTATAATCTTACTAGCCCTCAACACAAAGTATGCTCTATTTTTTTAATCTCAGAGTACTTGTTGATTACTGCGTTGATGACTGTCACTGTTCCAATGAAGAGCTAGAAGTATAACGACACTTTTTGTCCTTCATTCAATTTTTGCTTAAACGTTCCGCAGAATTGTAATCAGCGTTTTGTGCCCTTCTACATGGTATACATCTCATCTGAGAAAGTCACTTTGACTAAACATGCTTCCTTTGTAAGGATGTTATCTTTAGATCAAATGCATACGAAAGCTTTCTCAAATAATCTCGGCTTGCGTTCAGAGGTTCTTCGATTATTTTGTCCTTTTGCATCAGTTACTTTCTGGCATAAGCATGCGAATGTGATATAAGAGCACATTTAAGCTGTTTTTTTTGCAGTTTGTGGAACGATAATTGGACAAGAAAATGAGCGATTGTCTCCTAATCCTACAGGAATCCACAGAGATCATAAGAAACAATAAGAAACTCAGCTTACTTGCACAGTTATCAGTTCGCTCCCATGGGGAGGGAAATACGTATCTAAGCATGTTAACTAATCACACTCTGCAGTATAAAATCTTGAGTAAAGTATATCTTCTGCATATTCAAATCTGAGCCTTTTCAAACCGATTGTATGAAGCCAATGAATTGACAAGTAATGCTTTCCGGAACTGCTAGAGTTTAAACTTAGACATTTGTCCATATACAACATTTTTCGCACCGTCTTAAGTGATACGATTTGCTTTTAGAAATGATCACATAGAGGAACCAAAAAGAGAACCTGTCTCGTTTGCAGAGCTGGTGAGTATTGATATATAATTTGCAATTTATGCGGACCTAAGGGAAGATTTTAGTGTGTTATCAACATTTATCGCGCTTATTTGCGTGGATGTTCGTAATTGTGTTCTCCTACGAAAAACGCTACATGTTATGTGACGTTTCACATTTGAGTTGCTATTCTGAGAAGCAATTTTCTTTGCAGTTTCGCTATGCCAGCATAAGAGACAAATTTTACGTGGCTCTTGGATTCACATTATCCATGGTCACCGGGAGTATGCTCCCTTTGACTTCAATTGGAGAAGGCTTATTTCCTAACATTTATCTTACAAATAAAGATGTAAGTAACAATTGAGCTCACAGTCATTAGCAAGAAATATTGATTTTTCGATTCTTCTTTGCATCAAGAAATTTCAGCATATTCATAATATAACGCTGCTGGCCAATGCTTTGTACATTTCGGCAGGGTTTTTGGCGCTGGCTATCATTTTATTCATTTCGTGCTTGTTTCAGGTGAACCTTGTTTTGTAATGTGCTAAACCGATGCTCAAAGTATGGTGCTCAGAGCACGATTTTTTTAGCATTATCTCTTTTCAACTGCTAGTCAGAATATGGTACGACGTATACGAAAAGAATTTGTGAGGGCTGTTTTGCGACAAAATGCGGTTTGGTTTGACAAGAACAACGCCGGAATGATTACTACATTACTGTCGGAGTAAGTAAAGTATTAAAAACCATGACATGCTTTATGTATAATTTTAGAAATATAACGCAGATTGAGGACGGCGTAGGTGATAAAATGGGAATGCTTTCGAGAGGAATTTGCACGTTTCTGTCGAGCGCAGTCATTGCTCTTATATTCAACTGGCGGGTCACTCTTATTACCATTGGCGTGGGTCCAGTGTCTACAATAACAATGATGATTATGGGATGGGTGAGTGCATTACCTAGAATAACAACGCCACTAAACACGTCGCGCATGTCACATCGTATAGCTAGCTGTCCCTCAAAATGTCCCTCAACTCAAAAAAATGGGGAGCACTTCCCAATGTCTTCTGCTAATTACGTGCAAACTAGGATAAGAGTAAGCGTAAAAAAGACTGACCTCAAATTCTGCAATTTCACCGGCAACAGATCCCTATCATAATGCACCTTATATTAATGTGTACCTCTCTTTACTAGTAGAAAGATTTTCAAAGATTTTTATGTTTCCAACGAGGACGTGAGGATTTTTTACTTTTTAAGGAAGTTGGAAGTGACTACGAATTAATCTGAAAATAGCCAGTTGTCAGCTGCACTCGGAGAAAATCGTGAATGATGATGTGATTATTAGGTAGCCGTAAGACTTACTCAGTTCAACCGGTTCGTCTAATTCGTCCCAATCGCTATTGGTCAAATTACCGTAGCGGATTCACCAATAGCTAGGAAAGTGTTACTGGCATATGTGCATGATCAAGGGTCATGTGGATCATGGTAGATTCCGGACTTTGCAGAAACAGCTGATCGAAATGCACGACGATGGCACAAAAATCAAAGGCAAGATCTCGGGGGAGATGCAAAATTTCGGCCGCGTGTTCGAGACCAAGCAATTTTGATAAATTTTGCTTGAGTACAAAACAACAAATAAAGAAAGAAAAGATGCAAGTGAAAGTTTCGACCATTACAAAGGAGAAGGTATTTTGAGGTTGTGTATTTGATTTATTGCTGATACAGAAGAATGTGATATGCCGAATCATGCAAACTCACAGATGCCGCCAGCAAGATGCCAGCATCTCGACATGGTGGGGCACGTAGGTGCTGACACCTTTTCCTCTCAAAAAAAAAACTTTTCCGCTCTCTCTAACCTCTGCAGCACCTGCCCTTCTTAATACTTTTATATAGAGGGTGAGGTGTTTGAAATCTTAAATTGCTATGCAAATTTTCCTAAGACGCTATGGCAACTTCAACCAGGCATTTTTTGTAAAAAGAGTATTAGTCTAAATGGGGATCTTTTCGCCTTATCATAACTGGAAGTTACGTTTTTTGAAGATCGCGCGACAGAACTTTCGTTCATCCTTATAACAAGCGATGATGTGCCAGGATGCGTGCATCACATTGCAAAGAGGTCATGGAAACTTTTAAGTATAGTCTTGATTTCTATAACGAGGAGTTCAATCCTTTTGATTTTACTGAGGTTTTGTATCACATTGACCATTAAAAGTGTATTTTGTGTTGTTTGTCCCATGACAGTGGATAGCTGATGAGATGTAGGCGCCATTGTGATGTATCAGGTTGTTCCTTAAGCTGTGTCCGTTCTCAGTTTTCGTTCCTGTAACTCGCATTTTTCTTGATCATCAAAAGCGCTTTGGTAACTTTCGATAGAACAAAGCAAGTTGTACGCAGTGGCTTCAAGCATTTGCGCAAAGTTACCCTAATTTCACACGTATAAGGCGCAGGGGATTTTTTTCCAAAATCGACCAGCCCAGACATGCCAGAGGACTTTACAACCAAAGGACCCTATAACGTGCTGCATGCTGCTCGAGAGAATCGTGCGATGTAAGGATTTCTTTCCGGAGTACAGTGAAGCGGCTGAGCGGCTCGCCTAAAAATTCGATAAAGTGCGCCTTATACGCGTGAAATTAGGGTAGTTCCACACTGAGTCGGAAATCAAAATTCAAAAGGAAAAAATATGATAAAAACAGTCTTGAAAGATTTCTACGCTCTACCTTCTTCACACATATAGACTTCTCATTTAACATTAGTGTGCTTGCTTGTATTTATTTTTTGCTTTGCTGGGATCCGAGTGAAAGAAATTTGGCATATTTTTTCAGCGATGCGAAGCTGCTTCAACATAAGTAGTTTTTTAGCATAAGCCTTTGGAAGTATAATCACAAATTTTCAGCTTTCTACGAGCGTTACTTTCTGAGAAATAAGCGTAAAAAGCAACACCTTTGTGTTTTCGCCCTACTTCTTTCCTTTCACAATTAGCACGGGGAATAATAAAACAAATGAATATAAAAATACCAGATGAAGAGTGCATGCTTGAACAAGTGAGAAATTCCCAAGAATTTTCTAAACAGAATTCCGAATTCTTTTAGGGTTTTCGGGTTTCTAAATGTTTTGGATTTGAATTCTAACTCATAATAGAAGGATGTCTGTGCAGCTGTGTGGGCGCCACTTTGTAGAGCCTGCTTTTTTGTTAGAAAGTTGGCCCAGAGTTTTTAAGACGTCACGAAACATGAGTCTTTTGGGATGAAAAGTGAAAACTGACGGAACCTCTGAAAGACCTAACTTGGAATTTTCAGTTATCAACCTCTGCAATGAACAAAATGATGGAAGTTTCTGCCGAGGCTGGAAGTATTGCTGAAGAAGCAATAATGAACTCAAAAACTGTAGCAGCATGTAACGGACAAGATCAAATGGTGAAGGTAGTACAGCTCCGGTGATATATATACAGTGCCTTGAGGTTGGCCAGCTTTTAGAAGTACAAGAAGAAAAGAAAAGAGATATTGCCACATGCTTTGAAGTGCAGCTTCGTTGCAGGATTTTTTGAAGGACTTACATACCTGCAATTGTACCTCTTCTATGCTGGTGGCTATTTGTAAGTTTTTTAAAATCTATTCCTTCATATGTTTTCGCGAGTATACCATTCTCCACAAACAGCTAATAGAATCGCTAAATTCCAGGCCTACATAAATGTCATACTGTTCCAGATATGGCATTATCAGTTACTACAATGGTATCATCTCTAATCCGGGAACAATCTTTATTGCAACAGGAGCTGTCATGTTAGGTATGACAGATTCAAGGACTTCCAAAGATATATTGTTTTGGAAATCAGAATTTCAGAATCAAATAACAAATAGAAATAACATGGTAGCATCACAACTCCAAAGACTAATTTGTGAGCGTGAAGCATTTGCTATTTCAGGCTCTTACCTGTTTAGTTTAATGGGACCTCATATGTTAGCTATTACAAAAGCTAGGATCGCTGCAGGCATTATTTACGAGATTATCGACAAAGTATGGGTGGTTGAATTCCACATAGTCTTTTCTGCTATGTGGCGCACTTTAATAGCGTTGCAGGGAATAGAGAACGAGCACGAAGACGGGCAAAACATAACAGAATGTGAGGGACGTCTAGAATTCAGAAACATCCATTTTAAATACCCGTCGAGGTAAGTGCTCTATAGTCGTGCTTTTGTGTCTTTCTAATATAACGTAAAGAGAGTCGGAGATCCTCCGAGGACTTAGCTGGCACGCTGAACCTGGTGAAACTATAGCATTCGTGGGAAAAAGTGGTTGTGGGAAGAGTACTTCTGTAAGAATTTAGTTTCTGGTGTCAGTTATCCAACATGATCATTTCAGATTGGAATCCTTACCAGGCTTTATGATTGTGCCAGCGATTCTGTGTTTTTAGATGGGCGAGATATTCAAACCATTAAACGGACTAGCTTGAGAAAGGTGCTTACATGTTATCTCTGAATTACAGGGCTTATTAATTGCAGTGTCCAGAACACTAGCATCTCCGCTCCCGCGGCCGCTTCGCCTGGACTCTGCACCTCTTTAGCGCATGCTCTCTGGTCATTTTCCCACCGCAAGCGTGGGAAAGGCGGAGCTTTATCGACTGGATATGATTAGAGAGCATGCTCATAGGAGAGATGCAGAGTCCCGCGCGGGAGTGGAGATGCCGGTACACCCGTCATGGCAGACATTGATAAGCCCTGTATGTCTGGCCGAAAATTCTTTTGCCTTTCTCGACCTTTTCCCTCAAAATATAGATCAAAGGTAGGCAACGGTTCAAACACAATTTCCCGCAGGTTTCCTTCCTTTTTTGCAATCGCAATCCTGAAAAATTGCTTCTGGCTGGCTTTATTGCCCAAATTTCGAGCTCATGGTTCTTATCATGTTCAGTCACAATTTTTCGAAATTTCCACTTTGCACTTTTGGAAGAGGTTTGATAGCAGTCAAAGAGAGCATAAAAAGAGCAATGCAATGTTTTTCTAAAGCTTCCTCACTGGCATCTGGCTCTACATTTCCTCCACGATACCTTTCAAAGGTGTTCACTTTCGCAGTGCAATGAAATAGACTAACGCTTCGAACACCAATAAATCTTTAGCTCGAAACCAGAGCTCGGACTGCTGGTACCGAGTCAAGCTGGATATCGTTTTTGGGACAAAAAGCAAAGAAAATATCGTATTTGTGGCCCGAAAAGGCACAATTGCGACGTCTTTTCAGTCGACGTTTCGTTTTTTTTGCATTTCTTACGTTTATGATTTGGGGTTGAAGGGAACTCCGTACTTTTCTACTCCGTACTTTCGTACTCCGTACTTACTCCGTACTTTCCGAATTTCAAGATCAAAGGAGACTACGTAGTAGTTTTGCTTGAAATCAAGATCAAAGAGGACTTCGTCTGAAATTTCCGTGGTACCAGCTCGTGCCGAGCCCTGTTCAAAACTTTTGAAAATCGATTACTAAACATTGGTTTTACAATGCAAATGAGCTTGCACGTTCTCAAAGTATCAGATCTCAAAGTTCCGAGCCTGAGGTGCGTTAAAATTTATAATTATGTTACCCTCAAAGTCTTCACTTCTGAGACAAAAATTGGAAGGAGCAAAAGCTGACTCAGACATTCGTGGTTAACTGCATAGAAAAATCATGTAGCAAGAGACTGACTGCAGGACTTAATCAAATCTGTCACGAGGAATTCCGCACACCGGCGTTTTGATCGGGAGATTACTGCCCGAGACAAGTTATTCTAACGCATTCATGCAGACCGGGAGAAAATCTGAGCTTCAGCGCGAGACCCAGTGATGTTGTGATCAAATACAGCGTGACTTGCGCTCATCACTGTTCTCTGAGTATTTTTGGAGTGCGCTTCAAACCCATGTTTTCGAGTTTATATGTACTTACCACTATTCAAATGGATGTTTATTGAGAACTTTTTACAAAATTTGTACACAGTGTGAATTAGGTGACTTCAGTTCTTCATGTAGTAGAACTCCAACAAAATTAAACGCATGAGCACAAGAGTAAAGCTATGGAATTACTGCATTTCTTCTAGTAAGCGTGGTGATAATGAGAAAAAGATGTTCAATCATAATAAGTGAAAAGGTGAAGAGATATTGATTTTCAAATGCGCAAGTGCGTTTTTTCTAAAATAAGGGTGTCATTTTGGAGCTGATGTGCATATACATAGACACTAGAAGCGGACGAGCCACGGCCCTAAAAGGCCTTTTTGGCCTGCTCGCGGCCTTAATTTAGGGGCTTGACCGGGATGCGGCCGACCCGCGGCCCTTCGTTTATGTCGTCATCATCGCACCGGCCGAGCCGCGGGAGAAAATGGCCTCAACGGCTCAACCGCGGTCCTCAATGATGGGGCGGAGCGTGCAGCGGCTGAGCCGTGGACCAAAATCCGTGTTAAAAATTCCCTATGTCAAAGGCCTCTGCTCGGCCGCTCTTAGTGTCTTAGCGTAAAGAATACTTGCGTGATGTACGATGTATGGTTAGGCTGCCCTCGATGTCCATTGCCTTGGCTGTGTTTCTTTTTAGGCAAGAACAAGATCAATAAGTTGTCTTTTAAACAAACTTGAATAACATCTGGCGTCATCCAATTTTGAAGGACTTGGTTTCCGCAGCTGCTATATCGCTGGCTTCAATTTTAGTTTTTTTACTGTGTATTCTCTTATGTGCCAGTGAATTAAAGACAGTTATACCGTGTATCTGTGTCCGGCTTAGGCAATCAAATTTTTTAGGATTTAATGAGAAAGGGGAGCCCCATAAATGGTGGGCCAAGGCCCAATTAGGCCGAGCTAGAATGACCTACAGACGGCTCGACAACCAGCTGCGACTGAGCCGAGGCCCACTCTCCGGTCGGGCCGCGGGAGCTGCGAAATTGTAGCCGGAAAAGGGCCGCTGCTTGTTCGCTCCCAGTGTCTTAGTAGATGTCTGTCACCGTAGGTGGAATAAGTTTTCCTTTCGGACTTAGACTTAGCGCACACTGAGCGCGCATCTCCCCTAAATTAAAGATTTATGTGCATATAGATATACAGAGTGTCCCAAAAATGTGCCTACTGTTTGATTGTTATCAACTTTCTCGTTATAAAGCCTTTCGATAAGCTTCAGGTACTATTCTGTAGAGCTGGCTGCAACTTAGGCATACAGCATAGAGCGGATCGCTCTTCACTATTGTAGGATTACGGTAAGAAATAGCATAGGCGTCATTGTAAAAAGCTGCCGTTTCACATAACCTGAAAAAATTTGAAACCTAGTGTGATAGGGTCTTGGACACTGAGAATGATACTCAACTTTGAATATTATTGTGAAGCTTTCTAAACGGTTAACACATTTTCAGAGCATTAAAATAACAGCTGCCCTGCTTACTTGGCATAACTTTTTAACGAAAGATTATGATGAGGTGCAAACTTCTTAATCAGAAACAACACCCCTAGTTAGCTTATTGTAAGAGTTTTTAGGTCGCTTTGTTTTCTGTCTCTCCATGGCTCCAAACCTTTTTCAATGTTCCTAACGTAATTCTACAGTAGTGAAAAGCGTTGATTCGATCGTACTGTAAACCTAAGTTGAAGCCAGCTCTACGAAAAAATTTTACTTAAAGGCAGCGGCTCGGCAGAAACTCGACTTGAAGTTTTTCTGCTTACCTGGAGTAATTCGAGGCGTTGATTCCGAAAATCCACCTTGAAAAGCGCGAAAAGGGCAAAAAGCACCATTTCCCAAGGCATCCCATTTTGAATTTGGACGGGTGGACCACGTCCCACCATGGTTAGAGAGGCATGTTGCGAGACCTCGCAGTTATAACATTTCGGCCCTTCTCTGACGGGTCAGGGAGAACCACAAGTTCTTCCGCGCGTATTAGAATGGCTTGTGCATAACGGGGTTTTCTAGGCAAGGGCAGCATGCTGTGCGCTCGGACCTGCTCTGTTCTCATGTTTGGGGTGCAAGCAACCCTCCATGTCAAACTTTCGGGATGTTCGGTTTTGGCGAGCTGCTGCCTTTGAATCTTATCACAGGCTTCCGTCAAGAAAGTTATTATCTCAACAATCAAACAGTAGGCACATTTTTGGACACCCTATATATATTTTTGAAGAGTAGTAAAAGCACAGCCCCTTTTGGCCAAAAAGTTTCAAATTGTTTGCTACCGCAAAAAAGGGTGCTTGTTCAATTCCTTGATCTTCGAGTCATTTGCAACTTATATGCTTATTGCACCATGCGGGCTACTCGACGGCTTATGAGATTGGACCTACTCAATTCTTTTATTTTATCTTTGTGTCTCTGAACCTTGGCCCGTTTGATACACTTGCAAAAACCCATATTTTTGTTCCTGTGCGAGAATGGATTACTAATAGTTAGCAGACCGCATTGAAGTTTGTGATGATGAAAATGGTCTACTGCGGTTTACGAGTAAGGGTGTTGTTTGTCGAGCGTAAGGTGCAGGTTCAGATTGAATCGCGATTGACTCGACAATATGTTCTTTACAATATCAAGCCTGAAAAAATATCTACGCCTTCTGAATGATAAAGCCTTCTGGATCAGCAAAAGCTAATCCAGTGTCAGTAATGCAGCAAGTAACTTTGAATATGCTAATCCATTGCACATTTTCCGACATTTTCTTGGCAAAACTATCCCAGAAATCATAGAACTTGCAACTCTCAAGAAAGGTCCGTCTAGTCAAAGTGGCTTTCCAAGTGAGTCCTAAACCACTTTTAAAAGCATTAAACGCTGATTAGAAATCTGATTCCATTATCTGCCAAGCGCTTCTGCATGCCGATTATGAATGATTTTTTGGTGCGAAAAACTGACGTACAGGGTGTTTGGAAAGTCTCTGGCATAAGATACCAATCGAGATTTTCACGCGGTTTTTGTTTTATTGTGCTCACCAACTTTAGAGACCATCATTGCAGTAAAAATCAGTTTTTTTGTGGTTTCTTCCATGTTTTAGATTAAAACATAACTAATATAGCTTTCCACGCCTTCTTCCTTGGAATGCTTGTTACAAAAAGAAAGCATATTTTACAGAAAGCTTTGTACAATGTCTGGAAGCCCTTTTTTCTAGTTCCTTACATACAGTTGTAGCGGTGGATTCCGGCCAAAATTGCGGGATTTGCGGGATTTGCGGGACTTGCGGGATTTAGTTAGAAGTTTTTCTAAGGCAACTTTATTTGGAATTTGCAAGAAAATTTGGCTGCAGCTCGATGAAACGAATCTTTTAGTATACATTATGTCCATTTTCCATGGTGCAGTGTATTGTATTGGCATGTGTTATGAAATTATCAACATGTATTGTTGCTCATATGAACACATCTTGAAAATAACAAATATCATATGTGCCATACCGTTCACCATGAACTACGGGCACATAATGCTATCATCTATAAATATATAACTCAAAATTGTGAGTTTGGAGGCTATGTGCGTTATAGAAACGCGCGCCGCTCAACCGATTCAGCTGAAACTTTGCGCACATACGTTTTCGACCCCTGCGCAGGTGATAGGCTACTTTTTGCGGCGATTCGTTGGGTCCTTCTATCCATTTATTGATTTGTTACGTTTTTCTAAGGAATGGAAGGCTTATCATGTTTGACCAAGCATTTTCTCATTGTCATGTAAAGGAGAGCGGTGAATTTCATTTCCACCCCAGGAGCACGAGGATGCAGTGAACCGAAATGGGCGCCGCAAGGTAAGTCATTCATATGAAAAAACGTGGGGGGGGGGAGGGTTGCAGTGCGGTAGTTTTGCTGGCAACCGCACCATCTACCTCATCTGTGAAAAATACCCCGGGCTGGACCGGGGAAGCCAACTAGTAACTTATAATAACGGGCTAAGGGTTGTTTACATTTGTGTGTGTGTGTGAATCTCAGCCTGTCACGAAATTCGTAGAGCGAGTTCCAGCGAAGTTCTTGAGCTAGAATTTTGGTAGTATCGTTAGTTCGCTTTCGCTAGAGTGGGCGGACCACTGCAGACATGACTTGACTTGTAATCGATCGATAAACCTCCATCCCAGAGCATTGTTTTTTGTACTCTCTCGCCATCAAAAGCCGCCGCGCGTGTACGTAGACAGTGCTCCGCCCACTCTAGCGAAAGCGAGCTAACGATAGCAGTCTATTAGCATGTAGGTAAAATATGCCAAAGCATAAGCCGATCCAATAATTGGAACCCGTGAAATTGTGCGCCAAACGGATCCACGCGACCTTTCGCGCACCAAAGTGGACCCGTAATTGGACTTTTTCTAAAGTCGTGGATTTGTTTAGCAAGTAAACTAGTAACCATGGACTCCAGCCCGAAAAGTGAGCAAAAAGTCTATTTTACGCAAGATTGGCGCCAAAAAGGAATGATTGCGTAGATGGTCGGTGGTCGGTTTGTCAAGGTTTTATTTGAGAACGTGAGGAATTTTTTGCTCAGAGACGTAATTCACGGTTATCATCATCCTTATGGTGACTACCAAGCCATTACAACTCCATTAACTAATTCAGAATCGCATTTTATCTCTAAAAGAATACTTTTTCCCTCAAAGTCACCGATCTTACATGAAAAAGCTTTTGAAATAGGTAGCTGTTTACATTTCATTCGTGATGATCGACATCGCGCGGTAAGTTTCAAAGCCAACATTTTGCAACTACGAAGAAGGCATGTGGATAGTTGAGTCAGTGCGAGCCTCTGCGAAGCAGAGGTGACGCACTGGTACTAAAAGAATCGTCTCATGAAGCTGAAGCCAAATGTTCTTGCAGATTTTAAATAGGGTTGTTTTAGAAGAAATCTCCATATTAATAAAACTCAAAAATTGTCAGTTTGGAGGGTTTGTGCGTTATAGAAACGCGCGCCATGAACCGAATCAGTTGAAACTTTACACACATATGTTGACCCCTGCGCAGATGATAGGCTATTTTGCGGCGATTTGCTTGGCCACCCTATTGATTTATTGATTTTTAGCACTTTGCAAGAGAATGAATTTTTTTTCATTTGCTATCAAACACTTGAGCGTAAACATTGGCGGAAGGTTTCGTTCTCACTTCGTAGTAAGGAATGCTGCGGCACAAAGCTGTAGCAGGTGAGCCTGCTCCAAGTTTGCAACGCACTATATGTTAACTGAGACAACGTCCGGGTAGGGCTGGGAATTCCAGCTAGTTATAACTAAATCCCTCAAATCCCGCAATTTTGGCCGGATTCCACCGCTACAACTGCAACTACTTTTGTTCTCTCAGAATTAAGTTCATTTCAAAATACCGTATCTTGAAATCAAGACATCCAGTTTCATTGTTGTGTTCGTGAACAGCTTCGGCGGAGACTCTTTATCTGCCTTCCAGCGACAAGCAGTAAAACTGAACGTCTCTACGAAAAGGCTGCTATTTATAGCCTACTTATTTACATAAACAGATCATAATGGAAATCAGGTTATTTTATCAACTCATTTCCACTTAGCAGCCTTCACTAATACATTCACAACATTCATAATATTCTCTTCAATAAATCCACCTCCAATTTTTTATATTCTGCCTTCAAAACTTTCACAAGGTGCAAAATTTTTGAAGACGAACATAATGAAAGTTAGAGAATTGTGCTACAGATACACGCTGACTCAAGACTTCCAAGGATTTTTGAACTAAAAAAATTCCAGGGCAAGCTTGCACGACTGTGTATTGTAAATTAGCGTCATGATATATTCCTTGTTCACGGCTGCTGGAGAACTTTTGTTATATAAAGGAAGTGTAGACTTGGGATTTCATATGATAAAAACGGCAAGTTGTTACCGTTTTCCGGCGTTGAAAAAAGTAGAACAAAAGCACTCTCCCGCCTCTTTTAATAAGCTGAAGTAATTGTTTACTTTCAAATTTTTTAAAGCATCTCAAAGCAAAACATTTTTTTGTTGATTCAGTGGTTTGTAGATTTGGCGAACACATATAGCTAAATTTGAGTTAGGGTTCGCAATTGAAGTGCTTGAGGCCAGAAAGTCTCAAATACCCTACATATTTTAGGTAAAATCAAATGTTGCGGTCATTTTACCGCTCATGTAGAGCAGTGTTAAGTAAGTGTGCTTCAAACAAAAGGTATTCTTTGATTGAAGTGCCTTGGTAATCAACATTGGACAATTTGAGCAATTTTGTTCTAACTACGTATTTGATTTTTTAACCGAAATACGTTTATAACTTAAGTCTAGTAGTGCTTGGCAGATAGTAAAACAGATTTGGAATCAGCGTTCGATGCTCTATAAAGCAGTACCAGTTCCATTTGGAAAGGCTACTACGACCATGGATCAATTTGATGCAATGACTCAAAAACAAAAACTGCACTTTTGAAAGCCCACGTAACTGATAACGAAAGCTTTCTTCAACTTTCTGGCTACATAAATACAATATCCTTATTATCGCCAGATTGTTGCGTGATATTTGATCAATGCCAATAAAATTTGCCAATAGTATACTCTTTCCATACGATTCCTTCCTCAAAAACATGAGAAATTCACATGATAAAGAAGAAACGAGCATGGAAAGGGGCTTGTTACATTACGTGTTAACCAAGATGAAGAAAGACTAGCTGGAAATCACGAGGACCAATTAGAAAGGGAGATATACACTTAAATCTGAGAAAGATGGGACTGTCAGAAAAAAAAAACCAAAAATTTTCAAAGTTCTTGGCCTAATTCGAAACAGACTAGGCTCAAATCAAACTGATGCTTGTTTGCTTGAAAGTCAAAGAATGATCCGTAAGAAATATGAACTCACGCGACCGCAACGAGGCTTAGTTGTTCTTCAAAGGCGGGGGTGAAAGTTCCTTGAGTAGTGATCCTTGACTCACTGAACCGGCTAGGTGGTGGCGTGGCTCAATCCGTGTGCATCGTGCTAGAAATTCAACAGCAGAAAAGTTTGTAGCAAAGCTTGGAAAGCAAGATGCAGTATGAAAAAAACGATTACAGTACGCACACAAATATAAAAAAACGCGAAGAAAGCAATTAAATTAAATGCAACTGAAGAGCGAGGAAGACGACGCCAAAAAATGAGCGCAGTTCAAATCGCGCGATCTGCCACGCTTGATTCTGCTGCGTACATTTGGAATCGCGAGTAAATCGGATGTAGCGAGAGTGTTATGAATTTCGCCCACCTTATTTTAAGTATCGCGATCAGCCCGAAAGTCGCAGCAAAAGCGGGTTTACCGCAACAGTACTCATTTTTTCGCGGTACACCGTTTTGTGGGCGAATCTACTGTGCGAGCTTGAGACGAATTTTGAGGAATGCACCCAAGCTGCTCGGTGGTTGATCTATGAGGTTTGAGTGGTCCTAACACGGTACTTGGGAGGTTCAAAGTGATAATTTATGGATTATGATGCAAATAGATGCCAAGAAATGCAGTGCATTGTACTTTTTCTCTATTCGAGTGTTAATGCACCACCAAAGATTTGAACAAATTTGAGAATTGATAAGTTATTGGAAATTCGCCGATTGATTTTGATCCAACCATGACTATTTTTTTAGTGACCGCAAGAGGAATTAGTTTAGAAGCATAATTGTTGAAAAGAAGGGAAGCTGCATCGATTATTATTTATAACGTCGACCCATCCTAATTCCATGTGTTTTTATAGTAGCTCGAAAAAAGCGGAGTTCGAACGAACATTACACATTTTTCATCCATTTCTTTATATTACAACTCGGGGAAATCATATCGTACTCTTTTGTTGGCCAGTTCGTTAGCATGAAAATGTAGATACAGTAATTTTTGAGCGTCAGGTACATCCACTTTGAGCTTCATGATTTAAGCACTGAAGACAGCAGACAGATAACCTAACTATAGTCAAATAGGCACTAATCTCTGTTGGAGTACACACACCTCCGAGTCTGATCATGTAAATGGATGTTATGCTCATATGGCGGCGTTATTTCATGAGATGCCAAAGAACACCGTTTACATTAGACGAAAGTACGAGTTGGTGTCAATAATGACAGAGGATGACAGGATGCTTCCTCGAATCGAGCAAAACTTTGATTTCAGATGATTGGAATCGTACAACAAGAGCCCTGTCTGTTCAATGGTACGATTAGGGAAAATATTGAACTTGGTCGTTGTATTAATGAGTTGGACATTAAAGAAGCAGCGCGGATAGCGAACGCACACGATTTTATAATGAAGTTAGAAAAGGTGAGAAAATTTGCTAAGGCTTATAACAGTGAGGATGCTGGGGGCAGCGAAATGTTTGCTGTGCTTGTATCGTTAATGAGCCTATCCTGGAAGCTAGGGGAAAATGAAAAATATTCTAAACGTCAAGGGCAAGAAGTGTAAGTGGTAAATGCCTTGCCATCAAAGTTTTCTCATTGATGCGATTAGGATTTCTATAAATATGTCCTAAGGAATGACTGGAAAATTCTGTCAGTTCAGTGTTTTCATTTCAGCCGGCTTTGTCACTATAGTGTTAACAAAGACGCTGCGCTTTCTGTAGTTCCTTAGTGGTTATTCTAACAATCGCAATGTTAATCGTTGTAAAATAGTTTTATAGGGCTACGACACTGTTATTGGTGCAGGAGGAATTGCCTTGTCAGGAGGACAAAAACAACGTTTAGCTATTGCGCGTGCCCTAGCAAGCAAGCCGAAGATCCTGCTTCTTGATGAGGCTACTAGCGCATTGGACTCCGAAAGCGAGAAAGTAGTTCAGGTAAGCTAATTTTGAGAAATCCGACAATCAAGATGCGTTTATGTGTGTTATTACATGTCACCGAGCAGATTTCAAGATCATCTGAACAGAAGATTGTTTTATTCCTTTCTGAAAGGATGTACATCATTGAACAGCATTGACATACTTTTTTGTCAACCAAATCACTCCTTGTAGGTATGCTAGCATCATCACTGGATGGAAATTGTGCATGCAAACATTCTGAGTAGCGGTGAGCTAGTTTTAGTGCAGCGCAATGTGTGAACCACCGTCCTTATCTATGGCGCGCTTTTGGATAAGAAATGAGCATCTGTGGAGTGGAGAATCAAACTAATTGCTAGGATGAGACCAATCGCTACAGCCTTTCTAGATTATGAATGAAGCAGCGACAAGTTTCAGGATACTTCATACAATTGATTTCTGCCTAGTACTTTTTACTCAGCACTTTTTATTTCTCCATTTTACGCCTAGAAAGGCTTCAACGATTATTTTATCCCGGCATTTAGTTTATTTTTTTCGACTTGGAAAATGCTTATAACTTCCTTCCCAAAGGCTTTCTGCAGTTAGGGAAAGCAAATTTGCACTCAGTGTTTCAAGTTTCCACTAATGGTACGTAGTTTGTGGTGATCTGCCGTTTCGACTCGTGACCTCTTGTAAGCAATATACTTCTTATATATCGCATCCTAATGACCGGCTTGCAATAGTTGCTACTTCAGTGCCTGTTCGTTGGCACTCTGAGCAATAAATTTGACTTGAAGTACTGATTTCAGCAAGCATTGAACAACGCTTCACATGGTAGAACCACCATTGTGATTGCTCATCGGTTGAGCACACTCAAAGAAGTCAAAAGAATTTATGCAATCAGCGAAGGAAAAGTAGCAGAGGAAGGTGGGTTAACATAATCTGCCAGAAAAAACAAACCTTGTTGTAATTCACTTTACAAGAAGTCACTAAGTTTGGTGGTAGATTCTACTTTTTTAAACTCCATAAAGCACGTGCCCATGAATGAATGACTGTTTTAGGTACTCATTTTGAGTTGCTAGAAAAGAATGGTCTGTACAGCAAACTAGCAAAGGCACAAGAAGTGGGAGTCGACATTAGTGGGAAAAGGCCTGCAGATGATGTAACGGCGGAGCGTACGCGGCAAGTGACTTGTATAAAGTCAATAGTCATCTAACCAGGAATTGCAGCATATCTTCTCTTGCTCGCCGTGATGAAAGAGCTAGTGCACTGTCCAGACGATCGCTAACGTCGGTAGCCGTGCAACAAATAGACGATACAGTAGAAATACTTGACAGGGAGGTTGGCACATGATTTCTGTAGAAGCAGAGAGATATTGACTATTTGATTGGCATTAAGTGGGAAAAGCGCTGTTACCGCCTTCTGGGCAGGGTAGTAATCTACCCTGCCTGGTGGCATCATAGATGCCCGCAAGTTGGCAAGCATCGCGGGAAGTTGGCAACTTCGGCGGCAGCTCGCGGATTTCGTAGGCTCTAATAACTCTATATAATGTTGGGACCATAAGCCCCGTGGCGAGGGAAGCGGCATCCGTCGAAGAAGTCGCGTTCGGACGCCGCTGCGTCTTTTTCATCACTGGAAAGGCCGCTCTCTCCGCACGGATGTCAGTGCATGTGGGCCTTAGTCTGCAGTCACTCCGCACATGAAATTTTGATTAGCAGACAGCCGCAAAGTTGCAGTACGGCGTACGTGAACCTGCATGCATTAACTTCGATCGCAGCAGCACTAACCATTCGACCATTTGGTCAATGATTGTCGGTTGCACCAGCAGTGCGGGAAATGCGCAGGTAAGTGGCTGCCTGGAGAGGGCATGTTCAATACACTGCGTGAGCGGCTTTGACCTGAAAGAACAGCTGCTTGATATGAGCGAGATAGAGGCGAAATCGGTGCAAACGAGATTTAAAACTTTCTGATATTTCCGCATTACCCAAATTCACAAACGCCGCCAGCAAGCTGCCGTAACGTGCCCCTACCACGTCGAGATGCCGGCACTTTGCTCTCTCACAAGAGCACGCGATTTCCCTGCTCTCTGACTGCGGGCGGCTTCCACCTCGCAAATTCAACGAGCTTCCGGCAGGTCCAACTAAGCTCGCGAAGTTGCCGGCCCTCCTCCTGCGCATCCCGATATTTTTCCACATGGAGAACCCTGAAAATACAAAATTTGGATGGAGGTTTCTATAAAGTCCCACTGGCACCTTCATCCAGGAAATTTCTTGAAAAAAGCTTGAGACGGCTAAGATCTGGCATCAAAGGCATTACGTCGGCCCTGATAACGACGCATCCCTTTCGTTGATCGAGATCAACTGCTTGATGAAATGCTGATTTTGTGCATTCAAGGCTTATCTCGCCTTGCACGAGGGATTAGCATATGGGATTGACAATAAGCCCAGTATATTGAGGATCCACCAATGGGGCAGCCTGATTCTTTTACAATTAATAAAAATTTTCCTGATTACATGTGAACAACCAACAATGTGATCCTTGCATATAAAATGATCTTTACATATCATACTAACAGCATCTTCTTCTCTACCGCGTCCTCCAAGGGCCCTCTTTGGAGAATTCAAATAGACTTTTGAACGCCATATGGCATGTGTAGTCCTTATACAAGTGAAATACCGAATGAAAAGACTTTTCAAGCTTTTTAACGATTACTTCACTACGTAGTCCTTTATCATTTTGTGTGAAAGACAATTCAAAAAAGTGCGATATTTGATGCAGATTTCCAGGGTAAAGCTTGCTTCGGTCCACAATTTTTGGAATCTTTGCCTAGGTTTTACAACTGTTGTGTAAACTCGGATTGCATGAAGAATATTGAATAAATCACTGCGCTTATACCACGGTTTTGTCGAAATAAATAAAAGTTTCGTAAGCATGACTTGTTTCAGGAAAGGTTAAGGTTCTATACTTCTTGATACCGATATACGTACGTGCCAAATATACGTTGAGCACGACCCATAGGGGAAGAAAAAGCTCACAGTATCAACGCTGATGTTGATGCTGGGCTGCTTTAGTCGATCTTAGTCTACCCACAGCTTGCTTAGCATGTTAAAATTCAATCCTTTTGGCAGACCTAGTTTCCCAAACTTACGATTCATGGCAATAATAACTTGTTTTTTTAGATCAGTCAAAAGGGTGGAGGAATATTGAGGGTGTATTGGTCAAGTATTCGTTCGCGTCCAGTGTTCTGGGTATGTCTTATAGCCGGTGCTTTACGAGGTATGGAAATGCCGCTTTGGGCACTCTTCTCCAGTTTTACCTATCGCGCACTGGATGAAACAAAGGTAGTTTTGGCTTAAAGAATACAAGAACTACGTAAGAACGTTGAGGACACCTACGTTCCAATTATGTGGACAGCAGTTGCCGTGTTCATTGCTCTTGGAGTGTATTCATGGATTTTGATAAGCACTTCGGTGAAAGCATCTTTTAATTTTTATGCACTGAATGATCTTTCAATTTTTATGCACTGAATAACTCTTTATAGATATCTTTTGGTGGTTGGACAGGTGAAGTAGTCACGACCGATATGTGTGTTGCGGTATTAAAAAGTCTCTTGAGTCAAGATGCAGAATTCTTCGATAAGCCGCAAAGGAGCAATGCTGCATGCGTAGCCGAATTAACCTCTAAAGCACAAGATGTGCAAGCAGTAAGTTGTCACAGAAGGTGTTCCAACTCATGCATACTATTCCGTGACATGCTACCTCGTATGTGGCATACTATTTCAAAGAAGGCAAAAGCCTTGGTCTATATCAACGATTTTCACATTGCGCTATCGCGTCCTACATGTACCACACCGCCAGGGAGGAGTGTTTTTTACAGTGCCTGGATTACCGATTCATGCTCATGCTGAACAATCTTGTCGCTCTTATTGCCTGCATCGTGCTGGCTTTTGTGGCTTGTTGGCCTAGTGGAATTGCTAACTTTGTCATGATTATGGTATTCACGGCTGCACTTTGGCTTGCTGCAAGTTTAGTTTCAAGAAATATAGCGATGAAATCTGAAGTGGATAAAACAACGGAGGTGAGTTTTAAATTCCAAAAAAGAGAATCAAATTTAATGCAAGAATTATAATATTGGTCTTCTAGCAATCGATTGAAGTATTTGAACATGCACAAACAATTCAGCTGCTTGCTGCGGAGGACTATTTTGTGAAAAAATTTGAGGCTAGCCAAAATGATGTGAGGAACCAAGAAAAGAAGGTACGTTTCTGTGAGGTATTCGAAAATTTCGAAAAACATCACCTTTAAGACTGCCATCTATAAAGCAGTGCAGTTTGCTCTCACTCAAAGTTACGTCTACTTTTCATCCGTGACGACATATGGATTTGGCGCGCTAATGATATACCTGGGAAGCATCAGAGCAGTGGATGCAGTGGTGTATGTGTTACATAATCTCTGCCTTATTTCGAGTGAGCTCGGCGTCCCAACGCCGCGGTCCCTCGGAGGTCGTTTCGTCTGTCACTACCTTGAACGTGTCCTCTTACCATCTTACCAAGCTCAAGCGTAGAAAAGGCTCAAAGTTGAGCTTCAATGGTTAAAGGCAGCGCGCAGATGGTGCACTCAAGGTTGAGATGCGCGTCCCCCAACCCGATTCCGACCAGCGCACGTGCATGGGATTGCATGTCGTTGCAAGAGACCTCCGCCCACGTTATGGGTCCCCGCGCAAAACCTGCAACCGTTCCAAGTCGTCCGTTAAGTACGGTAGCGGGTCTAGTTTGGGCATGAATATCTCAGCCATGACTGCATCATTTGGGCTGCCTTTTGAGCAATTTCTTACCTATTAGTTAGGCCCCCAAAAACGTTCCATATGCCATCCCATGTGCCCAGATTTGCCTAAGTGCTGCTTTTGTCAAGCGTGGGAAAATGATCAGAGAAGTCCGGTCTGCGAACGAAAAGCAAGCCCAGCCCTGGATTGCGCTGGACCCGAGCCTCCTCTGTTGGTCTCACTCCAAATGAGGCAGAGGGAATGGTTTGTTGGCTTAAAAATTTTGCAACTTTTTCCATAACCTTTCTTCACATAAAGCCGCCAACTTCTGGCATCACGTGGATCACGAAATGAACTACAGAACTGCAAACTTTTGAATTTCGGTAAAGAAAAGAAAAAACTGCGCATTTTTTCAAGAGGTCAAATTCGGAGTTTCATATTTTCTTCGGCAAAAATGACTGTGCGCTATCTGAATCAAACGCAAAAAGATGAATATAGGTCGTATGGCTAGAGATGCTCACTAAGCCTATATGTGGGACTTATAGATATCTAATTTACAGTGAGATTCATAACTATACGATACCTCCTGAATTATGCAGTTCTCGGATTTCTAGAAAAGATGGTGCAGATGGTTAGTGCTAAAGTGATCTACACGATTACAAATGACCTGATATCGCAATCGGAATTTCGATCCACTTGGTACTTGCTTGTATGCACATGTCTACTCTCCACTGTTTCGCAACTAGGCGACACCCTCGAACACTATGTTTTTATCGGCAAAAAGAGCAGAAACAGGTTGTTCAACCAACCGGCCCCTTGACCCTTTGATCGAATCGTCAAGTCTAGTGAACATGCTTCTATCTCATGCATGTCTTTGGTTCAATGTTGTCGCTTGCGTCTATAACGTAGGCTTCAACTTTTCCAAGACCTCGTGTTGCTAGTGTCTGCAAACTCAGATAATCGCCGGGGGCAGGCGGTCCGCAAACTCGCGCTTTTCTGCAGGCGGTCAGCAGAATTTTGGGGCGTGGCCAAACCTTCAGCTGGCGGCACTTTCTTTACGGTCGCATATTCTGCCAGCGGGCAGCAACACAGCATTTTTTGCAAGCACTCGGCAAATAATTTCTTTCAGCAAGCGCTCGGACTCTTTTTACGCATTTTCGGGTGTACGTCGAGCACAGGTAAGACTCTGTGTGGCAGAGGTGTCACCGTTGGTATGATTATCAAGTTTGAGGTACTTTCTCTCAGCGGAAAGTACCTGGGGGTTGCGCGATCCTCCACAAAGGACCGTGCGGCCCTCGAAATTTTTGCATATTCTCGCGGAAAGTCCGCGAGAATGCGGCCACTGCGCCGCAGCTAATTTATAAGGAAACCGCGACTTTTCTCCAAGCATTCGTCTAAAATTTCGCTTAAATTATTCATTTCTGCAAGCGGACCGCAAGAAATCAGCGAACTATTTTTCCGGTGCGCGCTTGCTCAAAATTCGCATGGCGGCCTGCCCCCGGGGATTATCTGAGAAGAAACGCTGTGCCAGTAATCTTCAGAGTTTTTCTAAAGGATTTGGGACAGGTATCTTACAGAAGCTATTGATGCTGGGGAGAACGACGGTAATTGACCCGCGTGCATCTTTACATGCGCTGCGCTGCTGAAACGTGCTACTGTTACAGACGCTTTGTTAAGAAGACGGCAGAATAAATGAGCCAGTGATCTAGTGGTGCAGCTTAATCGAAAAAATTTAATTTGGGCGACTATGACTGTTTGAAGGTCGACTGCCCCGATTTGTGCAAAGTCCACATCTTTTAGCAAGGGAATATCTAACGGATTTATTCTTCAATTTGGGAGCATTTTTGCATGGTCCATAACCAATTTTCAATAAGAATTTTTGAGCGCAGGTTGCGAAGAAGTACTAAAAACAATGGATGTTCTCATTTCAAGGGCGTCTGTAATAGCACTACGTTTTACAGCACAGCGCCTGTGAATATGCAGGCGGGTCAATCACGTCGTTTTGCGCCAGCATCATTAGCAGCTTCTGTTAAGATCACCATACTATCCTTCCCAAATCCTTCAAAGTTCTCCGGAGATCACTGGCACAGTGTTTTTATGCAGACATTACCAGTATGAGGCTTTGGAGAAGTCGAAGCTGTATGCTATAGACGCATGCGACAACAACGAATCAAAGACGTTCCTGATTTTGTTAGAAGCACGTCCAATAGACTTGATGAGTTGGTAAAAGGGCCCAGTGCCTCAGTCAGTCAAAACAACCATGTTTTGGCTTCCTTTTGTCGATAAAAGCATGGTGTTCAAGGGTGTCGTATAGTTGTGAAATTGCGAAAGAGTAGACATGCGCATACAAGTTAAGTAAGTGGACGAAATACTGATCGCGATATCATGTTATGTAAAATCAAATGTAGATCACATTGGCACTGAAAGGTGCACCATCTCTTCTAGAAATCCGGAACTTGCATATTTTTAGGGGTTCATATAGTTATGAAACGCACTATTTTTGACACCTTGAATTATCACTTACACGGCCGCAACACCGACCATCGAAAGGTTAGTACTGCGTATGACCATCTGCTTATTATACGGAAGATAATTTCGAATTTTGTTCGGAGGATGGTATGTTTGATCGTAGTTAGGTAAGTGTTCACATCCATGTCAGGCTCTAATCCAGGGAGATAGCCGGAGTGTTAGTTCAATGTAAGGCATTCACCAGCCTCGGATGTGGCCTAGCAATTTGACCAATACATTGACGAAAAGTTGAGATCTAGCGCTTTTGAGAAGTCGAAGTTCGTTGTCTTCAACTGTAGAAGCACACTTCCGATAATTAAGGAGCAAAACCACGCAAATTGTCAAGGCTTGCACGTGAGTTAAATAGACACAAATGAACATCATATTCAGTTAAATTGTTCCAACTAAACGTCACCTTCATTTGTCAGGGTGGGTAATCATTTTTCTATCCTACAAAAGAATTTCATTTCAAAGGAACGAGTATCATTTTTGTAGCATGTCGATTATCCTTCCCCCCCCCCTCCCAAATAGTTTTAACAGTGTGCAGAATTTCCGCCTTAATGTAAATCCACCGCAACACATTTCATGGCAGAATTCGGCAAAAATGGTTGCGTTTGTAGTTCACTACTTTACATGCATACATTTTGGGGCGGGGCGGGTATCATAGGCTACTTTCCGCTGTCGATCGTTATCGATTTTATCAATTTAACGTTTGAGCAAGTGTTTAAGGGCACAGAAGAGGGGGTAAGTGAGCATGCTGATTACGAATATTATCGACAGGGGCTGGCGCAGCTGGGTTTGCGAGCTAGTAAAGTCTAATCCAAATGAATGCGACACATTCCATAAAAAGTTGCATCACTTAGGTGCCAGCCTGAATAATAGATAATAGGCAGAGTTTCACAAGAACGTTCACGATAGTCCAATCATTTATGACCATACCCTCGATACATTGAGCCACGTACTCTGGTAACCTTCATTTTGTGGGCTATGAGGAGACACAACCTTCACCTGGAAAAAACCGAAGTCATCCGGGGCTTCGCCCCTGGATGTTATTATCCTGGTTATATCGGAACGAATGTTAATGAAGCAAATATAGGGAATAATATCTTTAGCTTATCTCAGCGAAACCGAGAATTTGCGTTTTTATAGCCTTTTTTTACGTTAAAAAAGGTTTCTGTAGGATTTTGCCAGAATTCAGAACAAAATTTCTTAGTTAATTTCTCATTTGAACAAAATCGATTTTCGGAAGTTTAGGAAAGCTATTGGAGTTAAATAAGAACGAGAAACTGCTCTTAAATCTTGCGCAGAGAGTCGCGCACGAAAACGCTGGTCTATCTCATTGATCAGTGACTTTCAAAGCTTGGGACGTTGTCAATTCTCCTCGTCGTGTCATGGCGATCAGAATGATATATAATGTTGCGGGGTTTCGTTAAGACCCCACGGAGATCTACGACCAGAGCCAAATGCCCCGTCGGCTCTGGTCTGTCTCCGCTGCTCGTCTGCGTCTCCGCGCGCTGCGCGCTAACTCGCTACCCCAAACGCGGGGCGCGGGGAATTTGGCTCTGGTACCCTTTTCTTCGCTGTTTCGAACCTAATTTCAGCAAGCTATATATCATTTTGAAGCTCTTGATCTCTATTTTTACGCTGACAACGTCCCAAAACCATATTTTTTGATTTAAACGAGAAATCCGGCAAAAATCTTGTTTTCGAAAATCTCTTGTTTTTCTCCTAGTTTAGCTATTTTCACGCGGTTTTTTCGTGCATTTTATAGATCTTGCTTCTATTCATAATGCAGACAACCACCAAGCCTTTATCTCTTCGATTATTTGGTTTTTTTGCGAAAAATCGTAAAAAGTGTTTACCTTGTTCTGTTTCAGTGCTTTCGCATCAATTTTTTTCCAGCTTGGGTGATGGTTGCTCAAAACAATAAGCGCAACAATTCAGACAACGTCCCAGAAAACAGGAACGTCAATGAGGGGGTAAAAGTTCAAAGGACGCATCAAAAATCAAAACCCCGTGTTGCGAATTGCCGGTCCTAAAGCGAAAACTTGCACTTTAAAAAGCCGCCAAATGGAAGATTTCAAGCCTCATTGCAGCGTTTTTGTTCGGTTTTGAGCAGATTCTTTTGCTTTTTATATTCGTTTTACGTACTTTTTTCTCCTCTGATCTTCTATAAACAACCTTCACTTTTTTTATGAGCGCAACTGTTCAAACAACCTTCACTTTTGACGCCCTGTCTCTATACTGTCGAAGGTATGTTTATAACTTTCTTCTGAACGACTTAGCAGATCTTCAGATACCACGCTGGTGCTAATTTCAATTGGCACCAATAACAAAACAATAATCTCTTTTTAGCAAAGTTTACGGAACTTCTCAGCTCAGTGAATGATTTTTAAAGGGGAGATGAGCTGCCATCAACAGAACTTCAGAGACAAAACCTTGTTGGTGGGGTTTTGAAACCCTCTAATTCCAACAAATTGTGTTGTATAGATTCATAGAACAGTTTAATGGTATGCCTTCTTTCTGATTATCGTCTTATGGTACACTTGGTTTGTCATATGGTTAGCTATTACGGTGAAGTGCGTTTTCTGGACCCCTCGAGCTTTTTTAGCTCAAAAGAACGTGCTTCTGCAACAAATCATGGCTATCAAGTGAGCCAGCGATGGATAGGGGTCCATGCAATAGACTCTTTTTGCCGACTATACCACACTCTTCCATTTCGAACGCTGGAAGGATTGGACTATCATCTAAATTTTGCTTTCATTTTCCCACTTAAAAACCACTCATAATTCAGCACTCAGGGCAGCACAACATATAGCAAAAACAGATTAAAATCACCGTACTTTTCTCCAAGGTAGACCTCAGAAAAGAGACCTAATCGGAATGATAAAGATTTGCGCCTAACAAATTTGTTCATACGTACTCGTTCGTTTAAGAAGTAAGTATCTGTTCCCATAATCTGTTTTAAGAAGGTGTTTCTGCTTAAGTTCTACTGATTTGTAAACTCAGATGGAGAAATCGAATTTTTTCAAATTCCTAACTAGTTCACAATGGCAGAAAATGCTAAAAGTTCCAGCGTAATCCTTATAAGAAAGAGCAATCAGTGTCGGATCGTTCTCTACACAAATCGAGTTGAAAGCTTCGCTGCAAAATGACACAATAAAGTCCGTTAAAGACCTCAGTGGAGAACTTATTCGCAATCGAACACTGGGCGCATATTTTTGCGACACTCTATAAAGCGAGAGTGCATTTATGATGGTATTTTCAGCGCTGCAGCAAGTGCGGCAATGTCAGGTTGGGCTGTAATATTGGCATCTGAAGCATTTGGGGATTTCGCACGATCACATGTTGCGGCAAAAACATTGCATGCACTTGGAGACTGCTACCGAGAAGATCGTGGAGAAGCTGATACCGTGAGTATATATACCAAGACAGTTCAATATTAGTGCTGGATATCTTTTCCACCACTTCGAAGTCGAAAAACGCAAACCAATAAGCAGATCACGCTACATTTTGAACTTTCTTGAAAACGATGCAGTCGGATTTTTTGTTTCATGTGTGAAGTCCTTCTTGGATCCATAGCTGTGGGACCATATTTCCTCTCAATTTTCTCCAAAGTAGCTCGTGTTTAGAGGTGGAAAAACTTATCTTCAATTAAAACTTTATCTTCAAGGCCTTTACTTTAATACAGAAATCCATACTGGATAGTTAGTCGTGTTTGTCATTTTTTGATCTCAAGACTGGTTCTGGCTGCTCAAAGATAATGAGTTCGTCACGTTTCGCAGTCAACAAAACGTCTGGAAAGGCTCAAAGTTTCTAAAAGCGCCAACAGCTAAAGAACGATTCTCGAGCGAGCATTTCGTGAGGCCTCAGCGTCGAACTCATAGTGCAACACAGTCTCAACACAGTTGAGACTGTGTTGCACTATGAGTTCGACGATGAACTATGTGCTGTTGTCAACTGACTTGTTCAGAGTGATTTTTAGCTTGAGTATGAACGTCCCATGAAGCTTTAAGAGACTTTGGGGTGTGACATGCTTTCAAACTTCATATTTTCGAAGCAAACGTTCCGCTTGTACAAATGGTTTGGGGTAGGAAGTTAGCGATTAATCAAAATAATTTAATTAATAATCGGTTCAATAATTTAATTAATAATCGATTTGTCAAATTTTGTTCGAAGCAAGTAAGGCTTTCTTGTGCGTTGACTGGAGCTATAATGATCTTGACGTTTAACTGGTCTAGTTTAGTGCAGAGCAGGCGTTTAAACTTTTTTTTCATAACATCGCCTTTGAGTAAACATTGTTGTGTGGTCTTTTCTATCTCGAATGTCAAGACTCATCCATGTTTTGGGGCATCAGCTCACTTTGTATGGATCATTTTAGTTTCTTTTGCCAAAACCATTTTCTTTTCAAGGAAATCATGGGATCAGTCAAGCTTGAGAAGGTAAACTTCTGCTATCCATCACGACCGGAGATAAAAGTATGCCTGATATAGTGTACACGATAAAATATACAAAATGTTCACTGAGCATAATTTCAGGTGGCAAAAAATCTCAATCTCGCGGCTCGGGATGGAGAAACTATAGCCCTGGTGGGAGCTTCGGGTTGTGGGAAAAGCACTGTTGTACAACTTCTTGAGAGGTTTTATGCGCCTAATAGTGGATTAATAGTAAGTTCAGCATAACATAAGTTGACAAGTTATAGCAACTTGCGCGATGACTTTCTAAGTCGAATCAAAGCCTTTCGATACAGGTTGACAATCTTGACGTTTACTTTTTCATTGCTGTCGTGCCAGCTTATATAGCCAGCTCTCGCAGAATTCCCATTTATTTCTAATAAGTTAGTATGAATGATAATAATGCTGTTATGTTTCATCATAATTTTTATGTCTCCTTCTTCTAAGCGTCGCTTTTATCCCGAATGTAATTTTTGTATAGAATGATTCTAGAAAGTGGATGACATCAATATAGAAAAGATAGACCGTGCTCACTTGCGGAATAGTATAGGCCTGGTCGGCCAGGAGCCAGTACTGTTTAGAGGTATAATCAAACAATTCAGTATTTTTTTCACAAAATTGCTGTTCTCCCAGGTACAATCAGCGAAAATATCACCTTAGGACTGAAAGATGTGGGCATAGAGGAAATTCGTAGTGTTTGCAGGCAAGCAAATGCGGCAGATTTTATTGAAGCTCTTCCGGAGGTGAGCACTTATCACGACTAAGTCCTAGTCTGCACTCAATATGTTTGTGCTTCAATTCAAAAAACAAATCTAGGGCTATGACACAGACGTTGGAGAGAAAGGAAGTAATCTGTCCGGTGGGCAAAAGCAACGAATAGCTATAGCTAGAGCGTTGATTCGTAAACCAAAATTCTTGTTGCTCGACGAAGCTACCAGTGCTCTTGATACAGAAAGTGAAAAAGTATGTCTCTAATCTGCTCACTGTTTCGTAAAGTTTTCTTTGCAAGAGTTCGAGATTCGGAAGTGTTTGGCACATGTTCAGATAATACAATCTGCACTAAACGAGGCTAGCCAAGGTCGTACGACGATAGCTATTGCTCACAGATTGAGTACAATCAGAGATGCCGACAGGTGGCTTCCTTCTCCACGAACGTGTTATGAAGTATTATTCTTTCAGAATTTACTATATTGAGAATGGTTCTGTTGTCGAATACGGGACACATGAGGAATTGATAGAAGCTGACGGAAAATACGCAGCCCTTGTTAAAGCGCAGACGCTCAGCAAAACTGAGTGATAAATGTGATATGCTGCCTTATTCTTGAAAAAAAACATCAAAATATGTGAGATCAGCTTTGTAGGGCACTTGGTGGCTTGATCATTACATGCATTACCAATATAGAGGCTAATTTTGCAAATAGTAGTGTGTCCTTTTGAAACTTGTGTCTGGCAAACACAAAAAAGTAAATAATAGGTACTGTACCATGTATAGTGCACTTACGTAGTCGCTTGATATGAGTCGTTGCAAAACAATTTGTTTGGTCGCTTTGTAACCTCGTAACTTTTGCTTTTCAGTAAAGGCTAATTTTGAGTGCCTCAACAAATTTGAACAATTTACAATAATTTGTACACGCTGTTTGTAAAATATAAAAATTGCACAACCGCTACTAAACCAAGAGTGAAGGTAAATCGCTATCGATGAAGCATAAAAAATTCAAAAAGCTTGTCACTTGGTGTTCAGGATTGTCGTGATGTCATCACTTTTTACTGAAATTTTTATTTGTCAGATTGTCTTATTGCACTTCTACGATTCGGATATGTATTAAACGATTCTTAAGTGTGGATAGTTGCAGATAAAGTAATTATTGCTTTGGCAAAAAATGTGTTCTATCTGTTGTAAAAAGAGTCATTTGTATTCACATTCAGGACCAGAAACCGTTTGTCCGGCCTAATCTCTGATTTTTTTGAACGACATTGTTTCCACTGTACATAAAGCAGAAGAAAAGAAATAAATTGGGTTTTAGTTCACGTCTTATATAACTCAATGACTTTTGCTACGCACTAAAATAAAGAACAGAGCCAGGGCCCGGCACAGATCGTCTAGAAGCAGGCTGGACTTCGTTTTTGGAGCAAAAAGCAAAGGGGATATCGTTTTTGACGAATCGGGGCCAAACACCAAGTATAAGCGCCATTTAGTCAAACACAAGCTTTTCGAACAGGTTATCACACGATTGACATGCTCTATCGTGTATGGCAAAAAGTGCGCGCGATTTGAAAGCAAGGCTAAAATAAACAAATCGCTTGTTTACAGGGGACACGGAATCTAATGACACCAAAATTGAACTGTATCTATAGAAAATTATTTCCGGAAGAATTATGTAAAAAGATTTAAAAACTTATGTGAAGTAGTACCTTTTCCAAATTTAGATCGTCTCCAGACGGCCACCAGACGATCTGAGATCGTCTTGAGCATATATTTTTGTCACTTCACATAAGTTTTGGATCTTTTTAGCATGGACAGATTCTCCGGTCAAAAATCTATCCCTATGCATAGAAACATTTTCATATCACCCCCTGCATACTGTTTTTTGCCCTTTTTTCTTTCGGAACTTGCGTTGTTAGATATCGCGCTCTATCGTCAAATTTCTGCGTCCTATCCCTTTGAATTTTTAGTTTCGTTTCAGCTTCATCTCTTACAATTTTGACTACTTTTTCCATTCTTCCGCAATATCGGTCAGATTTATACAAAGTGTATGGTTTGCTTTACCATTTAAAGAATTTTAGATAGTCTGCGCCATTTCAACAAACGCTGGTAGTGTCAGAGTCAGTAGAGCTTGGATAATGCTGTTTGAAAGGCACACGGTCAGGTGAGTGCATGTTTCAGGAGTTTCTTGAAGCCCTTTTAGTATGGTGAATTTAGTGATGCCGATGACAAAGCAGTATTTCTGGCTATCCTGACAAAGTATCTGACCAGATAAGGCAGGATGTCATCTCACAGTTGACGAGGAAGTTGAGAAGGTAGTATTATCTGTTGAGCATTGAACTCGACGTATTTTCTACATGATTCTGTTCAGATACTTGCTGCTCTTTTGCACTCTTGGCTGAACTTGCAAGACTCAAACTTTTCTTTTAAGAAGGCTATCCATTTCGTTGCAAAAACTTGACGGAAAAAGAGAAGGTAGTTTCAGTTCGAATTCAAACTCATTGTCATTTAAATAACTTCTTTAAATGCTTGACTCTTCTCTCGATTCCCTTCCACTGCATCTCCTTAGCAGATACATTGTAGAAGTTTTGCTCCGTGATATTATGAATGAGTAAAGTGCGAGTTGTCATTTTTTATCCAATTTCTGGTTTCTTTATTTCTTTGATTTTTTATTGTTTCAATATGTTTCCGAATTTGTGTACCCCATGTGGGGTCCTCAGCTTTCTTTATGACCAACGGTATAAATACTGTTTGCGTCTTCTAGTAATTGCGTCCTAGTGATGTCGAACTAACGATGTTTAGCAAATGAATATATGTGCTTGAATTATGACAATGTTGTTCCAACAAGAATTCTGACCCTTTAGTGTAATGTCTTTTTTTCTTGTTGGAACAACATCCAAATCAAGTATATATAGTTATTTACTAAACGGTCAGTTCGACATAACTAGAAGGAGATGATGACTTTTTCAACAGTAACGTCTTATACTGAGATAGTAGAAATATTAACGATCGAGACTGATCAAAAAAGTAAGGATTGCAGTCTTCAAGCTGTTTTGCTGTTGGTTTTTTCATCCTTGATAATAATGTTACTGGTTCTTCCATCCTTGGCAATAAATGATTCAGACAATCTATTTCTCAAAAAGTTCGTAATTTTGAGTAAACATATCTTGCGACTCTTGAAATATAACAACCTGGGGTCTACAAAAACACCTAAAAAATTTCGAGAGGTAATTTTTCGTTGTAGTGGAAGGGACAGACCAATCCGGCTTTTGAACTTTTGATAGTCGGAGGACGGAGAGACGGGGGGGGGGTAGTGTCAAAGGGGACTTCGTAAAATTTTTGCAAGTCAGGGGGGACTTCGTTCTCAAAAAATCTAGAAACGGATTTGTGCCGGGCCCTGAACAGAGCACAGAACGACGATAGATAAAAGAAAACTGCTTTACTAGAAAATCGCGATTCTGTAAGTGATGATGGTTGCCTCATTTAAACATGACAACATGACACTTTTATTCCTTCTAATAACCATTTCTATCCGGAAAGAATGAAACTGAGAGTTGTGGGTAACTAACACTTCGAAGCTGAGAATAATAAAAGAAGGAGACGTTCGACTCGACAATTTTTTACCTAAAAACAATCCGACTTCATGGTCAGGAGTTAGTATTACGACTCAGTCGAGATCGCCAGACGTCAGTGGCGGACGAGGGGTGGGACACCCCCCACCCTCGAGAATGGGTCGAAAATTTTTCAAATTTACTTAGATGGGTTATAAAAAATGTGCGAGTGACTTGTTTACCTTTGTAAACAACTAAAATAATTTGGTACTTTTCCATCACCCGGACCCATTTTTTCAAAGAAGCATATTGCTTCTTTCTTTCTTTCTTCTTTTCTACCATATTTGGTCCCTACTTCATAGGAAGGATTGTCAACCTTCTACCACGTGTCAAAAAAACTGAACATGTCATTTCCATGTTTAACAGGTTTAACCAGGAGTTTAAGTTGTCCTACCTAGCGCAAGTTCAATTAAGTCAATAGTGGCCCCATTTTAGATTGAACAGTATCAAAAATGAGCATTGTTATCATATTAACGTCATTCTGTAATTGATTAAACAGATTAGACTTGCCCAGAGCAAAGAAGTGGATTAGGACCCCATAATCTAAATGACAAAACAAGCAATACAAAACAACAAGCAGAAACTTCAAGCCATCATTTATAGTCTCGTCTGTCTAAATTCGCAAGACGAAAGGTTTGAAGAGAACGACAATGCTGAATCGTTGCTGAAAGCGATCACGATGTTTTAATATAAATTTCAGATTGTTTTGCTCTCATACAAAACAATCAGACAGCTTTTAGGTGATCACAAATGCTCTTTTACCTAACCGGAAGTGATTTCGAAAAAAACAATTCAAAATGGACCAAAACGTGTCAATTTTCTGACACGTGGCAGGGAGGCAGTTCTCGTGGAATCCATTAGAAATTGTTCTCAAACAGAAGAGCGTATTTCATGAGAGCTTTTTGGAAAAATGGGTCCGGATAACGGAAAAGTACCAACAATTTTTTAAATTTTTTAAAAATTCAAATTAGCCCTATAAAAAAATTCTTTTTCGGGGGCATGGCATCAGCTACGCCCCCTTTTTCCAGATTTTAGGGGTTGGGACCGCAAAAATTTTGAGAAGCACCCCAGAAATTTTTTTCGGAGTGCTCTTCATGAAAAAATTTTTTGTCGTCCCTCCCCATGTCCGAAATCCTGGGACCGCCATTGGCAGACGTATATCTGATTATGCTGGATCATTTTATCGGTTTTCCGATTGTCGTATTTCTTCAAAACGATTGCGACAGAGTGTGGTAATCACGCACGGAATTTAGGATCTTGGGGCGACACAGCGTGTAACTAATTTTGGTTTACATGTCAGGAAGTCACAAACCAGAGAAATAGAAAAAAACCGAGAAAAAATATGGCGCTGGCTATATCTCTAATTCCAGTCCGAGGACTTCGACTTTTTGTGAATTTAAACTGAGAGGTGACACTAATAAATACATTAGATGAAAAAATACATTGACTATAGTTTTTTTAACAAAATGGCAGCAAGAAAAAAGCTAGCTGTTTAGGATTCCATCGACAATACTCTTGCACATATAGAGATCGCACTTCAGAAGATACCAAAGATTTATTTTTTCTTTCATATAACTCGGTCAGCTCTGCGACTCAAAATTTGAAAGATGGTGATTGAATATCTACAACATATAGTAGGTGTGAATGCTCCGAAAAATTCCCGAGGTTTTCCCTATTATTATCTATGCATGCACTAGTCTACGAACTCATAGCTATAACAACATTAACGTAATCGTGTTCACTAGTATCATGGTTTCATATTTATGTCCTTTTGTACTAAACATTACACTATCACCCGCTTGCTTCGGTGCAGGACTGTGAATGTGCCGCTAGTACAGGAGAAGTCTATCAATGGCTGTCAAAATCAGATCTTTTGGGACAGCAGTCACGTCTCATTCGAAATTCAATAAATGGTTGGCTCGATTGGTTTGACTCGCCTGCCTTTGAGTCACCAAAAAGTAACTTACAGTGTGCATTCATATGATAAATTCATACCGCTAATAATCCCAACGAAAGCTATAAGAAGTGAGACGTTTGCCGTCTAATACTTCTAGTATATTCAAGCATAATTTATTTTTAATCGAAGAAGCTTGATTGCTTGCCAAAATAGATAGATTTTTACACATAATTGTACATCAAAGAAGATTACCACAACATGCTTCTGTTTATAAACGATGAGTGAGACAACTTCAGCATCGCACAGTGAAAACTTATCCACAACCAACAATGGATTGCCGTAAAAAGATGTGACAGAAAACATTTTTTCTGTCCCTAGGTAGTATGCCTCATCTGAAGTGTCGCCTTTATGCCAGAAATCACATTGTTCATTTTATGTACACGATTTTGGTGATCTGCTTGGCATCCTACAAGTATCTTTTTATTTTCTGCTTTCATGAATTTTTGTGTTACTGTTACCAAACGCGCGAAATGCTCAGTGAAACTGAAAAAATTTCTGTGAAGCCAGCTTTCACGCATGATGAGGCGAATTAAGGTGGATAGTCAAGGATACTGGCCCCTTACCCGTAAGCAAACCCATGGTCAGATCAGGTGAACTGAACCGAAATTTCGTCGTCTGAATACCGATCATCCTCCCATGCTTTATAGTGCTACTAGATGGCTTACCCGGCTCCGCCCGGCCCTGTCATTATTTTATTCGTAACTAGCTGGCTTACCCGGCTTCGCCGTATCCGGACCAAACTTGGCACACATACACTTCGGGCCCCGGCGGGTGTCACAGTCCACTTTTCGTTATCGATCGATGTCGATTTTACCGATTTTTATCGATTTTTTTGCAGAGTTCACCTACAGGGCTAGGAGTTGGCACAGCGGGGAAAGTGAGCATGGGGATTCCGAATACAATATTAGTTTTCAGAATTATCGATTACTTTTATTGATTTTATCGATTTTTTTGTAAATTTTGACATGCGAGGCTGGGATTTTGCACAGGGGGTAATCGAGCATGCTGATTACGAACACAATATTAGTTTTCAAGATCGTCCATTACTTTTATCGATTTTATCGATTTTTTTTGTAAAGTTTGACCTGCGGGGCTGGGAGTTTGCACAGGGGGGTAACCGAGCATGCAGATTACGAATACAATATTAGTTTTCAAGATCGTCCATTACTTTTATCGATTTTATCGATTTTTTGAAAATTTGAGCTAGGGGCTGGAATTTGGCACAGGGGTGTAATCGAGCATGCTGATCACCCCCCTTGGGAATGATCAGCATGCTCGATTACCCCCCTGTGCCAACTTCCAGCCCCCTAGCTCAAACTTTGCAAAAAAATCGATAAAATCGATAAAAGTAATCGATAATCCTGAAAACCAATATTGTATTCGGAATCCCCATGCTCGATTACCCCCCTGTGCGAACTCCCAGCCCCCTAGCTCAAACTTTGCAAAAAAATCGATAAAATCGATAAAAGTAATCGATAATCCTGAAAACCAATATTGTATTCGGAATCCCCATGCTCGATTACCCCCCTGTGCCAACTCCCAGCCCCGTAGGTGAACTCAGCAAAAAAATCGATAAAAATCGATAAAATCGATATCGATCGATGACGAAAAGTAGCCTATGGCACGCGCCGGGGCCCGAAGTGTATGTGTGCCAAGTTTGGTCCGGATCGGTTCAGAAATGGAATTTTCTATTCGGAACATACGTACAGAGAGACATACAGACAGACAGACAGACATACATACAAACAGACATTCAGCTTTATATATAAGATCAGCATGCTCAATTACCCCCCTGTACCAACTCCCAGCCGCCTAGCTCAAATTTTGCAAGAAATCGATAAAATCGGTATAGATCGATGACGAAAAGTAATCTATGACACTCGCCGGGGCCCGAAGTGTATGTGTGCCAAGTTTGGTCCGGATCGGTTCAGAAATGGAATTTTCTATTCGGAACATACGTACACACAGACATACATACATACATACATACATACATACAGACAGACAAACAGACAGACAAACAGACATTCAGCTTTATATATAAGATCTGAACTTTGACCGTTCGGTCAATGATTGGTTGACCGGATGGTTTATGTCACGGCGACTTTGCCGCACTGCCGTAAGATAAGGAAGGGACAAAGAATCAACTGCCGTAGATATGTGCACCGAAAATTTAGAGGAGAATTCTGCAAGCTGCTTGTGTCTAAGGTGAATGCTCAGTAATCCTTTCCTTTGAGAAAAACGACGTTAAGAGATACAAGTGTAATTTGCTGCTTGAAAGATAATGATGCAGAAGGATTTAAAGTGTTTTCATACATAAAAAAGAGCTTTAAGATGTACGATTTGATTGCAAACGTTCATGTTCAATTACGATGCAAAATAAGACATAGTTCAAGCATTCATCGAACTTGATATCATGCAACTCATGCTTCTTTCTCTAGCATTCTTTGCTTGGTTCTATAGAAGAGATTAACTGTTTTTCTTTATAAAAAGGTATCCGGTCAAAGTGATACGTGACGGTAGAACGAGATGGTCATGATGACCTTCACACCTTCACGTCTTCGAAACATGAGTCTTAGAAGAATTTGAGTTCTCATTACCCAGCAATGATTCAATGAAAACAAGCCTCTATCAGTTGTCGACTTACATGTCCGAGGTTCTCACCAAAATTCTTATCAAAGAATCAAGAATGCACTCAGAAGCAATTAGAAAGGCTAAGCCCTTCCTAATTTGTTCGTGATTCCTCGTTGTCCATAGGCCTATAGGGTTTTTCAGGCGAAGGCAGATTATAAACATTGACGTGCAGAGTTGGCGAAAGCATGGTTTGGAGGAACGCTGAGTCATAGATATGGATACCTCTTTACTATTGATTTACATGAGATACAGAGTTTTTTCTAAGAAAATAAGCGTGTGTGAGCACCATTCTTTTAATGCAATTACTTGATAAGTGCGTGAGTTTGTTAAGTTTCTTCAGTGCTGATAAGGATAATGACAACGCGTTTGTTTTGCTTTCCAATGTTCCGACCATCATATATAGACTGCGTAAAACTGCTTGCAGTCAAATTTTGTACGCTTGTTTTACCTTTGAGAAGAGACGAGCTTTATTTTTGTGTATAACTGACACTGCTCCCTTGAACAGTGAGATGATCCCAATGATCTCTTGTTTTTGCATTGCTCCCCATGCATAGGCAACCTCTAAACTTTTCTGCAGAGCGATGTATTAGCGAGTACTAGCGAGTATCGTCGGCTCTCAGATTCGTGTGGAAGCGGGTTGCAGACTTCCCTTATTTTCAGGATAAACTTGTCAACCCTCCACGTCATAGCATTGTATCTCGTACTCTCTCGTTAAGCTTATCCTTAAGATCAAGAAAATCTGCAATCAGTCTCCACACGAATCTAGGAGCCGATCATAGACTGCTCTTGATATATTATTTCAACAGGAACATCATCCAGAAATTATCTCCTTCCATAAGTTGCTGCGAAATTGAGAGAATTACAGTTGCAATGGCAGATTCAACTGTTCGAAGAACTCTACTTTTTTATCAGCTCATTTTCATAGAACCCAGCATTTTTCCCTGTCCAGTATTCTTTTTTGACTCAAGTACATTAAATGTAATGTAAATAAATTTCTGAGTGGATAAATTAGCATTTCCTTTAATCATAATCCAAAACTAAGTTTGAAATCGGAAGTGTGAGCACGCTGTTGCGCAGCTCATTACCACACAACTAGGACAGGAAAGAAATTTTCAAGAATTGTGGCTCGTTGGGATACGTCACGATGTGCTGTGCTCACTTCCCTACTTCAACGAAAGCAAGGCCTAAACCAGCCTGAAACAGTGGTGTAAGTTAGTTTTATTACAATCACGGAGACGTCTAGCAGTACATTACAAAGCCTCAGTGCATGCCAAGACACCTATCATCGGTAGACCACTATGCTTCATTTTCTCATCCGCCTACAGGAGGGGTTTCCGTTTATTTTGCGATATTCATTGTGAATTCAAGCCCTAATATGAGCGTAATCTATAACTTTTAGTGTAAAAACCCTTTTAGCGAGTTCCGCTGCATGAATGATAAACTAATCCGTTAGATTTGGGGTTCAAATATCTACAAAATCAGCTTGAGCTTTGTCATTTGAAAAACAGTTAAACTATCAATCCCGTTGTAAAACATCTGTCATCGACTTGCCTCTAGCTAGAGCAGTTGCTTTCTTTTTTTCAAACAAAAACACTTCGTGTTCGGTGCATGCATGCAGAACTGCACCTGGTCAAAATGGCAGTCAATCAGGACCTTAAATTCATCACCTACTTTTCAAACCTATCTCTTTTCGAAAAGAAAAAAGATTTTTGCCGTATTTCTACTTATTTCAAAGACGTTTGGATTAGAGATAGTTCAAAGCCCTTTATACTGCTCGACACAGCTTTTCTTTGTCTTTTCTTTATCTTATCAGCGCTATGTTTCCGATATTCAATTGCCCATATTTGCCTTTGTAGACATTGAGCTCTGTGAGCTGTTTACAGGCGGATAAAGTGAAATACTTAAGGCATTTTTTCAAGTCCTCTCACACGCTTTTCAAAATCTAAAATTTTTTTTGATGCTGCAAATTTTTCGGTCAGCCTGCACTTCTTGGAAAATTGTCCCGCGAGCAACACAGATGTCATTTGATGTTGCCTCTTCTCATCTTTCGATTGGCTCTTTTACAAGCTTCGCGGTCAAAATTATCATAATTCGTTAGTCTTAAGCGATGTCTGTTACAATAATCAAAATGTATCCCGAAGCTGTGAACGCTCACTTGTTTTGTAAAACCAATGTTGAATACTTGGTCTTCACTTTCAATTCTGAAGATTTCTTGATGTTTCATGCGTTCGTGTACGATATGGCTCCGCAAAATGATGTGTTGACAAAAATCATATTGACTTTACCCAACAGTCATCAAAACTTTTACGCCAAAATAGGGTTGAATAGCTAAGGTTGATCGTGATAGAAACGAAGGGCCCAAACCTTGCCTAATATTCGAGGTAACTGGGAGGGGAATCAACTCGGAAACATGACTTGTGGAAAGAGAAAAAGTATTAATTACTACTCAGTATGTTTATCTCTATGCCAAATGATTTCATGATATATGGAGAAAACGGCCCGAATTTTCGGAACGATCTTGTACTAATAATAAGAAAGATAGTTTTTTAATTTGTTACTCCGTTTCGTCCCTTTCCTTAGACGGAGTTTTAAGATCTAGACCCTCTCCGGGACTCTTCAGTAAGGAGAGAGGGTCTAGTTTCATTTTTCAAAGAAATTATTTTGAAAAAATTGTAAAACTCAACTTATAATCCGATTGTCGTCCGATTCTTCTTTTCTGTCGTGTGATCTTCTGTGTTGCAAAATAAGAATGGATTTGTCTTGACTTGTTTATTTTCATTGTATTATCATTTGTGTTGAATATACCATTTATACTTCGTTTCATATATATTGGTTGATATATCGGTTCAACAATTTATGTTTGTATTTTATAATATATTTTTTCGACTCAGTTTTTTAAATTCATCATTGAATATATTGTATTTATATAGTATAAATGGATTTCCATTTAAGCATTTGAAAATTGATGATGATATTATACTTATGTCATATTCATTTTTAAATAGTATATCTCTGAGTTGTGAGATTTTTTGCAGAAAATCGTTTGAGTATGTACATGTTCTTGCTAATCTGAGAGTTTCTGTATATATGGTTGCCTTTTTAATGTTGAGCGAGATACTAGATGTAGAATGTTTGAATCTTTTAACGTTAAAATTAAAATAGTCAGTTTTATTATATAATTTTGTAATCAATTTATTGTTTATTATTTCAATATTTAGGTCGAGATAGTTACAGCTATAGGTATTTAAGTGTATAGCTTCTATTTGAAGTTTATGTTCGTAAATTTTTCTGATTAACTTGTGGATAGTATTTTCTTCTATATAAGTAAAAGATCATCCATATATCTATAAGGTATTATTTGGAAATTGTTTGTGATATTTTTAATAGAATACCTATATTCGTACCAAGAAAGTGTAAGATCTGCTAATGGTGGGCTGAAGTTACCACCTTGAGGAACTCCAACTTTTTGTTTCAATGTATAAATGCTAAAGCGACACAAACTATTATCTAGAATATAGTCTACTAAATATAGTAAATCTACTAAAGTATAAGACCTGGATTTTGTACTCAAATGTGTCGTATCGCTGCTATAATAAATTTTATTGTTTCCACTGATTATAATGTATTTTTCATTTGCATTGTTGAAACATAGTTCTAAAAGTTCTTTTATATTGGATTTTATAATGTCGTGGGGTAGACTTGTAAACATATTTGTAAAATCAGCAGAGAAAACCTTCATGTTTTTCATGTTAATATTTGTTAGATTTTCGCTGATGTTAATGTTATCTATAGCCCAGTATCCGTTGAAGTTGTGATTTCTATTTTTTATAGCTTGCAAGTATTTTTTGAAATAACTTTTAATGAATGTGAAAATCATTTTTAATTCGATAGCTAGTGGTTTTATACTGCTATGTGTAGCACCTGTAATGAATCTGAATTTGGTAGGTGTTTTGTGTAATTTTGGAACTGCATATATGAGAGGAATATTGTTAACTTTTTCTAAATGTAATTTATTGCTATTGCAAAAAATTTTGTGTCTGTTGATGATTTCTGTATTATTTTCCATTGTGTATATGTCATACGTTGAATTTTGTAAAAATTGTAAATTTGGTCCTTTTAAATTAATGCCTAGTTCATTCATTAACTTTTGTATATAAAATTTGATACATATCAGACCAAAATTATTGCTGGCTTTATCTAATGGACATATCACGAAATTATTTCTTAGTTCTTTGAAGTATTTGGAATTGAAATCATAACTATGTTTGTTTTCTAATCTTGATTTGTAAAGAAGTGGTTTTAATTTATGTAGAAATTTTTTCGAGAGGTATTCTTTTATGTTGATGAGTTTCTCATTGCTTATTTTGTATTTTTTGATATATGTGTTCATAATCATTTCTACAGTTGCCTGTATCCATTCAAGTGCTTCTTTTTTGTTGGTGCTTTGTTGTAATCTATATTTAGTGCCTTTACTCATTATTGATTTCAAACGCTTATCTTTGATTATATCCAGATTTCCAGTAATTATATGTCCGTGGTTGCTGTCAATAAATTTTTCTTTATCAGGTTCCTTGCAATTGCATTTTTCTGACAGAATTTGTTTTAATTTATCTTCGTCAAGTTTATTAAGGATAGAGTTGTAGTTGAAGATTTTTTGTGATATTAGCTCTTCATACAGTATACCAGTCTGCAGGGGTTGTATTTTACATTAGGGTTTTCTAAAATGTTTTTTATATAAGTGCTATTAATGATTTTATTCAAATTAACTTGATCTAATATTTGGTGAATGTATATAACTTTAACATTTATAAATTTAGAATTTGATTTTTCTTTTTTGTCATTATGGAACATATACTTACACAGAATACTCAATGTAATTGATTTTTTATTTTGTTCTATTTTGTTTAGAAATTCGGAATCAAAGGATGCTATGATTATTTGTTTTATGAAGTTTTTCTTTAAGAATGAATATATTTGAAAATGTCATGATGGGTGATTGTATGGTTGATAGTATTAACGAAGATGTCTAATGTTTCTTTGTTTTTATTCTTATTTCTATTTTTGCTGCGTATTCTGTCTTTTATGATTTTTAAGCTGTAGTAAGGATGGGTGTCTTTATGTAAGAGAGGATTATTGATATCAGATATGTTTCCATAACCTTTTATCTTATCATTCAATCCGAATGGGTATGCAGTATTGAGTAATTTGATCCAAAACAATTCTTTATTCATTAATATAGTTTTATTTTCGTTATTTTGAAGGCTGTCTAGTATTTTAATGGTTATTTTTTTGTTGCAACATGTTTTGAAATGATTGTATAGAAAGTTGTGTATGTCATTCTTTTTCGAATGATAGATGTGTTCTTTTATTCTACATTTAAGTTTACGTGTTGTCATTCCCACATATTGCTTATTGCATTCTTCACATGTGACACAGTAAATTACGTTGCTGTCTTCGCAGCAACTATTTTTCTTACAGTAAGTGTGAATTTTCAATCCTGTTGAAGTACTTATTATAAATGGACTATGATCCATTAACTTGCAAACAACACATGTGGAGCAACATACAGTTGTCATGTGATTATTTCCGAAATTATCTAATGTTAATTTTAATTATTATATTATGCCGTACAGGTTGTTATAGATGATACACTTTATTGCCCGACGTTTCGGCAAGACGCCGTCTTCAGGGGCTGAAAAGGCGTCAATCACATTGATACACGATCTCTGCCGCCAAATATCTCCACCGACTTGCCACTCGATTCGTCTTGAGTGGAAGCAGGGAGTTTGGGGGCGATGGTCACCCACCAAGTATATCACCGATGTTGTAGCTAACAGCCGCTCCGGATGTGCTTGGTCGAGTGCGGTGTCAAATGAGTACCCAGGCTACTGTGGGGCTGCTTAAGTAGGGCACACAATCTTATAGTTTACAGTACGACAGATACGGCATCAAGTCACTAGTTATAGATAAATTCTCATTCTTGCTATTTAGTTTGGGCTCGCGAGCAAGAATATAGGAGCCTTCCAAAGCTTTTCGTGCAGAAATTTGGTGTTCGTGGGCCAAGATTTTGCACCTGACATCGTAATCAACACCGTTATGTTCGATAACGAACATAACATGACGGTGTTGATTACGATGTCAGGTGCAAAATCTTGGCCCACGAACACCAAATTTCTGCACGAAAAGCTTTGGAAGGCTCCTATATTCTTGCTCGCGAGCCCAAACTAAATAGCAAGAATGAGAATTTATCTATAACTAGTGACTTGATGCCGTATCTGTCGTACTGTAAACTATAAGATTGTGTGCCCTACTTAAGCAGCCCCACAGTAGCTTGGGTACTCATTTGACACCGCACTCGACCAAGCACATCCGGAGCGGCTGTTAGCTACAACATCGGTGATATACTTGGTGGGTGACCATCGCCCCCAAACTCCCTGCTTCCACTCAAGACGAATCGAGTGGCAAGTCGGTGGAGATATTTGGCGGCAGAGATCGTGTATCAATGTGATTGACGCCTTTTCAGCCCCTGAAGACGGCGTCTTGCCGAAACGTCGGGCAATAAAGTATATCATCTATAACAACCTGTACGGCATAATATAATAATTAAAATTATTCACCTGCAAGAACATGCCAAGGTTCAAAGACAAGAGGACTTACAACATATCTAATGTTATTTATTGTTTATCCTACTTTTATGAAATTGTGTAAACATAAAATAATTATCATCATCGCAAGACACAGTTTTTTTAGACCATTTGACTAACTCTCCAGTCGGCAGGTCCTTACCCTGGAGAGTTTGGGAGATAATGATTCGGCAGGGCTGCTGCCAGGGTTCATGACAGACCCTATTAGTGTTTGATGAATTTTTTTAAGCTTAGTTTACTTTTAAATAAACGGGACCTACGGAGTCGCAGGAGGGGTATCCCCCACGTCCCACCGTCAACCGCTGGTATTACCCATCGTAGAGTCCCCCTATTTTTAAAAACAAGAGGTATGGCCCTCTTCTCAAAGAATGTCTACGAATTTACAGTAAACTATAACTTACGATATAAAATAAAAAATAAACTTACCTATGTTATTGGTATTAAAGATAATACAATATTAAATATAATTGACTTTATTGTGAAAGTTGTATATTGATAAAATTAGATATTTTGAATTTAGTGTAGATAACTATTATGAAAATATGTTTATAGACTAATGTAAGTGTAATAATTAATGGGGAATATAATGAATAACAAATAAAATTAATATTAAAATTAACAAAAATATTGATTGTTTTTATGATATTATGTTGTAAGATAAACAATCTAAGTGAATTTTTAATAGTGTGTTATTATAAGATAAAAATAGCTGCAGTTGCTTTATCTTTTCTGAAAATGATAAGATTGAAAGTGGATAAGTTTATTATCAGATAAAGTTGTTGAATAATAGAAGAATCATATGAATACTGTCTGTTGATAGTGTGAATCGATTTGTCGAAAAGAAGAAAGATGAAACTGTCTATTCGACAGTGCGACCCGATTGGTCGAAAAGGAAGAATATGAAGCTGTCAATTTGACAGCGCGACCCAATTGGTCGAAAAGGGAGAATATGAAGTATGAAGCTGCCAATTCGACAGCGCGACCCGATTGGTCGAAAAAGGAAGAGTGTGATGCTGTCAATTTGACAGTGAGAATAGTCGAAAAGATATGAAACTATTGATAGCTGTACGAGAAATGATAATGAAATAAGGAATTAAAGCTGGAATAAGTGATGTGAAGAAGCTGTTCAATCTTAAGAACGAAAATAGATTGAATGTTGTATATAGTCAACTCCAAAGATAACTTTCATGAATTTGAAAGTGCAAAGTGGATAATTGACAATTGATAGTGACTTATTTTATTTGGTTAACTTCGAATACTAAAGTCAGAAGCAGAACAGATTATTATTGTAAGAGAATAATTGTTTTTGATGCTTGAGATTGTTTCAAAAGCATTTATATAGGTGATAAAAATGTTATTTCTCATTCTAACTACTGATTCCACTAGTTAGTGTTTAGGGTGTATTTAAAATGAATATTGTTTCGTTTCTCAAACTTGGTGGCTTGTTTCATTTTATTCATTTTTGTATGCTATGATGGTCGATATTATGCCACAGGATTATTATATTGTCGTCCTGTCGTGTCGACTGAAAGAATGGTGAATTTTACAGCGTTAGTAGGCAGTTTGTACAACGACATTGTATGAAAAAAGCAAATTAGGCAAGTTGCGAAGGCGTAATTGGATAAAGCTTGAAAGGAATAGATGGATTTATAGGCAAGAACGTGCTAGTATTTTGAAGGATGAATAATATTACTGATTCATTGTGATGATATGGAAAAATTTATCTATACTTTGTGATTAAGCGAAAAACTTTCGATACGAAGTTGATATTTACATACTAATATGTATTGTTGTAACCCCAGAAAGCTGGGTAATAGCAACTGTCTTGGTGTACATTAACAATTTATTGTCCTATTACAGACATCAATTCTCAACTCAGAAATCTTCTTTCTACAAAGTTACATTCAGTTTCTTCATTGCAGATCGACATCAGCAGATTTAAAAGTAGTCTTTTCAGTTGTATTTTTAATTTCTTATTTTCTAGATGTAATACCACACTCAGCTTGTCTCGTACCCATCTAACTAAAGCGTTCTAAATTTGCTAGCTCTTTTCGAGTTTTCTTCTCAGGTACTGCTCCACTTAGACACTGTCTTGTAACAATAACCAACAGAAACTTATGCGAAGAGGATACTTGGAGGCTGTGGCCTTCCGACGTGTGACATATCTCATGGCATTCGCCTTGAAACGCTGATCGCAAAAATGTATTCGTTATTTGCAGAACGATATCTCGGAAAAACGGCATTCCCATCATCTCAAGCGTTTGCCCAAGAGTACGAGTAATTTCGAAGGTGCTGAAGGCCTTGGGAATACCTCACACAATTTCAGTCGCGACTTGACTTGACAATACTACAATTATTCGCAATTGATCGTAAGGAGTCTTGAGTGTACAATAGATAGGACATTGACATTTTACAATATACGAATACATGCTGTTTATTTGAGGTCTGCCAGTTTTGAATTTGAAGAATCCGGCAAATTGCCGGATTGCGTGGCGATTGAAATCGCGAGAATTCCAATGATGCCCGTTTAGTCTCGGTCAGTGCAAATATTTTTGCGTTAGGCCTAAGGCATACCTCGCGCGATTTCGTCAAATCGCTACATCCACACGACTTGACGATTTGCCAGATCTCTACAGATTGACCGTGCGCGGGTCTCAAATGCATAGGCGTGTAGCTATCGTAAGTTGTAGCAAACCCATCAAGTCTGGCCCATACAAAGCGCGGTTACGGCCAGATATGAAGAGTCGCTGCAGCGTCAAATCGCTCAGCGACTGAAGTCGCGTGAGGTATGCCTTAGGCCTTAGCTTTTACAAGCGCCAATTCTTATGGGAAAGCGTTCTGCAGCTAGAGCAAATATAGTTTCAAAATCAGCGCTTCAAGGCAAGCTTTTTATATATAACATATTCCAAAAGATCACGGCCACCAGTTATCCTTTCCTTGTTGAATGGACAAAATAAATCTTGGATAATAATTCACCGTGGGTCGGTAAGCTGATCAGGAGCCAAACATAAGCGTACGATATCGGCATCACATATATCCAGATTGTGTAATTTTCGTCTAGGCAACGCGAGATGTTGACCGCTATAGTCAAAATACTCAAATGGATAGAATTCCTACCAAAACTCATACCGCCTTTTTACACACTTCTCTTGTGAAACGCCTTCCTTGTACTGTTAAGATTGTGCATATCACATAGCTTCATTGAGATAGAGCGTGTCGACCTTATTGCTTTCCGAAACTGAGCCAGATGCCCTCTTCTTGATTCCTACGTTAAGGCTTCCACCCTTCCTCTCATCCATATTTCGCAATTGAAGCATGGTAGTGTCTATAAGATTTTTGCTCATACATTCACCTACTATTTCAAAAGGTAATAATGTGCAGTATTCAGGCTCTGGGCAGGGTCAAGCGTGTTGATGCGATCCTGGACCCTCATTTACGACCCCCCCCCCCTTGAAGGTACGCATCCGTACGACCCCCCCCCCCTCCCCTCCCCTCCCTCCCCTTCCCCCATCTACCCCCCTTACCTCCCCTGCCCACATTTCTCGCGGTAACCTGCATAAACTAATGTCAATCTCAAAAAACCCTGCGCGAGAACTTCAGTGGAATTTCGGAGGCAGAATTTCTAGGCCAATGGGTGCGCCCAGCATCTCTAGCACATATACACACCTTAAATAATGTTTGAGATTCTGTAAGTTTACTTTTGAATTTTCAGGCATACTTCAGGCCAGCAAATTTGATTCCCGTATGCGATACAAATTTTTACACGGAGAACAAAATGACATTCTTGAAGTACAAAAGATGTTTTCGACTAAGAAGCTCAGTTCTTACCTCTTCCACAGTTTTTACTGCGAAAAAATCCGCTTTAGCACCGTCTAGAACGACGTTAAAAACATGCATGAGTACGGTAGTTTGAAAATCCGTAACTAAGGCTAGGAAAAGACTGAGAGGCTGCAAAGAACAGGTTCAGTAGCATTTTGCCCAGATATTCATAGAAAAAGTTTCAGCTCTTGAGGAGCAGTGCGCTCGAAAAAATTTAGATCAGGCTCTCGCAAATTTAGATGCGATCCTAGAAAGCAAAAACTGGGATTTTTGAGCCTAAAATTTTGTAACTTACCAGAGAAGTTATAAAACAGCCTGAAATTCTTACGATGAAAACTAGAGGGATGGCCTCGTATTACAGCACGTTTGCAGCTGACAAGCTTCAATAGCTCCGGAGAAATTTAGATCAGGCGCAGATACGACCCCCCTTTTCTCATTTTTTGCTAGCATACATAAAATCATAAGAAAATCCGCAGATTATAAAATAACACCAGATTTCGCACAGCAGTAGTAGGGCTTATCTAAAGTACACATAAATTGTAAGGGCCGCATAAATGACATTACAAAAAGATTTACGAATTATTGATTGTCATCGTTGATCTACATATGCGCTTTTGTCGAGTGTGCGAGTCTTCAGTGAGCCTTCGGAAGCAGGATGTCTACACCGATCGGTACATCCAACATCTTTATCACACATACATGCCTTTGGCAGCATTTGAGCTTCTGAAAATGTTTATTTTTTGGATTTTAGTCATGCCAGCAGGGTTCGATCCCCGTTTGAGACAATATTTTGCGGGAGAAATAGCGATTCCCATAAAAAAAAAGAACTAAGTCATAATCTTTCAAAAGTGCAGCAAATGAAGCGAATTCCTACGCTTGCGAATGTTTTCAAATTATTGTTCACTCGTTTTTATTTGATATTAGTACACGGCATTTCATGAATTTATTGTTAAGAACATGTAATAATTACTTGCCATTTGATTTGCTTTCAATCGTAATGTTTTTTATCCAAACTACCCCCTCTTACGACCCCCTCCCCTGACCGTAGGCCCCCTTTACGACCCCCCGTTGCGACAGTCGCATCACACGCTTGACCCTGGCTCTGGGTATGAAGGACCCTCGGAAGAATTGGCAGCGTAAATGTTTTAATGATCGCCAACGATTTACATGCGCCTATCTCACAACTGCGTTTGAATATCTTTTTCAATTTCTTGCAGTCATAACACGTTCTGCCGTCAGACCAACTTCATGCATTGTTGCAACTCTATAGCGCTCTCGTCAAAAATAAAAGCCTAGAAGGAGCTCCGCTGGTCTTATCGGGTGCAAATTGAATACACTAGCAATCTCAGAGCAAAGCGTACGGGATCGTGGAAAAACGGCCACTATGCGAATATGCGTAGCCATAGTTGCACCTTTTTCACCCACATGTTCCAACCCCAATCTTGAACATACTGCGAATTAGCCAAGCAGATTATCTTCCAAGCGTGATCTAGAATTTTGAATTTCATTCAGTGACTTAATATACTCGTGTGGCAGAGATCTGTTGACTTCGTAATGCAGCATTAACTGATGCAGCCGCAGTACATTAACGTATCCGCCCTTTCATTGGTAGTGTCGCCTGCTCATGTGGCTGAGACACCCAGTCGCCAAGCTCGGGCCAATTGTCAACTTCCCACCTCTCGAGCTGCGTTTGAAAGGTGGCGCGGCGAGGAAAGGCGAAGAAAATATGATACTTCATGCTTTTCGCTTACGAGAACAACTAGCTTTTTAGCTACCCATGGTGGTGATGCCGAAACTGGCGACACAACTTTCCAGCTCCCTAAATGCATCTGAATGCGTCATAGCTCAAACAATCGAAGAGGTTATCAGTATCTACGCTTTGCTCATGGTCTTGATTGTCAACTTTCACGTGATGTTATGGTACAAGCATTTCTAACAATACTTCACGAGGGGTTACGTCAAATGGCTCAATAACACTAATTTAGCTGTTTTTGTATCCCGCGTCTCATCAAAAATTGAATGTTGGGCAAAGCGATGACACAGTAATCGATATTTATGATCTTGTGCTCTATCCGTCGTGCATTTCTAGTGAATTCCACGCGGGCGGCACGAGCGTTGGTGAGCTGAGCGGTTAAAACTTCTACGCAATAGATGCCTTGTGTTGCAAGTCCGAGCCTTCGTTCAGTAATGCTGCCAACGGTAGCTGATATTCGCAGTAATGCTTCTTAGACTTTGTCTTCCTTCGGCTGCTTAATGTATTTTCGCTGAAAAACTTGGTTTCTTTATGATAAAGTTCAAGGAAGTAAATAATAAAATTGACCATCTTGTAGCTGCCACATATCCTAACTTATCAAACGCCCTGTACTGTGCAAGCAACGCTATACTGCTGTAGTAAGTCTTCCTCTTACTATAGCAGAAATCTATTACCAAACCCTATGATTTTGAAAATAAATAGGCAAATGCGCAATTTCTTTAAAGGCTACGTTGAAATTCTATACAGAGCAGCTGGCCTCAAAGAGGATCGGGCACTAACAGCGATCAGTCTAAGGCTGAAAAATAGATGATTATTCTGGTTTACCATTGAGCACATTTGACAGAGGATGATACACTAAGATATCCTTTTCTTACTTTCCCAAGGATAATTGACAAAGAGGAAGTAGCGATCGAAGATCACGGCTATCGCAACGCCTGAGCTTCTTATTCTAGAGATTATCTTATAGAACAATTACCTCAGACTTCCTTCAAGATAAAGGCTTGAAAATCCGTAGTTTTTACTGTTTGAACTCATGTGCACATCACATCCGAACGCGTACTTAGCGCATCATAATTTATTTATTCCAAACACAATAACACTAAGGCTTTTAGCGAATATCTGCGCTGCTCGACATGAAATGTGATGAACGATTAGAAGAAAAGCCTGCTAATCAACTAAAAAGCGAATCGAGGGCTGGTGAGCCAGAACAAGACTCGAAACGAAAGCCAGTGCCATTCTTAGAGCTGGTGCGAAAATGTCAAATTTACATGCAGTAGTAATTTTCTGTTTGCAAAAAAAGAATTGTTTCACCAAGATTGAGTGAACGATGTCACTTTTAGTTTCGCTACGCTACCAAATGGGACAAGTGCTACGTAGCCTTGGGATTCACATTGTCCATAATTACTGGAATATTATTGCCTTTCACATCAGTCGCCGATGGTTTATTTCCCAACATCTATCTTACAAATAGCGACGTAAGTAGCTGCTCATGGTAAAAAATTTTTGGAGTTAGATTCTATAAAACATTGGTCTGGTGCGTTTTGAGAAAGAAATTTATACAATATTACACGCATGGAGCGCTGTTTCGCATTATTTCACATGAAGTACGGGAAATCGGAATATGCTCAACTCACTTTAGATCACTTATTTCGTTGCAAGGCGGAATGGGCATGCGGAATTACACAACTTAATCTTGTTGATCTGCATAATCATTTAATATGAGCGCCTTTAAATATATGCAGTACTGAAAATTCTTTTTGGTCTTGCGCAAAACCTTTTGGCGGTAAGTTGAAGGCATGATTTTATGTAAGCAATTTGTGGGGAGGGAGGAGCAGAAGTGACGACTACTCATTAGCGAATGAAATACGTCTCGCCGGCGGCGTGGCTCACGCCGCGCCCCCTTTTTCAGATCTTAAAAGTTGGGGACCCGCAAAAATTTTGAGAAGCACCCCTCCTTTGTGAATGTATGTTAATGAGGCCCTCAGTGAATGTGAAAAAGTCGACTGAAGGTGTTAGGGAACAATTATGTCATTAAGCGCAGAAATATTGAAACTTGACTTAGATTGCTGAATGAATTTGGAAGAACCCAAAAGCATAGAACGCGATAAGCGACAGCATGATGTCGATGTCATGCTGATAACGCTTGTCATTTTGGATACCCCACTAAGTTGGCAATGATACGACGTCTGCACTCGTACATTGCTGAAAACCACAACCGTATCTAGAGGTATCCTCTGAAGAGTATGTTTACTGCAGTAGGATGAAATGAGTTTGCGCGGCAGGATTGTTGATTTATTCTTGTGGTGCTATTTCCGTTCTAGTGCAAGATGTGCCATATTATTACTACCGGTTTAAGTTCTTTTCTAGCGTTCTTCAATTAAAAAACTTTCTATCGCACAAGGTTTCTTCTGTAAGATTGCTGTGTGGTTCAAACATTTGTCCCACCTCAACTGTGTTGAACTTACGATTCTGCAATTATCGATGACGAAGTTACATCAATAGTAAGCGTGTAAGTATTGGGTTCTCGGTCTTGCTCATGAAGCAGATAGCGATAAAGCGGGCCAGCCTATAACTTAGGCTGCGTTAATACTCATACGGAAGTCAGGGAACAGTTAGCACAGCGCTTGGAATGAGCACTGTGCTGGAGCTGTTCCCGGATTTGGGGATTAGTTTGAACGCAGCCTTAAAACCGATCAAAATGGCAAGTTACCTGTGTAGAAAATTTGCATAGTCAGGGAACGCTCCGGAACGGTTGCTTATAAGTTACAGCATGAGCTTGATCACCGATTTGTTCTTTTTAAACCTGTCTTAAAGACAGTGTCCAGGCAAATTTGGGCACATAATTTTCTCGTGTGAAAAGTGATAGCTGGTCTCAACTACGGCATTGCTCAAGTGCTAGCGCAAATTATCCTTTCACGGCTAAGAAATCCACCTCCAAAACTCCCAAACTCTGCGCCGTGACCGTAACCCACAATTGACTCTGCTCCGACGCACTGCGTTCGCGCTAGGACCCGTTTCTAGACACCCACAAAACGTTCACGGCGCAGGCGCAGAGCGTTTGGGATGGATTTCTCAGCCGTGAATGGACAATCTGCACTGTCGTTTGGGCAGTGTCTTAATTAGGATCCCTCCTTCAGTTTCCATGCAAAAAACACATGCGCCCAAATTTGTCTGAACACTGCCTTTAAGTTTTAGGGTGGCTAAAAAAAGGTCGTTTTGACATACAAATTGTTATAAAAAATTTTCTTGTTGTTTTTAATCCATGATTTTTTGCGGACAAATAGTTCGAAGCTTCCTCTATCATATATCAAATAATCAGGATTTTCTATAGTCAGTAAAGACAGTTATGCCTCAACATGGTGGCGAAATTTTTAAAAGCTCAATTCTTTGACTTCTTGAGCTTCGTTTTCATGCTGTAATGGATGTGAAGAACAGCAGTTTGGTGTTTGGATACAGAGGAGTTTCCCTATTTAGTGAACAACAAACGAAATTGTGATCTGCCATTTTGAAAATGAAACACTAGAAAACCAAAATTCCTTATATTTGCGCATTATGGGAAAAACGCGACTTTTTACTTCTTTGCGATTTATTTCCAGATAAGTTTCACTCAAACAGATTATATGCTACAATACCCAGTGAAGCTCTTTTCAGACATATCAAACATTGGACAAAAACTTGTCTACAGCATTTGTAAGAGCTGAAAAAGCGACCGAACTTATTTATTAGCCAACCTAATAGATAGGCTAGAGAAAAGCAGAACCGGTGAACCGGAAAACATTTGACATCTGTGAGGAGAGTGGATGTGGTAAACCTGTCAGGTAAAGGCTCAAAACTAAGTTCGCAACTGCACTGATTTCTTTTTTGCGCAATGTCATACGATACTGAATTTTCTGCATCAAAGAGAAATGAACAATGCGAGAAATTTCTTTCTTTCTTCTTTTCTTTCTTCTTTTCTTGAGTTGAGAAAAAATGCTAGCCCAAAAGAATTTAATGCTCAACGACGTGACCTGCCTTCATCTCATCGCTTGAGCTTTATCCTACATATACATGTGATCAGATCAGCTAGATGTTGATACTTCAGTAGGCATCCTTTACGTATACGTTGAGATAAGAGTGGAGGGGTGAGGATGGCGAGGAGGAAAGCAGGCAGAAGCTTTCCTAATAAACATTGAACTGAGATCTGTCTGGAGATACTCTGCCCTCACTCAGAAATTGTAGAAAATCAAATAGTGACACAAAGTAATTTGCAGCTTGCAGCATATTCGAAATGTGGGTCTACTGATTGAAGCTTTATATATATCAGCAGCATTCTTGGCCTTGGGCACTCTTCTGTTTATCTCGTGTTTTATTCAGGTAACAAACCACTGTTCGTAGGGTGTTGTAAGTTTTCACATGATTATAGCATTATCTTTTCTCCACGGCTAGCCAAAATATGGTAAGATGTATCAGAAAAGAATTTGTGAAGGCTGTTCTACGTCAAAACGCTGCTTGGTTTGAAAACAACAATGCTGGAATGATCACAACCTTACTCTCTGAGTGAGTATCCTGGCAGTTTTCAAATTTCTTCATTTTTCAAAGTTTCACCCTTCAGAAATATAACACAAATAGAGGATGGCGTGGGAGACAAGATGGGCATGCTCTCGAGAGGTATAACAACATTCCTCGCTAGTGCAGTCGTTGCTCTCGTTTACAACTGGCGAGTCACCCTCATCACTGTTGGGGTTGGCCCAGTGTCGGCACTCACTATGTTGTTTATGGCTAAGGTAAGCACATATCCGCCATGATGCAGCATTCAAAAATGATGTTTTGCATGAGCCTGAGTTTCCGCTAATTTTGTAGCGAATAGTCAAACTTTTAACAAACATGAAAAATTCTGAACGAGGTTCAGGGCTCTGCGCAGTGATCGCGAGAGATGAGACTGCGGCCATTGCACCACATTATACCACAAGACCTCAAGCCAGTTGAAAGGTCTCGTAGTTTTCAAATTCCTTCCAGGTATAATAATTGAAAGCCATTAACTGATAGCAGTAACTTACGAGGGAAGGATACCAGATCACAATGGCGAAATGATATGAAATGATATGCACATTATTAGATGCGTCTTGATGAGGTGATTCGAAATCTAACTTCATATCTGCTTTTTTTAATCCTTGCATCTGTCCCTATACGGAGTCTGCCGCTCTTGTCAGTCTCTTCCATTCTTCTCTATCTACGACTCGACCATCATCTAATTCAAGTTCTCTGAGGTCTGCTTTGACTCGGTCCATCCATCTTAGCTTTGGTCTTCCTCGTGATCTTTTTCCGGGAACATCCACTGACATTGCTAGTCTTGTAATGTGTTCTTCTTCTCGTCTTCTCACGTGCCCGTACCATCGAAGCCGCCGTTCTTGCATCTTCTTGGCTATCGGGGCAATTTTCATCGTGGTTCGTATAGTATCATTCGTGACGTGGTCGAGCATGGTCACACCTATCGTCAATCGTACCATACGTGTTTCCATCACACCAAGCTTCCTCTCGTCATTACGTGTGCTTGGCCAACACTCGCTTCCATACAACGCGGTTGGACGGATTACTGTGCGATACATTTGTGATTTCAGTTTCAGTGGCATCCGTTTGTCACATAGAATTCGTTAAGCTTCTCCATTTCAACCAAGCTGCGCTTATTCAGCCGTTTATCTCGTCGTGAAGCGAGCCATCTGCTGTGATGAGACTTCCCAAGTACTTGAACGACGTGGTCTTCTTGATTGCTGTATCTGCGATCTGGATCGTTCCTGGCATCTGACGTCCCAGTTCCATGTATTCTGTCTTCGCGGTACTGATCTTCAGACCATGCAGCTCGAGTTGCGTTTTCCACATCTGCACATCATTCTCCAATTCTCTCCTGCTTCTCGCCATCAGGATCACATCATCTGCGTACATGACGGACTATGGAAGTGGGCGTATGAAGTCTCTTATTATCGTGTCCAGGACTGTGATGAAGAGGAGTGGCGACAGTATGGAACCTTGATGCACGCCGGCGTTCATCTGGAAGTCGTCTGAGCGTCCCGCTGCAGTTCGTACGTGGCTGGTGGCTCCTTTGTATATCATTCTGATCCAGCGGACGTATTCTTCTGGTACATCGTGCTTCCGTAGTGCCCACCATATTATGTGATGTGGTACTCTATCGAACGCCTTCTCCAGATCGAGGAATGCCGCATGAAGCTCACACTATCTAAGCTTCTTTCCATCATTATTCTGACGGTGTGGATGGCATCGGTTGTACTGCATCCCTTTACGAAGCCGCATTGGTGAGGGGCCAGTTGTACGATACTTCGAAGCCGCGTCTCCAGTATTCTTTCGAAGATCTTCAAGGTGTGGCACATGGGTCGAATTGGCCTGTACGTGGAGCAGTCGGCTATGCCGCCCTTGTTCTTCCATATTGGTATCGTCGTGCTTCTGTACCACTCGTCTGGCATCTTTCCGAATTCTATTATCTCATTCAGAAGCCGTGTAACGAGACTCCAGCTTGTCCACACCTCTTCCAGAAGTCGCTGGGGTAACTTCATATCTGCTAAGCGCTCTAAAAAAGTTATGAGCGTTCAAATGTTCAAAGTAAGCAAAAATTCAGTGCAACATCTTCAAGAACTACTTGTTTAATGACACTTATGTGTTGGTGTATGTATGCCTTTCAAGCACTCAATGCACTCAAAGTCATGCCAATTAATCATCCCCGCTGGTTTTCAAAGCCGTTACGCATCAAAACCGATAACTTCGCACCTTTAACCGCCCATAGCTTCTTCTAGAAAAGCGCTTAACAAAGAAAGGTGATTTGAAACCAGCTCATCAAGACGCATCTAATGATATGCATATCATTTCGGTTCGTTACTGCGACGTGGTATCGTTCCCTTGTCGGAAGCCACAATGGTCGCAAACCCACCAGCTGTCACGATTACGCAGAACGCTTTACAAAGATTCCCTTGCACTAGGAGCATAGTTGATGTATTAGGTTGTCCGGAAAATAATGTCGCATGGCATCCTGCCGCGACAGAATAACCATACAAAATAGCGAATGGGGTATCATTTGAAAGAGCAAAACAAGCTCTACAAGATAGTTTACAAACGTACGCTGAAATCGTGCTCCACCTGAAGTTCGAATCCAAAATGTAAAAAATTTTAGATATCCGAAAAATCGTATCTCGGTTCATAGACGTCTTATGGATCTCCAATTTGCATAGGCATGTACTCTCTACACTAGACATTCACCTGTGTAGTTTGTTATTTTTCTTTGGCTACAGTACGAGAGATAAAAATAGGTCAAGAGTGCGAATATGTCGCGTTTTTCGGGTTTTTTTGCAAACTATCGGATTTTTCTCGAAAGCTAGCGCTTGTAGCTGAAAATTCATGGCTATACTCCTAAAGGTTCATGCTACAGAATCACCCGCGAAAAAAACATGTTGTGGTTGTCGGGAATCTTATTTACCAGGGACCAGGGACCATTAATGTTTTCACGTATCTATACTATGACCATTGCAAATAAGCCAAGCCCTTAGCAAGCTTTAGTTTCCGAAAGACACGAGATTGAGCGTAAAAGGGAAAGGAAGTGTGCTTCCTATTTTTGGCTTATCTTTTTTCTCTTAATCTAGCCAGAAAGATACTACCACTAGACATATTAGGTCGGTATAGAAGCTCTACTAATTTTTGAAATGATCTGCAAATCCCACACATAAAGATAAACAAACAGTTGGAAAAGAAAAAACTTAGCTAGCAGGTAGAGCTTTTGCCAACGCTAAAAGAATTTTTTTCTGGGACAATCTTTCAGAAATTTGTCAAATGTTTTGAAAAGTAATGATGCCAAAAAAATCCCATGACTTTTTATAACCAAACACTGCAAATTCCTCAGAATGCTGGGGTTTGAACGCTCGTTTATAACTACGACTGATCATGAAGTGAATGAGCAATTTTTTGCTCAGAATTATCAACACTTTGAAAATTAGCGTACGTCAGTGTGCTAGAATTGAAAACAGTTTATCCGCAAATTTCTCGTTCGCCATAAATAAGCAACTATCAGATAGAAGAGGAAGAGTTCCACCAAATGGTATCTGGACTGTTTACCACTATAGTTTTACGATGTTAGAAGGTCGAGTATAATGTTTAATTACTTCAAATTATATAAATAACAATGAAAAGTCACAGGGTTACTGGAAATTGCTTCAGCCGGCAAAAGCTTTGCCCTATCTGTTGGATGTTAGTCTTTCCCTCAAAAGTCCCAGAGAAGAATTCTAGAAACAAGCGAAAGTTGGATATGATGAAAGGGAAGGGTTGTAATTTGCCACATTGCGGACAGGCAGCTGGAATTCTGCATCGGATACAGCTTGGAGTGTTTGTTTAATTGTACAGAATTTGGGGTTATTTCAAATAAGTGACAAAATTCTTGAACCGACCTAATGCATGAGTATCTGTGAAAGCTAGTTTGTTTTCTCGGACGGACGGAGATCTTACTTTTGGGTGTCTGGAGTATTTTTGATCTTGGAGCTTTACGTGTATAAAGCACGGAGTGAATGAATGTTGTGAAGCCAGGCTGTAGAACTTATTTTGGTTTATGATATGTTTTCCTCTCATTTACCCTTCGCTGTCCGTAGCATGAGAAACATGCTTCAATTCTACATCAACCTTACAAAAGATATTCATGAGCAAATCCTGCTATTTCTTGTTACACACATGCATGCACATTTTTCTAGATATCAACGTCGACAATGAATAAAATGTTGGAAATTACTGGTGAGGCAGGAAGTATTGCTGAGGAAGCAATCATGAACGCAAAAACGGTAGCAGCATGCAACGGGCAAAGTCACATGGTCAAGGTACATGAAAGAAGCTAGTTTTGGACATCGCCCCACGATATTTATCACTGAATGTTGAGGACTTTTCAGAAATACGAATCAGAAAGGAAAAGGAATCTACCTCATTCTATCAAATACAATTTTATATCCGGATTTTTTGAAGGGCTTACTTACCTAGAATTATATCTTTTCTATACAGGCGGTTATATGTGAGTCCCGAGAGTATCTCATTTTACATAAATTTTTGTGAAAAGAAAGAGTTTCAGATAAACAACTAAAATTTTATTTCAAGTTTCAAATCCTTCTTCTATTCCAAGCGTACTCCAAAAAGCACTATTCTTAAAATTGTTCCAGATATGGCGTCATCAGCTATTATGATGGAATCACCACTAATCCGGGATCAATTTTTATCGCAACAGGAGCAGTTATGCTGGGCAAGTTTGTATCATTTTTTTTATTTCTATGTTTTGTTTGCTTGTATAGAACAGTTTTCAAGCCACCATTCACACCTTGTTTCGCTTTTCTCAAAACCCAGTGACCAATTTAAACTCTTGGCCCTGATTTTGATTGACAGTCAAGCTCCTACAACTCAAACTGCCTCAGTGAAGAATAAAGAATCGAACGCCCTGAGTTCGTCCCATGCTGAAAAAGTTCTAAAATGTTTAGTAAGTGCTACTATTAGGTAAGTGAAATGCAGATTCGCGCATAATTTTTATTTGTTCATAGCAAAGCATGTTATCAACAAACAAAAAATGTTGTGAATAACATTGAAAAAGGGGTGCCATGATAGAAAACTCGGCACTTACGTATAGAAGTGTCATATTTCATAGTGTCTTACAGGGTACGTACGAGAACAAAATGCGGACGCCCAAATAAATAAAATAACTCTCATTCTGCAAGTACGGCCCTTTCGTGAGAACACGGTAATCTCAAACCAAAGTTCTCGCTTACAACCCAAAAAGAAAAAAGGCCCTTTTTCTACAAGAGGATGTTGTATTTGCGTTTAGCCTGTTCAATCAACCTTTCCTTTTTTGATGAGATGCTAGCAGATCCAATAACAACTGATGTAAACAGCGGCTGTTTGAGTTGCCGAAGGCTCGAACTTTTAATTTTTACGCAAATTTTATCTCCTCTATCTTTAAACTAGCGAATCTTTGAATTTCGAGTTCGTGAGCAAACAAGTGACTGATTTTTCTGATCCGTACCTTTGCTCGCAGCTTTGACCTCAAACTTTCCTTCATTCTTACTCATAGGACAATTTTCAGCAGTTTACAAAAAAAAGCGTCAATTTTTTCATTTTGTTTCCAAAAACCAGACCTTGAGCACGTCTTTAGCTCACTGCATAACCTATGCAGTGCCAAACAGCATACGACATGCAAGAACTAAAATTTATGACAGTTCGAATGTTAATTATCATCCAAGCCAAACAGTCTGCTGACAAGATCCTGCTTTTTCGGTTTCAGCTAGCACGCTGCAGCGACTTCCATTGTTAGCAAGAAAAATGCCTAGCAATTGTAAGCAATTTAAGGCTCGTACTTGTTCGGTTTACTTGGACCACATCTGCTGGCCATCACAAAAGCCAGAGTCGCAGCAGGTGCCATCTACAAGATAATAGACGAAGTGAGTTGCTTAGATTGGTGCAAAGTTACTAAAGTTTGCTCATGTTCGCTTCAAACGTTATCATTTCCTATAAATTGTTGTTTCAAGCATTTATTATGACGGTGTAGGGTGTTAAGAAGTATGTACGCACTGTTTGATCGCTAATGACTCTCTTGCCTTGATGTCTTTCGCCAATTTATTCTGTGTCGCTGCCTTCAACATAAATACAGGGTGTCCGTAAAGTATGTATACACTGTTTGATCGTAAATACCTCTCTTCCCAAGAAGTCTTTTGCCTTGCTTCAGGTACCGTTTTGTAGAGCTGGCTTCAACTTAGATTTGCAGTATAAAACGAATCACCCATCTCTCTTCATTACCTTAGGTCTTACGTTATCCTTACGGTAGAAACTTCGAAGAGGGTTTTGAGCCATGAAAGGCCATATTTTGCCTCAGATAGGAAACAAAATAGCCTGAAAGCTTTTACACTAGGCTAATTAGAGTTGTTAATTCTAACCGTAAAGTTCTCAACTTATTATGATGCTTCATTGAAGAGTTATGCCGGGTAAGAGGCAGCGGCCATTTTTTCAATGTTCCTAAAAAGTGCGGTTACACCGACTCAACGTCTATAAAAACCCTATTACACAAGTTTTCACATTTTTTTTGAAAAATTTTGAGACGGCAGCTTTTTTCCACATTGACACCATATGTTTCAAGTTTCTACCGTAATCCTACAGTAATGAAGAGCGATCGGTGATTCGCTCCATACTGTAAATCTAATTTGAAGCCAGCTCTACAAAACAGTACCTGAAGCAAGGCAAAAGACTTGTTGGGAAGAAAGATATTAACGATCAAACATTCACATTATAGAGCAAGTCGCCAATTGCTCTCCATCACTTTAAGGCCTTAAGCATACCTCGCGCGATTCGGCCAAATCGCGATGTTCACGCATCTTGGCAGTTTGGCAGATCTCCAGACTTGTCGTGCGAGGTTCTTTAATACATAGGCGCTTTGCTTCTTTAATTTGTTGCAAACAGACTAAGTTCTGCCCGAACAAAGCGCTCTTCATAACCATTCACGAGCAGTCATTCCGGTATGGACTCGCGTGGGTCTTGGCCGAAGACAATTGTGGAAACCCTGGGGTGGATTTTGAGTGGATAAGGCGCAGTTTTCTTTAGGGATACCAGACAAGCTAAACTCTATTCAGAATCGTGACTCAAAACAAAGCACTTTACGTGATGAAATTTGTCAAAAATTATGTATAACGTAAGAATTGTTCTCTCCATGCTGCTTAGTCCGGTCGAACTATTTATGAAGCTTTACAAACTAGTACAAAGTGAAGCAATGAATTCAGCGTGCGTGAAAACTCTGTCAAAAATACCCTATCTATTCGTTTTTATTTGGAAGTCGTGAAAGGACAGCTAATATACAATGGCAAAGTATTCTGAAAGTTCTCACCGTAATCCTACCATAATGAAGAGCAATCGGTGATTCTCTTCACACCAAACCTAAGTTATAGCTAGCTTTGCATAATAGCACTTCTTCCGCAGAGGACTTCGGAGCAAGAGAGATATCAACGGCCAAACAGCGCATGTATACTTTTAAACACGTGAAATACATTTCCATCGAGGAACCAAATCGTGAACTGTTAGTATTGTAAACCTCTTATTCCACACGTGACAGCTTCCATTATCAGAAGTTCAAATTCTTTCGGATGATAGAAGAAACATTAGAATTTGTTTTGAACCGCGCTTGCAATCCAATGCAAGAAGTCCCAAAAGTAAGAACACACTTTTTAATCGTCAAATCTCTCTTCCCAATGGGTTTTTTTTGCCAGTCAAGTACTATTTATAGAGGAGGCTTTAACTAAGATTTGCAGTATCGATCGAATCACCGATCGTTATTGGTTACTGCAGAATTATGGTAAGAATTTCCAGCCTGTGGGACCATTATGAAATATACCACTGACAAAATTTTTATCAAAAAATCTGAAAATCGCGTATTAGGGTTTTCGCGCATGCTGATTCCACCACAACTTTTACGAGTGTTTTCAGCTTTTTTGACGGTGTAATTACACTTCTGACAAATACTGAGAATTCGGTTATTACGGTTTACCTGGGATAACTTTGGAAAGAAGCATGATAGTAATTTGAAAATTCCACGTTTGATATCAGCGGCTTCCATTAATATAGTACAAGAGTTTTGGCTTGTTTGGTTTTGTTTGGAGGTAAAATATGGCTTCCAATTGCCTAAAATTCTTGTCGAATTTCCTACAGTAATCCTACAGTAACAAAGGATTCGATGGTTCACTCGATATTAAATTCTAAGTTGCTAAGCTGGAGCCTCCTCTATAGAATGGTACCCAAATGGTGGGGAAAAACATAATGGGAAGAGAGATACTAACGATTAAAAAGTGTGTACTTACTTTTGGGACACCCCGTGCATATATTTAATACGCAACCAAGACAACTTTATTGTTACAATAACCGCCTAATACTAGCATCCTACTTTCCTTCCATTCCCACTTAACGACTTCTATTACCTCTAATAACTCAGCTCGGACCATAGCACCTTCCATTCCCTTTCGGCAGGCGCTATCTATTTCAGCAGTTGCTTTACAGTCAGAGGCGATAGACATAAAGAAGGAGAAGCTTAGAGGATCGACCCTGTGTTGGGAGTTAAAATGAAAGCGCGAGAGCCCCTCTCCTAGCTTCATGCAGCTTTTATACTCGCCAATGCGCGTCGCGCGCGTGCCGCTAGATCAATTTCATTGCGAACGAGAGTTCATAACAGAACTAATCTTGTGATTTGACTACTCAATGCAAAATTCTCATTCCTTAACCCACCAATTTTAAGCCATGCATCCTTATTAACTTTTTTCTGAACATATCAAATTTTTTTTCCAAAAGTAAACAGCTAGAAAATTATTACACTCTGTTATTCAGTCAGTTATCAGTTGTAAGTTTGATTATCCCTTTTAACAGCTTGCTTTAGCTTTAAACATTTAATAAACCTTAGATAAAGCTGAACGTCTGCTTGTCTCTCTGTGTGTGCCTGTCTGTAGCTAACAAGGGAAGGATACTAGATCGCAGTGGCGAACCGAAATGATATGCACATTATTGGATGCGTCTTGATGAGCTGATTCCAAATCTACCTTTCCTATCTGCTACGACCTTCTCTAGAAGAAGGGGCGTTTAAATATGTGGCATTGTTGGGATTCTGATGCCTAATGCGTTTTAAAAACTAGCTTAGGAGTAATCAATTGGCATGCTTTTGGATACACTGACTACAAGAAATGCATACATGCACCGAACACTTGAGTAGGCGTCTTTTAACAAGTAGTTTTTGAACATATGGCACTGAATGTTGCTAAATTGGGCATGCAAACGCCCATAGCTTCTTCTAGAGAAGCTCGTAGCAGAAAGGGAAGGTAGATTTGGAATCAGCTCATCCAAACGCATCTAATGATATGCATATCATTTCGGTTCGTCATTGCGATTCCCTTGTAAGTAGATCTTCTTCTGTTGATCTAAACCAAACTTTGCTCATACACAATTTGGGCGGTGTCGCGGGCTACTTTTCGTTACACGTTTGTGTCGGTTTCATCGATTGCCACACTCGAGTGACGGGAAGCCGGCACAAGGAGAGAAGGAGTGAGCATGCTCATTATAGATCTCTGGGGGGTAAGGTACCTGATATAAAAGTGAGAGAGGAGAGGAAGCATTGGCCCGTAGTGAACACCCAATCTCAGCTGACCTGAGATGACCCATTCAGAAAAACTTCCTCAGTTGAACTTAACACTGCCCCATTTTTCTTTTCAAGATAGTAAGTTGAACAGTCAGAAAACATCCGGTCAAATGCCACGTCAGTATAGCGGAATGCCACTTAGCCAAGAGGGGATTCTAAGGTGAACCGAGGGACATAAAGTGCGGTTCATAATTATACGAACACCCAAAATTTTGTAAGTCTTCGGACTTTTTGGGAGATACTCAAAAAGCCGTTGGTACCACGCGAACAGAACACAGCCGAAAACGGTATATGATCCATATGAATGGAAATTGATGTCAATCTTAGGAGTGTTTTGCGCCTAATGCGAATTTTTAGCGGTTCATAATTATACGAACACCTCAAACAAAGGTCCATTTTTCATTCAAGATTGTAATCATTTGAGTCCAAATTTTCCGTAAAGTTGCAGTAACAAAGTCTGACATATCTGCTACACACTGAACCCAGTGCAGTTCAAAAAGAGGATCGTTACTTTTTTCAGAAGGCTTTAAATGCTTTTGGAGTGATTACGCTTCAAAAGCATCCGTTCTTCTGTGGTTTACGCACTCTGATTAGCTTCTACCAAAGCTATGAGATAAAATAAGCTCTTTCGATAGGTATTTTGTTTAACGCTTGGAAAATCTTTGCGTTTTCATGCCGTTTTTCAACCAAGTTCCAACCTTACCCTAGAGTTAGCACGATTTCAAGCCTCAAAACTCAGCTTCTCTCTTGCGCAAACATTTGATATGAAGCAGCTGCATTGTTTGCATGATGATGTTTCTGTGCCAAAGTTTTTGGGTTTTTTGTAGAACTGATCTTGAAGCTGTGGAGCTACGAACCAAATAAAGGTGTGATTGCAATAGTAAAAAACAGTGTTTTTGGTGAAATGACGTCTGCGTGGCCAAAACAAACGCTCAAAGCTGCCGATTTTTTCTAGCCAAATATACAGTCTTGTGAACTCCTGCATACTATATGCTTACTTCATTGTACGGCTTCAGAAGCTGAGTTTTGAGGCTCGAAATCGTGCTAACTCCAGGGTAAGGTAGGAATTTGGTTGAAAAACGGCACGAAAACGCAAAGATTTTCCAAGCGTTAAACAAAATACTATCGAAGGAGCTTATTTTATCTCATAGCTTTGGTAGAAGCTAATTAGAGCGCGTAAACCACAGAAGAACGGATGCTTTTGGAGCGCAATCACTCCAAAAGCATTTAGAGCCTTCTGAAAAAAGTAACGATCCTCTTTTTGAACTGCACTGGGTTCAGTGTATAGCAGATATGTCAGACTTTGTTACTGCAACTCTACAGAAAATTTGGACTCAAATGATTGCAATCTTGAATGAAAAATGGACCTTTGTTTGAGGTGTTCGTATAAATATGAACCGCTAAAAATTCGCATTAGGCGCAAAAACACTCCTAAGATTGACATCAATTTCCATTCTTATGGATCATATACCGTTTTCGGCTGTGTTCTATCGCGTGGTACCAACGGCTTTTTGAGTTTCTCCCAAAAAGTCCGAAAACTTACAAAATTTTGGGTGTTCGTATAATTATGAACCGCACTTTAGTATGCAAAAGAGGAGAATTAGACATTTTCATTAAAAATTTGTAACTTGTAGCGGGACAATTTGACTACTGTTGCGATACAACCTCCAAAATTGCACAATTTCGGGGACTTAAACAGGAGAGAACAAAACAGGTGATTGCGGCGAGGAAATAGTAACGTTTTTGGTATCTTTCTTGTAGATAATGCCCGTTTTTTCATCAAACCTCTCTAAATGGAGAAAATGTGAATTTATTTTTCCATTCATATTTCAACAATCGTAGTTTTTCTTCGGTATGCATGCGAAAATAGTGTGAAACGCGAATATGAATCTTGTTTCATCTCCGCGTTTGCTGAGCGATATCTCAGATAGCGGCCATCTATGATTTATTGATAGTCGCCGCTATCAGAGTTTGCCTGGCGATGAGCAGAAATGTGCCATTAGCCGGTTTCGAACCACGGTCGTGCACGATGAACACCAATCACCTGTTCGACCAAACCTACTTATGTGGATCTATTTTTGAGAACACACACGATCATCTTTCTAGATAGCGATCCGATCCAGATTAGCTCACTGAATGCCGGACTGAGGCGCTCAACGGAGGCCTGTCTGCAGCCGAGTTGCGCTGAGTAGGGGTTTACTACGAGCCATTGTGTAGAAGTGGGAGGCAGTGGTAAGCTCTATCATGTTGCGATGACAAGAACAGAGCTGAAAACGGGCACTCTAATTTGTAAAGAGGTAAAGATAGATAAGCACGAGCTAGTTAAGCACGCACTTAGACAATGACTGAAGTTCTGTGTTTTATGTTAGATGACTGCTCATAATCAAATGTGTTTTGGAAGTAGCAAGAGATCTCCTATGGACGGTCGTATAAACTTTGTCAAATTGTCCAATATCCCATGAACAATTGCAAAAAAACCAAGATGCAACTACTGCTTTGCACCAGCTCGATAGTTTATTAAATGTTTATTAAATTAGTCTCTTGGTCTATAAGACTGAATCTACTCAATAGACAGCAACTCATTTTCAACAGAGGACACTCTCGGAAGTTTGATTCAGGGCAAGAAGAATGAAGACGATAAAGGAGTTGACATGGAGGAATGCGAGGGATTCATAGAGTTTAAGAACGTACACTTTAAATATCCATCGAGGTGTATACTTAGTGTTTTTGATGAGGAAAAGAGCATTTTGTTCAGAAAATCGGAGATACTTCGTGGAATTAGCTGGCGCGCTGAACCTGGTGAGACTATAGCATTTGTTGGAAGAAGTGGATGTGGAAAGAGTACCTCAGTTGGTCAAAAATGTTTGGCCAGAAATCGAGCTGGGATTTGAATATGGTGCCTTTTTTTCAGATAGCAATCCTCACCAGATTATACGATTGTAGTGACGGCTGCGTGTTTATTGATGGACGCGACATTCTCTCAATTAGACGAAACAGTTTAAGAAAAGTAAGAGTAACGGTTAGTGTGCGTTTGACCAGAGTGATGATTCAAGATGATTGGCATTGTACAACAAGAACCATGTCTCTTTAATGGTACTATTCGAGAGAATATTGAGCTTGGAAGATCTATCGGCGACAAGGATATTGAAGAAGCAGCGCGCATTGCAAATGCCCATGACTTTATAATGAAACTGGAAAAGGTGAGAATACAGATACGAAAGCACAATTTTGATAGTATTTCGCGCGTAACGACAATCCAAAAACATCACGTAGCATTGCCATGATTCTATAGGACATGGGTAAATGGACGACTTAACCTTGGCCAAAAGAAATCGTTTATTCTTGCTGATAAGCGCACTGGAGTACTCGGTGTGCTTATCTACACGTATTTTATGCCAGTTTGCAGAGCTTGAACTTGTCACACGAGATTTTGTGTACCCTAATTTCACGAGTACATGACGCAGCCTTTTCGTTTTCTTAAGCAAGCAGTTCAGCCGTACCAGGTTCCTCGCAATATGTTGGCTTTCCTGCACAATACCACTAGAGGAGTTCTAGCGTATGGAGCAACAGCTAGAAGCTCCAAAATTCTTTGATGTGCTCAGCCCGGTAGATTTTAGAAGAAAAAAATAGGTGCGTCTTTTACTCGTGAAGTTGGTGTACATTGTTGGGTCAAAACTTTTTGCGGGCCATGCGCCGAACGAGCTCTACTTCATTGATGAAGAGGCCACTGAAGCTGCTTGAGCTCATTGCAGTGACTTGCGGGGGCAGTCGGTTACCGAGTAAGCAAGCGCTTTTAGCCGCCCCGATGACTCTGGTACCAATTTACGCCCCGGAGGGTAGAGGGTTCGGTAACCCCATGAGCGAAATCGAACTTTTGTTAGGCCTGATCATATGGCGCCTCACAACATTAACCACTCGTCCTTGCACTTTACTGACGATGTCAATTTTTCGTGGTTTCTTCTGCGTCCAAAAAATCAAAGTATTTGACTATCAAAGATACGTACAGGTTATCTTTTTAACTTGAAGGAATTGCTTTCAAGGGTTACGACACGGTGATTGGTGCAGGAAGCATAGCATTATCTGGTGGGCAAAAACAACGTTTAGCAATCGCAAGAGCCTTAGCAACTAAGCCAAAGATTCTCTTGCTTGATGAAGCCACTAGCGCTTTGGATACAGAGAGCGAAAAAATAGTACAGGCTAGTTTTCTCATATTGTACTTAGCGATGAAGTCAGTTATAAATTTAAAGCTATTTCAGCAAGCATTGAATAGGGCAGCACATGGAAGAACTACAATAGTAATTGCTCATCGTCTCAGCACTTTGAAGGACGTAAAGAGGATCCACGTAATTGATGAAGGAAAAGTTATAGAATATGGTAAACAATTACTCAATATATTAAGGTGTTAACTATATTTTGCAATTGTTACCGTAAGTTTTCGCTTGTTGGTATCGACACACATTTCTCAATATCATGTGGATTAGAGTGTAATCCACAAACAGGCACAATGTTCGTGACAACATAGAAAAAATCAAGCATTCTACAAAAATTTGAAAATTTTAGGACTTGAGGGGTTTAAGCTGCTCTAAAGCCGCCAGCAATAGAGCAGGTACAACGATCCGGAAGTATACACGAATTCTTGTCAGAGGTTAACTCATTTAGCTCAGTAAGGAAAATTTCTAGATAATGTCGCATTGGCGCCTTACGCGTATACTTTCAGTCTCGAACCATCGTCTATTTTAGCGTTTAGAGTGAGACCGGAAACCGTAAATCCACCATAATCTCACAAAAAACCTTACCATGCAAATCCAGTACCGTTTTCGTGATCAGCATGATGGAAAACCTCCCTACGCCAAGTTTCAGCCAAATCTGTAATAATCTATAATATCATTTTTCAAAAATACACCTACAGTACTCCTCAGTGCAAAGTCAGATTTTGGCGTAACAATAAGTGCATCTCATGTGATGGGGTGTAAAAAGAAATTTGACTGCGTTTTATTGAACGCATTAAAGTTATAAAAAATTTGCAAAACTCATTTAACAATCTAATAGAATAGAAATTCAAAGAAAGGTTTGGCACACTAAGAAAATGTAGTCTAGAGGGTGCGGAAATGGCAAGAGTGGGCTTTTTCAGAGCCTTCAATTTTATGAGTGTGAAGAGTTTGGACACACAGACTCGACTCTGTATGGGACCATGAGCAACCGCGTGCGGCAGGACTCTATCTTCTACTATGACAGCGGATGGGAGGCATCCAGGCTGCTTTTGGTGCATAAATCTACGGGGTCTATTATCACGCTGCTGCAAAGTCCAGCACTCCCTAGTTTGTCGGAACGCTGCCTTGGGAACAGACTTTGCACCAGTTTCACACTTTCTGCACATCTTCACCCGCAATTCTTCGCGATCAGTTTTGCGCCTACTAAAATGCGTGCTAAGAATCTACTTAGGCAATCATCGCAAACACCAGCGGACCACCCGCGGGTGACGCCACGCCCGTCCCGAGGGCGCTCATGTATTGATAACCGCCTGGCAATGCCCGCGGGTGGTGTGCGCCTAAACAACACAGCGGGTGGCCCCATAAATGCAAGAGATGCACCCGCGGTAGCTCGAACGCCACAGGTGAAGCGGTGTTACTTTCCCATCACGAGCGTGGAAAAGGCGTAGCTTCAATCACTGGAGAGTACGATCGCAGAATAGGTGCGCAGCCAGGCAAGGCGGCCGCTAAAACGTGAGCCCATCCACCAGCCGCAATCCTGTGGAATCAGAGGGTAGAATGCTAGAGTGGTAGAATCTAGCAGACAGTGTCATTTAAAATATTTCCTTCAAAGAGGACTTGAGAACAATTTGGAAAGTCTCCAAAAAGGGTCGGTAATTCCCTCTGCTACTCTAATTTCAGCAATTTCTTCTGGGGTCCTAATTTCTCGAGACAAGGGGCGTCTCCTCCCTCAAACGCGAGCAGCTCAGTCGCATCTTTGTGCCTCGCAAAAAGATGGCTTTGCAACACGATTTCTCCGAGTAATGCGCATAATAAACCTTTTGACGCTAATCTTTTGACGTGTTTGCAAAATTGGATTTCGAATCTAAGTTGAAACCAGCACAACATAATAATTTTTCAACATAAATTCCCCTTCAGACTCGGAAGATGAGGAAGGTAAAGGAAAGACGGTCGAGAATTAGAACGACCGCCTCGAACAGCGTTAGTAATTAACATGTGAAGACCAAAAAACCCTCTTCTACAACGAACAAGATGAGCACAAAAAACCTTTCTAAACTTACAGCAGAGTTTGACACATTGAGATAAACTGTGCTAAAATCAACAAAGTGTTCAATAGCAGCTTCTCAGACAGTCGAAGGGCAATTGGCGCGAGTCTGCCACTTCGCGCTCTGTAGCGCTCCGGAGCCCTGCCATTTCACCCATTTCGGTGCTCCGGGGCTCTCCCAAATGTGGCGTCGTGACATCACCGTGACGTCACGGTGACGTCACAAGCAGGCGAATATGACCCCTCTCCGGGACGCGCAAATCTCTGCTCCGGAGGTGCGCCAAATTTGGGAGAGCCCCGGAGCACCAAAACGGGTGAAACGGCAGGGCTCCGGAGCGCTCCAGAGGCGAAGTGGCAGATTCGCGCCATTTGTCCGCCGGAGGTAAATCTTCGACTGTCTGAGTCCTTGCATTTGGACCCGATCAGAACGCGCATGCAGTTTTACAATTCCTTGCTTCGACCAATGTATGCAATAAACATCACATCTCAAAATAGTTCGGCAGTGCGCCAAATTTCACGTTTTATGAATAACTAGCTGGCTTACCCGGCTCCGCCGTATCCGGACCAAACTTGGCACACATACACTTCGGGCCCGGCGGGTGTCACAGTCCACTTTTCGTTATCGATCGATGTCGATTTTACCGATTTTTATCGATTTTTTGCAGAGTTCGCCTACAGGGCTAGGAGTTGGCACAGGGGGGGAAGTGAGCATGGGGACTCCGAATACAATATTAGTTTTCAGAATTATCGATTACTTTTATTGATTTTATCGATTTTTTGTAAATTTTGACCTGCGAGGCTGGGATTTTGCACAGGGGGGTAATCGAGCATGCTGATTACGAACACAATATTAGTTTTCAGGATCGTCCATTACTTTTATCGATTTTATCGATTTTTTTGTAAAGTTTGACCGCGGGGCTGGGAGTTTGCACAGGGGGTAATCGAGCATGCAGATTACGAATACAATATTAGTTTTCAAGATCGTCCATTACTTTTATCGATTTTATCGATTTTTTGAAAATTTGAGCTAGGGGACTGGAATTTGGCACAGGGGTGTAATCGAGCATGCTGATCACCCCCCTTGGGGATGATCAGCATGCTCGATTACCCCCCTGTGCCAACTCCCAGCCCCCTAGCTCAAACTTTACAAAAAAATCGATAAAATCGATAAAAGTAATCGATAATCCCGAAAACCAATATTGTATTCGGAATCCCCATGCTCGATTACCCCCCTGTGCGAACTCCCAGCCCCGTGGCTCAAACTTTGCAAAAAATCGATAAAATCGATAAAAGTAATCGATAATCCTGAAAACCAGTATTGTATTCGGAATCCCCATGCACGATTACCCCCCTGTGCCAACTCCCAGCCCCGTAGCTCAAACTTTGCAAAAAATCGATAAAATCGATAAAAGTAATCGATAATCCTGAAAACCAATATTGTATTCGGAATCCCCATGCTCGATTACCCCCCTGTGCCAACTCCCAGCCCCGTAGGTGAACTCAGCAAAAAAATCGATAAAAATCGATAAAATCGATATCGATCGATGACGAAAAGTAGCCTATGACACCCGCCGGGGCCCAAGTGTATGTGTGCCAAGTTTGGTCCGGATCGGTTCAGAAATGGAATTTTCTATTCGGAACATACGTACATACATACATACAGACAGACAGACAGACAGACAGACAGACAAACAGACATTCAGCTTTATATATAAGATTGAAAATCTACAAAATGAAAAACACAAGTAGGGAATTAGACCGATGTGAATTAATGCAAGTTCTGGTGAAGCTTCTAAATTTTAGGAACTCATTTTGAGTTGTTAGAAAGGAATGGCCTCTACAGCAAGCTTGCAAGAGCTCAAGAAGTACAAAATGACGCGACCAGACGAAGAAAGTTTAGTGACATCGGTGGAAAGCTGGGACGGTATTTTTTTGAAAATTACATAGTCATGTCAGTCAGTACTTTTTTTTTAAACCATTTAGAGATTCTTCTCTTACACGACGAGAGAGAAGAGCAATCAGGCTCTCACGTCTTTCTTTCGACTCGCTCTCTGTACCTCAGACAATAATTAAACCAGAAAAGGAAGAGGAGGTAGGGATGCGAATATGAGTAAGTACTAGGTGTCAAAAGTAGTGAAAACTTTTCCCTCTCCAACTCAACCTTGAAGCAAACAGGGTATAGAGTAATGACAAGCTTTGCACTGTGCCAACGCCCCTTTCTTTCTCTTTTCAGCAGTCATATCTACAGAATACTCGCCTCGTAATTTTCAAAAAGACTCAAGATTTTTCCTTGTGTAACTCCACCTAACATTCCAGAGTTTTGAGAAAAGTTTTATCGCTCAAGAACAATGCAAATCGTCGACTTTCAGCCCTGACACTGCCCTCATTTGCGAGTTTTTATCTAAGTTTTCAAAAATTACGCTTTCGGGGTTTTGCAAAATATTCCTTCCGGAAGTTTTTGATGTATGAGAAAACACGTACAATGAAAATGCATTTCTGGGTAGGTTTCCAAACTCTAAAAACTTGCATAAGGTCGTTCCAAAAGTAATGTCGCTTTTTTCGAACGCATAGGGCTCTGCAGGATCGCGAGAGTCGATGAGTTTGCGGCCATTGTGCACACAGGATGCTTCAGGGCCTCAAACACTCAAACAATCCTGTGCTTTTCGGGTTTTTTCCTTTTGGACGTTTTGCTACCAAATGTAAGCTTCCAATTATTTGAGGCGACTCCGAAAAGCACAGGATTGTTTGAGTGTTTGAGGTCTTGAAGCATCCTGCGTGCGCAATGGCCGCAAACTCACCGACCTTGCGATCCTGCAGGCTCCTATACCGAAAGTGATGTCGCTTTGTTCAAACGTACGCCACATCTCGTGGAACAAAGATGTATAAGAGATTTTGCTAACATTTGATGCAGCACTTCATTCGCTTTCTAGTGGTTGTATGGTCACTGCACAAAATTTAATAACCTCTCGAAAAATTTTCAAAATCTGCGACCCATGCTTTTTGAGATGGCCAAGTGTGATTTTTCCGAGTCTTTATAACAACACTCGGAAGGAATCCAAACAGTAGATGGATAGAGCAAACTCTACAGGAAACAGCACAACTTTTTCCTACTTTTTACAGTTCGTCATAATTTTCGTATCGATTTTTTGATGGAACTACCGAATTTTAGCAGGCTCGTCACAGACACAAATGCATCAAACACCAATAAATCTTCGGATTTTGAAACTTACAAAGATGGATTATGGTTTACACTAATTTTACAAACCAAATGAGCATTAACCACTTCACATTAGCAACTTTCGAAAATTGCGGGCTTGCCGGTTATTGTTCTGTGAGGTTTGAGTTGACCAAATATGGAATTTGACAGCACTGAAAGATTGATTCTACAAACTCTAAGAAGCAAACCAAGAAAAAGAAAAAAATTGTTTCATATCCTATATGGTTTGCTCTATTTATCTGTTATTTGCACACCTTTGGGGAATCAGTACAAAAACATGGAAAAATATAAAAAAATAATATATAAAAAAAGCGGAACTTGACCATGACAAAAAGCATGAGTCGCAGTTCTTGGTAATTTTTCTAGAGCTCATCAAATTTTATTCAAAGAAATTACAACCATCAGAAAGAGGACGACGACGAAATGTGGCGTTCATCTGGAAAAGCGACATTACTTCCGAAACGAACTAATATTTTTTCTATCCGGATGTGGTTTTGCATGATACCTTGAATAAATTTTCGGCGAAATTTTCACTGGTTTTGCTGGACTCAGTTTTTGAATGCGTATTATTAGCTTAAAATCGCATTTTATTTCACGCCCACATCTGTCTAAACAATGTAGCCTTTGGCCATCTCATCGCTGGCAACTCGAAATTTTTTGAAGTGGCAACTTATCAGTCTTGATATTTTGAGGAAAATGATAGCAAAGGAGGCTTGCTGAGAGTATATGCATCAAGTCTTCGGTCGCTACCTGTATTTTGGATCTCGCTGATTACCGGAATTCTAAGAGGAATGGAAATGCCGCTTAGTTCGTACTTTTACGGTTTTGCTTACACAGCCTTGGATAAATCGAAGGTAAGGAGGCCGTTCTTTTGGATTGATTGTAAAACTCGATTGTATATCTAGGATGCATATGGTACAGATATGTGGATTGCCGCCTCTGTATTCATTGCCCTTGGAGTGTATTCTTTGATTTTTCTAAGCGCCTCTGTAAGAAAACTCCTAATACCGTGTTACAAAAAGAACTTGCACCATTTAAGGTAGCTTTTGGAGGATGGACAGGAGAAGTGGTTACAACAGATATGTGCGTTGCGGTAATAAGAAGCCTTTTGAGTCAAGATGCAGATTTTTTCGATGTACCAGAAAGGAGCAACGCTGCTTGTGTCGCTGAACTTACATCTAAAGCTGTAGATGTTCAAGCCGTAAGCGAAAGAACTCACTAATGAAATAATCAAAAAATTAGTCGTGCGAATTTACCTAGATCCGCCCGCGAGCCCAACAAAGGCTGCATAGATGAAATACTTTCCGAGAAGGAGGTGCACAGCTTGAAGTAAAGCTTCGAGCTGGGAGCTCAAGGATATTGAAACTTATGCCGCCTATCCATTTTAAAGTGTTTATACTGGAATGGAATATAAGTCTCATACCAAAAGATGTTTGAGGCGCAATGTGTCATATTTTTGGTACAAGGTCCCGATGAAATTCGATAGAGCAAAGCAGGTTTAACGGATGATTTTCGAAGATTTGTACCAATTTTCCACACGAAATTTGAGGACGAAAACTAAAAATATCCAAAGCACCAAAAAACGAGAAAGATCGGAACTCATTGTCAATTAAAAATTCTACGAAAATTCTATCATGCACAAGCCCCACATGTGATGGAACAAAGATTTCTGAAAGATCTTGGTAGCGATCGATGTAGCATTTCATCCTCTTTCTAATTTTCGTACAGGGCTTGTCAATTGCTTTGTCGGGTGCACCAGCATCTCCACTGCCGCGCTACCGTTTCGACTGGACTCTGCACCTCTTTCGCGATATGCTCAGTGATCGCTTTCCCACCACGAGTGTGGGCATACCTTCGATAGTCAAGAGGCCTAGAAAGTGATAGTTGTTTGAGTTCTTGCCCCCTATAAAAAGTGAAGGTTGTTTTAGAAAAAATAGATGGAAATTTAGAGATCTGAATTGAACCAGAAAACTTGAAAAATTCATATAAAGCAGAAGCTAACACATCACCTAATTTGAAACCTTATCTTGGTGGTTTCCTACGCACATTTTTGTCTTCAGAATTGCCGGTTAAATTGGGTGGCAACAGGAACAAAGTTCTTTTCTAATTGAAAAAAAGCGTTAGCTGTGGCTGTAGTTGGGAGACCGAAAGAAGGCAAACTTGTCAACAACTAAACTGAACATGTTAAACATGTCTGAAAAGTTATGCTGCACATCGACGCCAATCTGATTTTTGACGCGTCCTTTAAATTTTCACCCCCGCTTGGTCGTTTCGTAACCTGCGACGTTATCTGGATTCTTCCGCTCATCGTTCTGAGCAAGTAACGTCCAAGCTGGAGAAAATTCGTTGCAAAAGCATTGAAAAAGAACAAGGTAAAAAACGCACTTTTTGGTAATTTTCACAAAAAAACCGGCATAAGCAAAGAAGTAAGCTCGGCGACGTTGTCTACATTATAGACAGAAACAAGACTTATCGAATACACAAAAAAACCGAGTGAAAAGAGTTGAACTGAAGAAAAAACAAGAGGTTTTCGAAAACTCCGTTTTTCCTATATTTCTCGTTTAAATCATAAAAAGGAGTCTTGCGACGTTGTCAGCGTGAAAATAGAGATCAAGAGCTTTAATATGATATATAGATTGTCGAAATTGGGCTCCCAAAAACGAAGAAAAGGGTACCAGAGCCAAATGCCCCGCGCCCCGCTTATGGGGTAGCGAGGTAGCGCGCAAGTCGCGGAGACGCAGACGAGCAGCGGAGACAGACCAGAGCCGGCGGGGCATTTGGCTCTGGTCATTGATCTCCGCGGGATCATAACGAAACCCTGTAACATTATATATCGCTGTGATCCTCATGAGACGTCCAGGAGCACTGACAACGTCGCGGTCTTGAAAATCACTCCATAACGAGATAGACCAGCATTTAAGTAGCGACTCTCTGCGCAAGATTTGAGCGCAGTTTCTCGTTTCTATTGAACTCCAGCGGCTTTCATGAACTTCCAACGCTCAATCGAAGTCTAGAGAAAGATTAATTGAGAAATTTTGTTCCAGTTCCTCATTGAATTTTTAATAAAAGTCTTTTTGGTAAAAGGGCCATAAAAACGTAATCCTTCGGTTTTTTGAGCTTCTTTCGGATGTCACTACTATATTTACCTCGTTCACATCTCTCCCTCTATGGATATGTCATTAGTTATGCCATGATATCCGGGGCTTCGCCCCGGATGACTTCCCTCTAGGTGAAGGTTGTGTTCTATCATGACGCTCAAAGTGAAGGTCACCAGAGTACGTGGCTCTATGTATCGAAGGTATGAGTGTGGGATAGGCGGAGTTTCAATCGATTGGAGATGATTAGGGAGCATGCTCGTGGAAGAGGTGCAGAGTCCCGCGCGAGAGTGGAGATGCTTGTGACACCCGACACTGCAATTGATAAGCCCTGTTGTTCATTGCAGCACAATAAATGAGCTCCTAGAAAATTCAATCTGCGACCTACGCTTTTTGCGATGCTCAAGTTTCATAGTTTTCTAAACTTTTATATCACTCTTCCAAAAGAGTCCAAGTAAAGATGAATAAATCAAAACCTACATTTGAAACAATTTTCTTTCCTTTCCAATTTTCTCTTCTTACCAGAATTGATGCTACCAATCCATACTTGGTCAACTCAAACCTCCGTAGAACATCGAATGTCGAGCAGTTCAGGCGTCTATGTTCAGCTTCTTCTCGTCTTTTCCGATGGGTGTTTTTTGTTTCCGCTTCGTGGAGTCTTCGGAGGTAAAATCATCGTAATGCGTGTTTTCGAACGCGCTCCAGCGCGGAAACGAAATTAGATATGTTGATTTTGTCAACGTTTCAGAAGTTATGGCGAGAACTGGAAAGGAACAAAAAGCTCTGCTATTACCCTTAGAGTTTGCTCTATCCACGCATTAATTGGACTCCTTCGAAGTGTTGATATAAATTAGGAAAATTGTGAAAATTGAACAGTTCAAAAAGCGTGAGTCGCAGATTTTGGTAAGATTTTTTCAGAGCTCATTTATTGTGCTGCAATGAGTTTATGACGATTGGAAAGAGGATGCTATGCTGCATCGGATGCTTTCAAAATCTCAAAATCTTTACTTCGTCAAATGTGGCGCACCTTTGAAAAAAGCGAAATTACTTTCGGAATGACCTAATACATCAGATATGCGTATGAACAGTTGCCATATTTTTCCTTTAGTGCAAAGGTGAATTTTTAGCATCACAGCAGCTGGTTTCCAAGAAGCAAAATTGGCATGAAAACCCGATTAACAGGAGCTAATTGACATATTGACATATTTCTCGTGTACTAGTAGTTCTATAACGGAAGGAAAGTACGCTTGTAGTTGTTAAGGTCGCTTGTATATGTGCGGGCGCAGCGGCATCGCTTTAGAAAGAGCATTCTACTGCTGCTAACTGTATGTATGAGTGGTGCGAAAATATACTTCGCTGAGTTTTTTTGGGGCAGTATCTTTTTGGTTTTGGCTTCAAACTTCGCGACATAAGAAAATAGTGCAGGTCTTCAAAAATTATCTTGTAGAGCTTGCTGTGCTCCTCAAATTCCCCGGAATCTATTGGAATATAGGACAACCAGTGCATCACCTCCGCTTCGCAGAGGTTCGCACTGGCTCCCTATCCGTATGCCTTTCTCATGTTGCAGAATGGCTTTGAAACTTACCACGCAATGCTGAGCATCACAAATGAATCGTAAACAGCTGTTCATTCTTGAAGCATCTCCATGTAAGATCGGTAACTTTGAGAAAAACAGCTTTGTTGCAAGGAAACAAATGCGAATTTGAATGGATCACAGAATTTGTTTTAGTTTGATAATCGTCATAAGGATAAAAGTCACTTTGGCTACATTTCAGTGCAGAAATCTTTTCAGTTTATTTAAATAAAACCTTGCCAAATCATCTATCTACGCGTTCATCACTTTTTGGCGCTGTTTTCGCAAAAAAAACAAACCTTTTGAGCACTTTTTGGCGCTGTTTTCGCAAAAAACAAACTTTTTGAGCACTTTTTGGGCTAGAATTCATGGCGCGCAGAGCTACTTGTCAGGCAACATAACTTTGCAAAAAGTCAAATTAGCGACCCAAGAGGCGCGCCAAGAGGCGCGTGGCACCGTTTGACGCGCAAATTTTGAGGGGCCCGCTTACCGAACCGGCTCGTCCTTGTGCTTGGTGGGCCTACACGCTGGCACGTATTTTATGCAAAATTGTAGCCCGATAGCTTAGTTGCAGCTTTCCTCTATGAATTTCGTGACTCACAGATTTTCACACAGACACAACACAAAAGAACAGACGGCCTTAGCCCGTTATTATAGTAAAACTAGCTGGCTTACCCGGCTCCGCCGTATCCGGACCAAACTTGGCACACATACACTTCGGGCCCCGGCGGGTGTCACAGTCCACTTTTCGTTATCGATCGATGTCGATTTTACCGATTTTTATCCATTTTTTTGCAGAGTTCACCTACAGGGCTAGGAGTTGGCACAGGGGGGAAGTGAGCATGGGGATTCCGAATACAATATTAGTTTTCAGAATTATCGATTACTTTTATTGATTTTATCGATTTTTTGTAAATTTTGACATGCGAGGCTGGGATTTTGCACAGGGGGGTAATCGAGCATGCTGATTACGAACACAATATTAGTTTTCAGGATCGTCCATTACTTTTATCGATTTTATCGATTTTTTTTGTAAAGTTTGACCTGCGGGGCTGGGAGTTTGCACAGGGGGTAATCGAGCATGCAGATTACGAATACAATATTAGTTTTCAAGATCGTCCATTACTTTTATCGATTTTATCGATTTTTTGAAAATTTGAGCTAGGGGGCTGGAATTTGGCACAGGGGTGTAATCGAGCATGCTGATCACCCCCCTTGGGGATGATCAGCATGCTCGATTACCCCCCTGTGCCAACTCCCAGCCCCCTAGCTCAAACTTTGCAAAAAAATCGATAAAATCGACAAAAGTAATCGACAATCCCGAAAACCAATATTGTATTCGGAATCCCCATGCTCGATTACCCCCCTGTGCGAACTCCCAGCCCCGTAGCTCAAACTTTGCAAAAAAATCGATAAAATCGATAAAAGTAATCGATAATCCTGAAAACCAATATTGTGTTCGGAATCCCCATGCTCGATTACCCCCCTGTGCCAACTCCCAGCCCCGTAGCTCAAACTTTGCAAAAAAATCGATAAAATCGATAAAAGTAATCGATAATCCTGAAAACCAATATTGTGTTCGGAATCCCCATGCTCGATTATCCCCCTGTGCCAACTCCCAGCCCCGTAGGTGAACTCAGCAAAAAAATCGATAAAAATCGATAAAATTCGATCGATGACGAAAAGTAGCCTATGACACCCGCCGGGGCCCGTAGTGTATGTGTGCCAAGTTTGGTCCGGATCGGTTCAGAAATGGAATTTTCTATTCGGAACATACGTACATACATACATACATACATACAGACATACATACAGACAGACATACAAACAGACATTCAGCTTTATATACAGGGTGTCCCAAAAAAATGTGCCTACTGTTTGATTGTGAATAACTCTCTTGTAATGAAGTGTTTCGAAATGCTTTAGGTACCTTTTTGTAGAGCGAGGTTGAACTTAGATTTACAGTATGAAGCGAATCATCGACCGCTCTTCATCACCGTAGGATTACGGTAAGAATTTTTAGCATATGGAGCCAATAGGAAATATACCATCTAACAAAATTTTTTTCAAAAAATCCGAAAAATCGTGTACTAGGGTTCTCGAACATGCTGATTCCACTACACAACTTTTTACGAGCGTTTTCAGCTTTTTTGACGGTGTAATTACATTTCGGACAAATGCTGGGAATTGAATTATTACGATTTACCGGGGATAACTTAGGAAAGAAGCCTTACAGTAAAATGCGAATTTCAAATTCGAAATCAGCGGCTCCCATTATCGTAGTGTAAGAGTTTTTGGCTTGTTTGGTTTCGTTCCGAGGCGAGTATAGCCTCCAAAGGCCTAAAATCCTTGTCGAAGTTCCTACAGTAATCCTACAGTAACGAAGAGTGATAGATGATTCGCTACATATGTATACCTAAGTTTAACCTCGCTCTACAGAATGGTACCTAAAGCTTCCCGAAACACTTCATTACAAGAAAGTTATTAACAATCAAACAGTAGGCACATTTTTTTGGGACACCCTGTATAAGATAACTTCGCGGTTCCGACCTGTTTTGGTGCAAGACTTAAGTTTCGACCTTACTATTAGACCATCCAAAAGTTCTTACGTATTTCCGGCAATAAAACAGGTGTAATAAAGATCCGACAACTTAATATCATTTGACGCAGCTTTTCCTCTTTTTCTTGCAACTTCATTGGTTGCTCTTGTGGTTAGTCGAATGACCGCCGAAATTTCGATCCATTGATTTTTACCATTTTCAACTTCACCATTTTGACCTTTGGGAGAAGGGGGGAGGGAGGCTTTGGTCGGATGGGAAATGATCGACCATACACTCCAAATTATGGTTCTTAACAACACTGATAGCTCTTCTTCAAAACTTTTGTTTCAGGCTTTAAAAGAGCCTTGTTATCAGTTAGATAGAGTAAAGTTTTTGGCATCTATGGCTGGCATAATTTTAGAATTTTTTTTGGTTGCATCAAAATCTGGTCATCTCACACCTCTCAAAACATCAAATGGCGAGCAACTTGAGCGTTATTCGACGCAGCATTTTCTCCTCTTTCTAACAAGTGTTTTTGTTTCCGATTCGTGGAGTCTTCGAGAATGCAACCATCATATTTCGTAATTTTAAGCGTTCAAGACACATATGGATTACTGAAGTTTTGCGTTCGAATAATTGAACGTTCTCTTGCTTTGTAAAATTATAATTGACTCATAGTCCACTTTTGCAAACTTAACGAACTGCGGCGTTACAACAACCACGCAAGACGAGCGCAGAACAGATTACCAATGCTTCTTTTATGTTGTTAGTCTTTTACCTTCTTCAGCATAAGTCTTTTTGTCCCCTAAAGTCTCCTAAAGCTCTAATTTTACAATTTCAACAGAACTTTATAAGTGAGCAAAACTGATATGGGAATAGTCCGTAAACCTCACAAAAGATGAGGAGAAACTGTGTGCTGCGACTCATGCTGGCGGAGTACTCCCCGTGCGGTCGCTCGCAGCCTGTCGGGCGCGACGTTTTCTATTTGGCACCCAAAGTAACGAAACTCACCCAACATTTCCCCATCTTCATTTTACGAGTTTATACTGTAAGTCCAAAAACGACACAAACTTTCGGTCTGACTAGGGAAGGATACTTGGTCGAAGTGGCGTTTTTATATGAGATGTACACTATCTATTCAGTATCTGCAAGGCGCTTTTAGGGGAATACTGAATTTTTTGAATTTAGAATTCAATGATTTGGCTAAGATAGAAGTAGGTGTTGAGGTCTTTCCGACGCTTAAAATGAGTAGAGTAACGACTAACAAGAGTTTATTAGATCGAAAGTCTTTATACCATGAAACATCTTGGTAGTAATCATGGTCTCATTTGTGCTCACGAACCAGGGTTCTGAATGATTTTATTGTAGCGGCGGTTTAAATTTTTGCATAAAAAAATTTCCATAACTCCCCTCCCAGAAGCGGTTTGCAGATATGAAAAGCAGATTTGAACTCAGCATTCCATGCTCCATAAAACATTATCTATTTCGTATGGAAACGCCACTTCGACTAAGTATCCATCCCTTGTGAGTTAACATATTTTTAGTGAGGCATGGTGAAAACATTGATGGATGTATAGGTAGCATTAAATCAAGATTTCCGGAGCTTTAAAATGCCTTTGTTAATTGTCCTTCCTCCCCAGTAATGAATGCATGCATGCAGATCAAAGAACAAGCAGATAGTGACGTGAACGCCGAAGATCTGCAATGTACGGCTTCTCTAATCTAGTTTATTTGCTTTGACATCTGTGTGACATGGGTACTTTACGTCATCTGGACCCATTCTTTAAATGGGTCCTTGTAATGCACGCGACAAACGTAGAACAATTTTTTCGTACATTCCAGAGATGACATGTTGATTTTTTGGCAAGTGGCAAATGACAGTTCTTCATGGAAAGTTGGGACTAAATATGATACAAGGAACAAAGCGATGTCCTCTTTCGAAAAAATGGGTCGAAGAGCGCAAACAGTAGTCGCATAAGTCAATGATAAGCGCAATATTGACTTGAAATCTTAATGTTACCCTAATTGCTCACAACTCTCTTTCATAACAATAAGTTTGACTAGCTCTGCTCTACGACTTCAAGCTTCAATCGTTTGGTGCTTGAGATGTAGACTACCCTTGTTGTGCTCATGTTCTTTTGTGCATCACATCAGTGTATGTGGATTGATGATAAAGGTGGATTCAGCAATGTATTTTCAAAAGTGTTATTTGCTTTGGCTAAGATTAAGAGCATTCTTTATAGTGTCTGGATTATCGCTTTATGCTCATGTTGAACAATCTCGTTGCACTCATAGCCTCTGTGATACTCACTTTTGTGGCTTGTTGGCCCAGTGGGATTGCAAATCTTGTAATGATTGTGGTATTCACTATCGCATTGTGGGTTGCCGCCAATATTGTGTCAACAAATATAGCAAGGAAATCGGAATTAGACAAGAGCATAGAGGTGAGCTCCGTACCGAAGGTTATTCCAACAAACAAATTTATTTCAGCTTTCTATTGAAGTTTTTGAACATGCGCAAACGATCCAGTTACTGTGTGCAGAAGATTATTTTGTAAGGAAATTTGAAAACTGTCAAAACGCCGTGAAAAAGCAAGAAAAGCGGGTATTTTTGCTACACGCTCCCTTTCCCTTACTTCAAGAACTGTTCAGACAGCCACATTCAAAGCGCTACAATTTGCCCTTACTCAAAGCTTTGTGTACTTCTTATGCGTGACTACCTATGGATTCGCTGCATTTATGATATATTTAGGACATATTAAAGCTGTGAATGCCGTGGTGTATGTGAAGTTTGGATTTAGAGATGATAAGTGAAGCGAGGTAGTCTAGGGCTACGGCGAGTGCAACTTCGGCAGGCTGGGCTGTTATAATGGCATCTGAAGCATTTGGAGATTTTGCGCGATCGCATGTTGCGGCAAAAGCTCTATACTCACTTGGCGATTGCTACAAGATGGATGATGAAGATTCAAAGCAGGCATGTGTTATCACTTATTTATTTATTTATTTATTTATTTTACTTGTTTATTCATCCTATCAGCAACAATCAATTGAATAAGTCTGCACAGAAATACAGGGTGTCCCAAAAAATGTTAACACTTTTGGTCGTTAATAACTTCCTTGCTTTCAGGTCTTTCGCCAAGCTTGAGACACCATTCTGTAGAGCGAGGTTCAACTTATAGATTTATAGTATGGAGCGAATCACCGCTCGCTCTTCGTTACTGTAGGATTACGAAGAAATTTAACAGGGATTTTAGGCCATTTTCTGTCTAGAAACAGAGCCAAACAAGCCAAGATTTCTTGTACTATGGTAATGGGCCGCTGATTTCGAATATGAAATTCCTGTTCTACTATGATGCTTCTTTTCAAAGTTGCCCTAGGTAAACTGTACTCACTTCCCAGCATGTGTCAAAAATGTGGTTACACCGTCAAAAAAGCTGAAAACACTCGTAGAAAGTTCTGTAGTGGAATCAGAGCGCGAAAACCCTAGTACACCATTTTTCGGATTTTTTTGAAAAAGTTTTTTATCAGAAGGTATATTTCACAACGTTCCATATGCTGGAATTTCTTACCGGAATCTTACAGAAACGAAGAGCGAACGGTGATTCGCTTTACACTATAAATCTAAGAACCCACTCTACAGAATGGTGCCTCAAGCTCGACGAAAGACATGAAAGCAAAGGAGTTATTAACTACCAAATAGTGTTAACATTTTTTGGGACACCCTGCATTAAGAGGAAGTGTACGGTTGGTGATCAGTGTGTGTGCGGTGTGTGGACTGTGATTGATTGACTGCAAGCGGGACTTACGCACAGCGAGTACACCTCAAACTTGGGTAATTAAAGTAATTAAACCTTTATTGTAATACTATCAATACTACATAAGCGACTACGAATTGCGGATAATAATGAATAATATACTAATATAATGCCAATAATGCGACTACATAGGGTTAGACAAAAGTTAACATTTTATCAGTGCTGTGTTGCTGTGATTATTCTGTGACCCTTTGATATTCTGTGACCTTGTGATTGTTCTGTGCGTCAGTAGAAAAGCGAGCTATAGAACTCAGGCAACTACAGGGTGTTTGAAAAGTTCGTTCCCAAAGTACTTCCCATTCGAATTTTGACGCGCTTTTTGTTTTATTGTGCTCATGACAGACCTAAATACCATAATTTCAGTGAAATCAAGTTTCTTTGCGGTTTCTTTAAAATTTTATTAGATTGAAACACATCAGTATAGCTTTCCAAACCTCTTTCTTTGGAACTCTTGTTACAAAAAAGGAAGCATAATCACAAAAAACTTGGTATACCTACTGAAAGCTTTTTCTTTAAGGTTTCTTAAGTGTGCTTTTACTTTCGCAGAAGTAAGTTCGTTTTGAAATATCGTGCCTTTGAAAGGCAAGAGATCCACTTTCAGGATTTTTTCGTCAAAAAGTCCAGCACCGAAATTTTTATACTTTATCTTCATAACCTTTGCAAGCATGCAAAATTTTTGAAAACAAGTATAACGAAGGTCAGAGACTTGCGCTACAAGTATATATTGAAACAAAACTTCCAAAATTTTTTCAAACTGAAAAAATTTCAACGCAAACGGGTGCCGCAACTGCCTGCTGTGATTCAGCGCATAGAAAAATCTTCGTTAGCAAGCTACTGAAAAACTTTTGTTATATAAAAAAAGTGTAAATCTAGGACTGTTTGTAGCAAAAAATCAAAAGCTGTTTTCCTTTTCCGGCGTTGAAAAAAAAGAACAAATCAGATAACGCACTCTCCAAGGAAGCTGAAAAAATTGTTTACTTCCAAATTTTTTGGGGTATCTTGAGGCAAAAAATATTTCTCTTTGTTGATTCAGTGGTTTCTAGATTTGGCGAACACAAATAGCAAAAATTGAGTCAACGTTCGCAGTTAAAGTGCTTAAGGACACGAACTTTTCAAACACCCTGTAAATGGCTAACATGATGCCCAGCTTATATATAGTCGTCCTCACCCCACTAGTCGGTCGGTGGTCGAGTTTGAATTCGAACTGGAGCAGGCCGTCCGCGGCAGAGCGCGGCAGACCGCTCTCAGCCAACCGCTTGCACGAGCTTTTTTCTTATTAACTTCGTGTTTCTTTGATATCCCTCATATCGCAGCAATGTTTCTAATCAGATTTCCAGATTTCGTACCAATAACTCTTTGAAACAAACACATTTTGAGAGAATTTCAGCCCTAAAATAGTTTAGAGTATACATTTTAACGAAATACTGTGACACAGTTCATCAAATCACATTTGTGTATATGTCACTTACCGCGAAAGAGATTTCTCACCCAAAAATCTCCAATCGCATCTCTTCCCGGGTTACCTGGAAAAAATGTAAAACAAATGAGCACAACTGCACAAAACAATAGTTAGCGGTACCAGATTTTAGAATCTGATTAAGAACATTGCCGCAATACGAGAGATAGCAATGAAACACGAAGAAAATAAGAAAAAAGCTATGTGCAAATGGTTGGTTGAGGGGTGATCTGCCGCGCTCTGCCGCGGCCGCCCTGCTCCAGTTCGAATTCAAATTCGACCACCGACCGACTAGTGGGGTGAGGACGACTATATACGATGAGACATAAACAAACGCCTAGGAATCTACTGATAAGCTAACTGATAACAAATGTATAAACACAAGCCGTGGGAAACGCAGCTGATCGGCCGCGCTAGGCACTGTTCTTTGAGCGCGGCAAAAGCATACGAATGCGAATAATTCGTATACTCCGGTCTCAGCTTCGAAAAGAGCGACCAGTGATGGTGATGGTCGTTCGTCGCTCCTTGTTCGCTGTTTTTGCAGTAGAAGCAGCAACTCCGTCTGATGCATCCGTAGATATGTCGTTCAAGGCAACGATGACATCTGTGTTCGTTATCCAGTAGAGCCACTCGGTCCCTGATGGCCGTCACCCGAGGACAGCCGTCTGAGTAGTGACTTCCATACTGCTTGCAGAACACGCACATCGGGAGCCCACTTCCGTTGCCCTTGTCGCCTCGTCTTTCGGGGCACGACAACAACTGTATCTGATGCTGAAGTCTTTCCCGTTCCTGTGTGTACTCTTCGATGAGCTCGTCGAGTTTCTGCGTATCCGCGCGAGTTGTCGCTTCCGGGATTGGTCGTTTTCTTTTTGGAACCTCTCTTTGTTCTGGTGCCTCTTCCTGTTCATCCGTGTCATCCTCGCGAGCTTTGTTCTTGGAAGCGCGTGTGGAACGTTTACGAGCTGTGTGGGTGGGCTGATTCCTTGCGTCACTGCTGCTATCCCTATGTGATTCCTCTGTGATGTGCCTTACCTTCGCTTTCGTTATTTTCTCCTCGATTCGTTTCAACATCTTCGTGGCTTCCTTGCTCCTACGTTCAGCCTCCTCTTTGATCTGTGAAGCCAAGCCGACGAATTGTAATTCCAGGCGCGACGTCTCTTGGTGAAGATATCCGCGATGTGCCCGGATTTTTTCATTTATCATCTGAGTGCCTTTGTTTCCCTCCTGTGCCACTACCTCTTTCACGTCCTCGTATAGCGTTTCGAACCATCCTCGGATCTTTTCCTGCTGTTGGCGCACCTCGAATCTAAGCTGTGCAATGGACTCTTCGACTTCCTTAGAAGAGCTATGCTTCCTTTACCTGGTGTTTCTGCCCAGAGTCATGCCTTTGACGCATTACTTCCTCTCGAAGGTCGTCTATCGACGCCCTGAGCTGCTGTATGTCCCAGTTGGATGTCTTTTCTTGAGACCTCTCCCGGGCTTCTCGTTGATGCTCAGCTCCGTTTCCAGTCCTTTGAGGGCGCCGTACATTTCCTTGAGTAGACGACACCCGCTTTCGTTGCCCTTCCTAATTTCTTGTTCGACCTCATAGATTTCCTTGGCTTCGTCGTCTAGGAGGGTGTTGTATCCTGTGCGAATTCTGTGCAGGATTGGTTCTATGGTGTCCTGTTTGTACTTTCGTGGGACTTGCTTCGGTTCGGGGTAACCAAGTTCCTCAGGTCGTGTAGGCACCTGGATCAGTGTTTCTTCCAACTCGTTTAAGAACATGACTCTATCGATTTTTTTCAGCTTCGTCCGCCGCTTTCAAAATTTCATACCATGGGCTTGGGCTAAGAATAGTTGGTCTGACCACGAATTCAGCTCTCCCTTCTCTCGATATGCCGCGCCCGGAGTTCCTTAAATTCTAATATGTACCGCAATGATTCCGATGTTGTGTAAAACGTTTCCCATCTCCTTTGTTTCAGAGCAATAAGGTCTAACTTTGCCTGTTCCAGTCGATCATCGAACACGTTGCACTTGTCGCCGTTGAACTTTGTTTTTTGCCGGAGCTGTGCTTTTTTTTGGTTGATTCTGTCATTGGTTGGCGGCACAGCGAATGCTTTTGTCATTTGGCTCTTGAACTGTGGGATATTGTCCATTGTTCATCGCCACTGACTCATCTCCATTCAACGGCCGTCGCAGTCCACGTTTTTTAGGAGTTACAATGCAAATATCTTTGGCTTCCGTGGAGAATTGTTGATCTTGGTGAATTTTTCGGTCCTCCTTTTCCCTACGTTCATAACTGGTACCGCTCTCGTGGGCATTGTGTGAGCGTCATCCTGGGTCCGCAGAAAGCCATGGCTAGCACTCCGAGCGCGTAGTACAACGTTTTCCTGTTCCACGAGTAATCCTCTTGTAAAACGCACCCTGCCACGGTGCGCAAAGAGTAGTCTGACACCATCCTTTTCGCCGTACTACATCGTTTTCGAGTTGTGTGCTGTGTATCATGTTTTCTGCAGTTTCTTTAAGTTTTTGCTCACGCTCCAAAATTGATGCTGCTTTTCTGCCAGTAGTCTGTGGTTCTTTTCGTGCAGGTTTCCGAATTTTTTCCACTGTGCTATTCTTGGGACGTGTATGGGCTTGCCTCTGATCCTGTCCGTATTTCTCGTCGGAATTGCTCTCTCTCGCGTTGCTGTACTTTGCTCCGTGTCTCGAAGGGCGCGTAGATTGATACGAATGGAGTTCGTATGCTCCGGCGTGTACAGCAGAAAAGCATAAAGTTGATTTCGGTTCTTCCCTTTTGAGCCACTTCTGGGTTTCTTTCTCCTTGCTTCGTGCCAATTTTTGTTTCCTCTGACCATCCGAAGAGGTTTGAGCTGTTTTCGTATTTCCTCGGATGCCATTGCGATGTTTCTTCGCTGTTCTTTACTGCTCCTTTCCTTTTGCAAGCTGCTTACTGCGTTTGACTTTCTTTGCGAAGTCGCAAGGGATATTTTTTGAGGTCTGCGATTCTTGACTTGTCCTCTCTTCACTTTGTCCTCTGGCTGCATAGTCCTTGCAAAGGCTGGATGCTCCCTGTGAGTGTTTACATCTTGTGTCTTCTCATAATGCCTTTTGATTTCTTCTCGGATGGTTTTGAATCCTTTCTCCTTTTCCCGTGTAACAGACTCAAAGTGCTGATTCCTGCTTTGCATCCAGTCTCGAACTTCCTGGTGCTATGGTTTGGAGTCTGAGTTTTTCCACGATCTGTGCATCGCTGTTTATTCATCATCTGAACCAGACTTCTCTATTCTCAGAGCAGCACGCTTTGCTGATGATCTCGTAGGTAGAACTGGGAAGCATATCTCCGTGTCGGAATCAGAGTTTGATGGCAACAACTTTGATGTTGCCGTTGTAGCTATAGCTGACGTTGCTGTCACTAATGCCTTCTTAGCTATGGGTTTGAAATTGTCCGATTCCAGTGGCTGTGGTGTGACATTCGGCTTAGGTTGTCGCCTTGACCTCTCTTTAGAATTGTCACCAAATAGTGTTGTCTTCGCCATGGCTTCGCTGTCTAAGGAAGGATGCAAACAGCTAGCAGCATGTCCCCTTCTTAGCAGTATGGTTGTGGCTGTTTCTGGTTCAAACTTCTCGAAGCTGTTTCATTAATCGGAGAAGTGCCCCGTGCCATTTCTTCCTTCGTATCCCTGGCCACTGCATGCTGGCTTGATTTGTCGCAACTCTTTGGTTTCTGTGGCATGCTCTCCGTACATGTTGCAGTGTGGTGCTTTCTGTGACATTTTCTGCAGCTGCTGCTCCAGCATGACGCTAATTTGTGATTTTTCTGATCCGCAGTTGAGACACCTATTGGCTTCTATAAGCTCCTGCAAGACGAAGGCGGTCGGTTCAATGTGCAACGCGGCTGCGACATGGCTGCGTCACAGCAGCGTCACAGCCGCGTCACAGCCACGTCGCGCCTCGAACCAACCGCCTTCGTCTTGCAGGAGCTTATAACAGAAACCTTCTCTTTTGTATTGCTGTGGGTATTTGGGGGCAGGTCGTCCATCTGTGCCCTTTATCTCTACACATTTGCATAGGATTCTGCGCTTCCAGTTCTTCTCCAGATCTGGAAGTGTTTTGGTGGTTGTTGTGTTGTGCAACGGAGGACCTGTGAATTGACCGTCGACTGAGAGCATATGGTTCAGCTGTTCTTCCTGTGAGATGACGTTGTCGATGGCATCAAGCCATTGGCTCAAGGTCCACTGGGACCCGTGCTCCTCTTGATGGCGTATTCTTTTTTCCATAGCTGCCTTTCTTATGCGCGGATGGAACTCTTGTACAAAAATTTGAATTGTTAGTTGGCTGTTGAGCTGTTGCTCATGCTCTTCCAACTGTGCTGCGATGGTTGACAGTTTGTCCCACACCTGTCGTCGTTCCATCGTGCTGGGTCCCTTTGCTATACAATTATGTAGGCTTCTATTCAGTTCTAGGACTATACCATCCTTATTTCCGTATCGCTTAGTGAGATGTTGGATGGCCTTTTCGTAATTATTTGCTGAGACGAAAAATCGCGAGACAGATTGTTTCGCTTCCCCACTTAGGGATGCCAGCAAATAATTGAACTTCTGAAGCTGCGACAAGTTTTGATCATGGACATTAGCTTTGTACAAGGCCCAGAAGTTATCCCATTCCCATTTTTTTCCTTTGAATGTAGGGATTGGGATTACCGGGAGTCTACTGACTGCAGATGAGTTCGACCGGTCATCTGCCTCTATCCCGATGTCTTCTAGGGTCTCTTCTAGCTGTGTCCTGTGTCCATACAGTTTCATTGTCGTTGCCTGGGTTTTTTCGATATACTTGTCCAAATGATCCCCCTCTGCTTCTGTCGTTTCCGGAGCCTCATCAAAGGCTTTGGTCAGCTTTGTTAATGACGTTTCGAGGAGATCTATGTATCTATCACAGGATTTTATTCTCCTTGCGCTTTCTTTGGGTTGTATGTCCGTGAGCGCTTGAGTTGAGTTCTGGAGCCAATTCACGGCTGCGTCATTTCTTTTAGTAACGAGTCCTTTAAGTGAACTTACTGTACTGCTCATGGTTAGTTGGATTAGTTATGTAAGGTACTGTGACTCAATGAGAACTATGATTCTTGCTGTGAGGTACTATATCTCGCTGTGCAATAACTGTGACAACTGTGATTATTCTCTGTGCGGTGAGTAACGTGCAAGCTGTTAAATGGAAGCGTTACTCTTCGGCAACAAACCGTACCTCTGTTTGGCCGATGCACCAGTTGTATGCACTTTATGCACTGTGTATGGGTATCGATTGAGTGCCACGCGGGACTTTGTGCACAGCGTGCACCTCTAACTTGGGTAATTAAACCTTTATTGTAATACTATTAATACTAAAGCGACTACGAATTGTGGATAATAATGAATAATATACTAATATAATGCCAATAACATAGGGTTAGACAAAAGTTGACATTCTATCAGTGCTGTGTTACTGTGATTATTCTGTGACCCTGTGATTGTTCTGTGCGTTAGTAGAAAAGCGAGCTATAGAGCTCAGGCAACTAAATGGCTACCATGATGCCCAGCTTATATATACAATGAGACAAACAAACGCCTAGGAATCTACTGATAAGCTAACTGATAACAAATGCATAAACATAAGCTGTGGGAAACACAGCTGATTGGCCGCGCTAGGCACTGTTCTTTAAGCGCGGCAAAAGGATACGAATGCGAATAATTCGTATAGGAAGACCATTCCGTACATATCGCGCCAATCTTAGAGCGTGCTTCATCAACGACTTAACTTTTTTTGATATTAAAAACTCCATTATATTCTCGGGCACAACAGATAACCGTTGTTTTTTTTATACTAAAGCTGAGTGGTTACTTACTTAGAAACGTGTTCGTGGTTGGCAAAAGAAAGCAATTAAACATTAAAAAATGAAGGCAGATAAGAGGACCTTTCAGGCACACGCTCTGCCAAATTCTTTGACACCATCCACTGCTTCGAAAACTCAGTATTTCCGCATGCTTCAAAGCGTATTAAGTAGATAATTTAGATAAATGTGACATTTGTCATATATTAGCAGCGATGGCCTTAGGCTGTGGCCAGTCACACTCCAGAAATGAGCCATAACCTAGCCGACATAACCCGTGATCTAAGCTCACATCAACTGAACTGTAACGCGCTCTGCTACGTAGCGACACAGCTACCTGAAAAGCAATTTAAGTCCAGGAAATTTTTTCAAAAAGGAAAACCATGTCAGAAATTTTTTTGACAGAAGAGACGTCAACTGCGCCTTCAGAGAATTCTTGAAATGCAAGACTGAATCGCCTTCATGAACATCTTAAGTCCTTAGAGATGCGAAATGGGTTTTCGAAGGAGATGAGTAAGGTCGACATCTTTGTGATTAGATGAATCAAATCCATTAGCTTAGGCAGTGTTCGGCTAAAGACTCAAATTCTAGATTTTTTCTCTTATCTTGAGTCCTCTAGGCTGGGTTTAAAAATTTCCTTAAAAGGGAGTAAGCGGCGAGGATGAACAGGCTTTTCCCAAGGCTTTCTATTTTGTATTTGGAAAAATGGAACACTTCCCAACAAGGCCAGGACGCAAGGAGCTGCAGGCCATCTTGACTGTGGGGCATGTGCAATTTTCGCAGAGGAGGAACATAGATCGCGAGACTGCTCCACTAAGGCATAGGTCCCTCAGCGTACCGACAATATTTCCGGCTTTTCTTACGTTATAGCCTCGCATTTTTGCGATGGTGTGCTGGAAAGGGCTACTTCCGCATGACACTTAAATCGCACAATCCTCAACCTTCTAGACTGCCTATGAAATAACTGATGTTAGTAGACCAGATAGACTACATTAACAACAAGCTCAATCATATGCACATATAACTTTGTGAAACATTGCAGTATGTTTATCATCCAGTCATTTACAACTTACTGAGTGAGCCTGCCATTGCACGCGGCAACCGGCGTCATCCTAATTAGTAACTCCCCGATGAAGTCTTTTCTAGCGGTACAAACTTCAGAAATTAGTGCCAGTACCATGACTTATAATAAAGCGCTTAGCATCAGTGTTTTTGTGCGTGTGTGTATGTCTGTCAGTTACGAAATTCACAGAAAGAGCTGCAGCCAAGCTATCGAGCTACAATTTTGCATAACATACCGTACCAGCATGTAGTCTCATTGTCAGATGAAGGAAGATCCGGTTCGATAATCGGGTCCTTCAAAATTAGCACTTCAAGCGGGTCCATGCGAATTTTGGCATGCAAAACTAGGTCGCAATTCGACTTTTTGCAAGGTCAAGAGATTTGCCTGACAAGTAAATCTGGCCCCATAAATTTTAGTCCAAAAAGTGCTCAAAGAGGCTGCTTTTCTGCGGATGCAGCGCCGAAAAAGTGTGATCGCGTATATAGTCAATTTGGCAAGGTTCCACATAAGAAACAAAAAGATTTTTGCACGAGAATGTAGCTCGAGGTAACTATTATCTTTATGACGAAATCAAGTCGAAATAAATTCAGTAAGCCTTTCAAATTCGCATTTGTTTCTTTGCAATGATTTTTCTTTCTCAAAATTACCGATCTTACATGGAGACGCTTCAAGAATGAACAGTTGTTTACAATTCATTTGTGATGTTCATCATAGCGAATCATCGTAATGCGAGTATATCATCGTAATGCGAGTATGAGGAAGGCATAATGATGGCGGAGCCAGTGCGAATCTCCGCCAAGCGGAGATGACACACTGGTATTATACATATCCAATCAAATCAAGAGAGACATGGAACCAAGAGTCTTGGAAATGAGCAAGTTTTAATGTTACATGTTCGTCACGCATGCTGTACAATACGCATATCAAATTACACATGACTCGAGTATATGTAGCAGAGTAACCAAATTTACCCAATCATTTATGCGTGAACATCAACTGGAAGAGTACTATTTGTCAGTGGAGTTGCTGGTTTCACAATATTTGTTCATTTCTTCTTATCTTAGTCATTGACCTTAATTTTGCACTACTCGCCTCAAAAACCTGTTAACGCAAAGTTTCACAGGAAAAGTCTTTTGCAGTAAAGCCTTGATTCAGAAGCCTGAATCTGACGTTGAGCGTATCTTGAAGTAGTTCAAAAGAGCGTGAAAGTAGAAAAGGAGCAAGTGCATACGAAATTTTTTTTCGGAAACCCACTGATTGTCAACTGTTTTCGAGGTTGGCAATTTTCTCAGATCACTTACATCATAGAGAAGTTACTATTTCCATAAAGTGCGAGCTGAACGCAGCAGAACTTGTGCGCGCAAACGTTATCGGATTTCTGATGGTTGAGAACAGCGTGCACTGCCATTACGCTAGATTTCGCCATAAGCACAACAGACTTTTTTCACTATAGTTGCACTCATAGCACCCATAAATAGCAGTAGAATGTGCTGATCACAATATAGGAAAGATTTGAGTGGTGGTGTGACACATTGTATAGTCATATCTTCAATTCAAATTTCCAAATTTCGTGTTTTTTCACAATCCAGTGATGTTTTTAACGGTCTTCTATCTTACCCGCAAAATGAATGATAGGAAGTATCAAAAGGGGAAAAATTCGACTGTTATGCTCACCTTGCTGAGTGTTGAGCGACTCTAGAGATCCTTCCTGGATTCGTCTCTTAGTAAAGCAATTCGGACTGAGCATCAAAACGCTATGCTCACCCGGGTATAAAATATGAAACCAACAGAAGGCTAAGGAAACGATAAAACATTTTGCTTTGTAATGCAGCACGAATGAATCAGCCAGCTCTAACCAGTCCGAAAAGGTGTCATACTTCATGCTCCTTTCCCAATCATTATGTACTTCGGATTTGAGCACCGCAGATTTCTTATTGATGTATGCAACATTGAGCGTTTTTAGGAGATTGAAGGATCAGCCAAACTTGAAAAAGTAAACTTCTGCTATCCGTCGCGACCGGATGTCAAAGTACGGGTTCTGACTTTTGATTCCGACAGTATTTGGTGAACTTTTTTCCTGAGGGTATAACAGAGTAGTCGAATGCTGAGACTTGTACAAAGCAGTTTCTTTTCGAGGTGGCTCGAAACCTGAACCTATTCGCTCGCAAAGGACAAACTATTGCTTTGGTTGGAGCATCGGGCTGCGGCAAGAGCACAATCGTCCAACTTCTCGAACGATTTTATGCACCAGACAGCGGAGTTATAGTAGGTTTGAGGTGCATTAGGGAATGCGAGGTGCTTATCTTTGAAAGGGAGGGACCAAATATAAGGCTAACTTGTATGTGAGACTTTTGGATTGCTTTGAGGTGAGGACAAGAAGATTGTTTTTATCTTTTTTTCAATGCTTTAGAAAATTGATGACTACAACATAGAGAGAATCTGTCGCGCTCATCTAAGAAACAATATTGGTTTGGTTGGACAAGAACCTATACTCTTCAAAGGTGAAAGCCATCTTGAATGAATTAATCCTTTTTGACTGAGTCCTTCTCAGGCACAATCACCGAAAATATTACGTTAGGAATGAACAATGTTACACTGGAGGAAGTGCGGGAAGCATGCAAGCAAGCGAATGCAGCAACCTTTATCGAAGCTTTCCCTTTGGTAATCAACGTATTTTATTGCCTATATGAATACTTCAGACTTTCAGGGATACGACACAGACGTTGGAGAAAACGGAGGCAACTTGTCTGGGGGTCAAAAGCAGCGAATAGCTATAGCTAGAGCGCTGATACGTAAACCGAAGTTTTTGTTGCTTGACGAGGCTACTAGTGCACTTGACACAGAAAGCGAGAAGGTATGTAATACTTCCGGTATATTCTATGCACGCGCGTGGCAATCAAAATCACACCGGTACAAAGAAAAGTTACATTGTTGAGGATGGGAATGTAATGGATGATAAATTCTCTACATAAAACTCAAAGTTGTTCATGTATACTTTTGAACTGCCAAGAATTTTTGAAAGCACCGATTTTTTGCGAGCTGCTTATCAGCACACACAGGGACGCTTTTGGTCGGGAATCATCTCTCTATCCGCCATGGGTTCATCCCATGTAGCTCCGCGACTGGTCTGCTGGAATTCCTCTGCGAGCGAGATCCATGGAAGAGAGATCAAGCAATACATTTCAATGCAAATGAAGAAAGCGGGAAGCTCACAAAGGAAACATCTTGACTCGGTTTGGTCTTTCCCGTTCAGGTGCTTGTCAGTTAAAAGACCGTGGAATTAATTGCAAACGGACTTTCAATTATGCTGAACGGTAGTAAATGACGTTAGGATCATTCTCCTCCATCATAAGTGCATTGTCAATTTCAGCTTGAAATCTGAATTCGCTTGGATGAAAAGTTGCTTCAGGTACACATCTCTAAAGATCCCACATGTATTACCCAATTAAGGATGTCAGAGTCAAAGCAAGCATTCAAAAATTACTAAATTCCTCCTGCAACTTGAGCCCAAACAAACGCCTACATCTAGGTCTAGTGAGGGGTTTAGCACTTCTGAAAAACAGGTTTGTGTTGGCATCTCAAGAGAGTTATTATGGTATATATTTTGTTGGAGAAGGCCACTTCGAATCAAAAGGCTTTTCTCGTTAGCATTTGCTAATTGAGCGACTACTGTACCAACATGCTATTGATTTCTTTCCTAATAGGAAGACATTTATCCTCAAACATTCCAGATTATACAGTCTGCGCTTGATGAAGTTAGCCAAGGTCGAACGACTATTGCAATAGCTCATAGGTTAAGTACGATCAAAAATGCAGACAGGTTTGCTTTTCTCTTATCAACGCTTCATGAATAATGTGCTTGCAAATCTCAGAATCTATTATATTGAAAATGGTGCAGTTGTTGAATATGGAACGCACGAAGAACTGATTGAAGCCGATGGAAAATACGCAGCTCTTGTAAAAGCTCAAACGCTTGCCAAGAATGACTAGTACCACGCATTGGTCAACTTTCTTGGCCATAAAATTTGTTTGCTTGACCTTCGCTGTCAACGAATAACCTGAGTAACCTTTTGTTAATGCATATCTCTCCTTCGAAGAACTTCTCTGCTGATGACGAGTGCTACTTTGTTATCTCAGTGTTTGTCTTTTTCCATTATTGATATACTTAGTAATCCATTCGTTTCTGTCATTGACAATTTTAGCAGGAGTTGTTCAAGATGTAAGTTTCTCAACGCGGTGTTTGTTGTCCATCATATACGTATAAACATTAAAACTATGTACATAACTTCAGAAAGTTACTATTTGCACCGATATCGTTCAATCCTATCAATTAATGGTGAAAGCATGAAGTCGTTTCAATATTACGATAGCCATAAAAGGTTCTTAGTTAGAGCTGTTCACGTTCTTCCCATTCGTTTCCTTTCTTGACGAATAGTTCTTCTAACAAACCTTGTTAATAAAAGCAATCCTCAAAACACATTACTCCTACCTCTATTGCCTTCCACTCCTGTTCTCTCCTTTTCGCTGTCTCCCAAACCGGGCCGTAGTGCTCTTTGTAAAACTGAAGAGGCATTATTTGCTTACAAGTGTTTCAATACATTTACAGACTTTTTGCATCTGCAACTGCTTGTCATCACAGAAAAGTGCTTGCCATAAAGTCGTGGGAGCATCTGGATTCTTTTCTGGACCTGAAATAGAGAAATATTTTGAAAAAAACTTTCTGCTCTGAACGAAGACGCGATCGTAATTTTTTTAGTACAGAATGTGGGAAAGGGTTGTCCGAAAACGGCGTCATTATCCAAAGCGGTATCTGAATTACTATGACAATGATGACGGAGCCAGCTAAATACATATGTAACAGAGCAAGGCTATCGATAGACCTCCTTTAGCGCAACAGTAATAACCTTCCAAACTCCTGCACAACATAGCAAGGCAGCATTCAATTTGCGAGTCGATGGCAAATCGCTGCCGCGCTTATAGCGGCAAAATGCGGCTACAAATTTTTGAGAATTCTTTTTTTATGTCAAACCTATTTATGATTGCTACACAGATGTTATTGAGCTGAAAGGAGATGTCACGCCGTTCTCATAAATGATCGTAAAACCATTCTTCAACTTATCCGATTTGACTGTGATTTGGTTGAAAAATAAGGAGATTCTATACGCGATTTATAGCACGCAAAGATTGCGGACATGTCGGCGTCTCTCTGATCAAGCGCTCTTTTTGTTCTCTTACCACCTACTGTCTCTTTCGTGCGCGAACTATCTAGGTCGAACGCACGGTCTTTGCGTGTTACGAATGCCTTTATATTTTGACCATAGCATTGCAGCATTCCTAATGGGTACTGATTTCAAAAAGAAAATCACATTGCTCGAGTTTCGTCTTGCTGCAAAAACGAGAAGGACAGGCGTGGACTTCAAAACAATGCTGTCAAAGATTCCGATATGGAGGTGGCTTATCCTTTGCCTCGCAATGTCGACGCCTGGTTACCAGTGAAGGATGATCCATCGCATGAGGATAAGCAATCCCGCACTTCTATTGCAGTGATTTGAGCAATAAGCGAGAACTTAAGAGTCTAGACACGCACTAGCGCGGGCCAAGAGAATCCTGTGACAGTTCCCTTCAGATCACTCTAACAGGTAAATAATACCTGAAATGGGAGTAGTTCCTTCGGTACAAGGACCATAAGTATACTCAAAAAGGTTAGATGTTTCAAGCAGATTGGCTTCGTCGAAGAATAGTCTCTAAAAAAAACTTTTGCTCTTACGTTTTATATTTTTACCTCACTGAATACCTCTTTTCGTGTCAGTTTCACGCCGTGTAGCCAGTACCAGTGATGAACTAGGAGTCCCATGGCAACAGCAAGAAGCCCGCATGTGAATGTAGATACGTGCACAAGACAGTTCACCAGATAAACTGTAAAAGTGTCGCTGATTCACGATCGAACCTTCCTAATCCATGCTTATAAAAAGCTTACAAGGAAATGGCGCTCAGATTTATCACCTGAGCCCAAAGCAATCCCTCTCTTGGTGGTGGTTGCAACGTACGAAACAAAAACTACCAGTACGCATTGCTTGGCCGCGATTCGTCCAGCGGCTGTCTCTCACCTGGGGGTAGGGGATCGAAAGCCGCCAGTTTGGGCCGCCCGCGGACTGCTGGTCCTGGAACGACATGCAACAACACTGCAAAAGGACCAGTTGGCCGCGAAAGGCGGCTCAAACTGGCGGCTTTCGTTCTCTTACCCTCATCTCGGTTGCCAAATGAAATTATGGAGGTCGTTATTGAAGGTGCCAGCCTCGTGCGCTGCGCAGGCAAAGAAAAATAGTGCGGCCGGGTGGAGACGCAGGAAGTGCACCAGACTGGACGTCGAGCACGTCGAGTTTGTCCTATGTGCGGGGACAAGGCACGCATAACTAGTTTCAACGCACCCTATATGCAACCGATATTAACAGCTGATTTATGTCCAAATAACCAGCGAGCGGCTCTTCTTACTTTCCTGAGTTTTTACTCGAAGTACTTTGCATGGGAAAGATGAGTTTAGATTAACCATAGAGTATAGTGTGAATCTATCAGAACTCACAGTTACACTAACTTAGTAATTATTTTTGCAACAACCAATTTTCCCTGTGCACTTTCTGTTTTTGCTTTCATGTTTTTGTTTTGTTTTGCTGTTTTTTCCTCACTACTAAATAATTCAGCAATTTTCTTTATTTTTATAATAACTACTAGCAAGCAGCCTGTAATACATGGAATAACATGGGGCTCGCATCTCCCACCTCTAGCTTTACTTTAGTAATATCCTGTACTGCAATCCACAGTGTTTGGAAAAGACATCAGTATGCGCCCTTATTGTGACCATGGAGGGGGCAGTACGCAGTTTTACAACTGTTACAAAGCAGATTAAGAGACATTCAAGCTTGCATGTGATCTACTTTGGAGCTTTTACGAGCCACTGTTCTGTCTGCCGCGTCTTTGCTCTGTTTGGTACTGCTCCATCAAATTAATGTATATGACGTAGTGACAGTGCGGCGCTCGAAGATCACCAAAAGGTTTGATCGCTCGTGCGCGCGCAAGTTCTGCGGCGACCAAGGCATGGCCTTGAGCAGCATGTACTTCAGTCGGCGTCGTGACCTCACTTTCTTTACGTCGAGACATATCTCGCGAGGTTTACTACCCTGATTTCACAACATTCTCACGAAGCAATTCGTTGGCTTTGCTCACCAAGGATTGCTAGGGTAACTAGAGACAACACCGAACTTGGAAAATTGGAAGTATTCTTGATCCAGGGTCTTGATGATGAAGATCCTGCAAGCAAAGCTTGAACATTATGTGCACATCTGACAGGTATTGACAGTCCTACCTGTCCCATCGCTGTCATGAACATCAATCACAGTATCGTCCATTTTCTGCAATTATAAACTACAAATGAGCAAGCCAGCATATCTTTTTTTATCATCAAAACACCTTATCTCGTTACTATCAGTTGCCTCTATCCCCCTTTCAAGTTGCTAGCGCATCATTGTCGATCTAGCCAGCTATTTTTTCCACTGTGTGATTTTTTGAAAACAATGGCATAAGTGCTATTGTTTTAGCGCAGCTATAGTCTCCTTGAGGAAGGCAAGCGAATTTGAAACCTAAAGATGCGAGTTAGTACTTACAAGCTAGCATATGATGCAGCTTCTTTATTCTCAGTTGGACAAGCCGTACATTGGGCCTCAGAAGTAAACGGCCTGGGCAGTAGTCTTGGCATTCCACCGTGGAATGCACTAGACCGACTGTTTGATAGGCAGATTTAAAATGGTCTGCCCACCTGAGAACACATCACGTGCGACTTGAGCACCAAAAAATAGTGTTCATGCATGATAATGTGTCATGCGCTTGACTCTGACTAATAACACAGCCAAACTTTTTGTGACACATTCACTTGACAAGAGTTCGATTAACCAGAACTCCTGGTGCAATTAGATCAGGCCCATCAGGACAGGTTATAGCAGCACTAACAATAAAAGACGAAACAGCAGCTTCTGCAACCAAAATTCGGACGCATACGCTTTCTATTGAAAGCTAGTTTTTTGCAGCCTAAAGGGCCGGGCATACATCACGCGATTTCATCGCCACAATTTCTGGTCGTCGCGATTTGCTGCAGGTAGCGACGAGATCGCGGCGACTAAGTCGCTAGTTGCTTGTTCATGGACATACTTCTGTGGCCATTCATGCACTTTCTCCCACTTGAGCACATACTATACCTTCTTAAACTACTTTAAAGGCACCGTCCACCCAGATTCTCGACTTCCAGGTTTTTGTCGTTTCGGACCTTTCTCATGTCCCTGATTCCAAATATGAGGTCGAGAATCCGCGAAAATCCCAAAAATCCCCATTCCGGAGAACACACAAACCGGCTTTCCAGAACGGTGATTGGATGAGCGCGCACAAATGGGCGGGCATGGATGGGGAGGGCGGGCGTTGTTGGGGGTCCTCGTGCATCTTCGCTATTCCCAAGCGATTTTCTCGCTTCCGAAGCGGCATTTTGCGCCGCGACTTGGGCATTGGCTTGATAGGAGGCCCTACAGTTATATGCTGCCAAGTGCTCAACACCCTCAACTTAGAGTGGACGGTGCCTTTAAGTATTTGTATTACATTCGGCTTGATTTTTTCATTTGTATTTTTATTTTGTAGCCCTTAATCAATTCCAACCGCAGGATCACATTGAAACTCGACTCCGTTCCAGTATCTGGGCCTCATTGTTTCAAAGTCGCAAATTTTGCTCAAACTCGGTCCAAAGGGGTTATTCGATCCACTGATGCCAGTTATCATAATTGTTGCGCTTGGTAAAACGGCATTTTCTGGGGCCACGGTAGGAACGTGAGGAGACAAGCATAGATTTGGCTGAAATTCCGTCTAGGGAAGTCATTCAACATGCTGATCACAAAAATCATGCTCGCATCGCGTTTTGGGGCATACGTGTTGAGTTGCGGTGAGTAAATAAATGGCAGATGTCAAAGTGACAGACTTGCATGAATCTTTGAGCCGTGAAGTTATTTGATGTTTTGACCACGAATACTGTGTTCATTTCGCATGATGTCTTTACCAGACTTTTTGATTTGAACTGACCCACGAAAAGTTGCTAATTGTTGTTATGGTTGGCACAGATTGCTAGAAAATGGTGCTTTCCTAATCAATCATCATGATAATCATGTTTGGTGAGCCAAGAAGCCCCCTCCCCCACAACAAATTTAGAGCGAATCCGCGATTTTGACCCTCTATAGTAAACTCACGGTAGCCCCAGAAAATGGCGCTACCGTACAAAATAACCATGAATTCTGCACCAGCGGGTTATATAACCCCTCCAAACCGAGTCTGAACGAAATTCACGACTTTGAAAACTTGTGTCAAGGATAGCACCAAAAATGGATGCAAGAAATTCGATTTACGGAGAAGCAATGCACTCTGACAAAATAGAACTGTATTTAAAATAGTAGACAAGAAAACAGCCCAAAAGCCTAAGAAATGATCATAAAAACTTTTAGAGAATAAGTTCAACCTTAGCGATTAGGTCGCGTTGCTCGTTTGAATTCAGTGACGCGATATCGCTGAGATTCGGGCAAATCGCGATGATTTCAGTGAAGGAAGTATGCCTGGGGAAAAAATGGTCAGGGATTAGTCGCGCCGAATAACTATCACAGTCGAATGGCAAAATGATCAGCATGCAATGGCTCGTAACAGTTGCTTCCCGAGAGAATCGCCAGGCGATGAAATTGCGTGATGTATGCCCGGCCCTTAAGGCCTCGGACAGAGTCCTCGTCGCGACTCAATCGCTACAAGACAAGTGTTACGAGTTCATTGCATGCCGATCTTCTTGTATTTCGGGTGATAGTTGGTCACGACTAGTCGTGTTGGAAAACTATCACAACCGAAATGCAAGCAGATCGGCTTGAACTCGTAACGCCTGTATTTAGCGATTGATTGCTACGATCAAATCGCGTGAACTCTGTCTGAGGCCTAAGTCGTCCAAATGTTAAATAATCTAGAAGAAACAATTAATCTTAGCTGACAAGCTCCATTTCCAAGAGGTTTGCGTTGTTCAGAAAACGCAATCTTTTGAAAATGTTTTGTTTTTGATTTCCTATCATCAGCAATCTCATAAATGCAACAGGTAGAGAATTTTCTGTCTCGTACTCTCTCACTCAAATGAACCTCTATGGAACAGCGTTCAGAAGAAGCATCACGAAAAATTTTTGGTGGGATTTTTGGTAATGGAAGCCTTCTCAGATAATCGCCGGGGCAGGCGGCCATGCGAATTTTGAGCAAGCGCGCAACGGAAAAATAGTTTGCTGATTTCTTACGGTCCGCCTGCAGAAATTTGGAATAATTTTAGCGATTTTTTAGACGAATGCTTGGAGAACAATCGCGGTCTACTCATAGATTAGCTGCGGCGCAGTGGCCGCATTCTCGCGGACTTTCCACAAGAATATGCAAAATTTTCGGGGGCCGCACGGTCCTTTGTGGAGGACAGCGCAGCCCCCAGGTACTTTCCGCTGAGAGAAAGTACCTCAAACTTGAGTAATTAAACCAACGGTGACACCTCTGCCACACAGAGTCTTACCTGTGCTCGACGTACGCTCGAAAATGCGTCAAAAGAGTCCGAGCGTTTGCTGAAATTTTGGCCAGCGCTCGCTGAAAGAAATTATCGTCGATTCGTTGACCGTACAGACTGCTCAGACGCTACGGACCACGCGCGGCGCGGTTAAAATGTTGCGAGAGCACGATTTTAACAATGGCGAGTTTGTATTGGAGCAAGCTTTTACCTCGCGGCGCGTGCTCCCCGGTTATGTCCAGTCCGTACAGTCAACGAATCGACGATACTTGCCGAGCGCTTGCAAAAAATGCTGTATTGCTGCCCGCTGGCAGAATATGCGACCGTAAAGGAAGTGCCGCCGCTGAAGGTTTGGCCACGCCCTAAAAATTTGCTGACCGCCTGCAGAAAAGCGCGAGTTTGCCGACCGCCTGCCCTCGGCGATTATCTGAGTTATACTACTCAAAAACGGCGTAGCCTTTTCAACATAACAGTATCGTTGTCATACTAGCAAACCCGGCTCACTGCTGTTTTGCATTGGGTTCAAAGATTCGTGCGTTACTCGCAAGCAAATCAATAACCTCTTTAACTAAAGCCGATTTCAACAAACATCTGCAAGCTTTCCAATTTTTGGGCACGACGGACGTTGGCCTCCCGCCGCAAAAAACTCCGCGGTCAGCCGTCGCCGAACTCGCAATGACCGCAATGAGCAACACGCACAGCCACTGTGCTGTCGTTGCCGGCGTGCAGAAGACAAGAATACGGAAGAAGCTCAGTCGTGAAGATATAGAACAATCAATGAAAAAACAAGGCAGTTTTCACATTGCGCTGTTTCCTGTTTACCTTGTTCGTATTATTGTTGTTGCATATTCCATCGAAATAGTCTATATTCTCTATTTTGCAGAGTCATGCTTGTGTTTGTTCTTGTAGATGCGAGGAGAAGCGCCATCATCCGTTATAGTCGGCTTCATCCAATTTTCCTTCCAAAACAACCGCCTGGATGATCCCAATTCTTGATTCGACCTTGCGCGCGTATTGCACGAATTGCACCAGATCTGCAACGAAAAGCATTACCCCGAGTACGAAAGCAAGACTGAAAAACGAACGGTTCATACTTAAGATTATATGAAAACAAAACGAACTAGAATCAAGAGATTTAGGCAATGGAAATGCCTTCATTTAGACGTGCATTTAGATCCTTTGCGTGCATCTACGGACAGCGGTCGGCACCATCACCCTGGGCGTACTCGACCGCTAGTCATTTGTCGGCACCACCACGTCTTTGCGTCTCCAATGAAGACGCACTATTTCTCGACTGTCTGCGCGACGGGCATGCTGGTGCTGCCTTGTCGTGCCGGCGGGGTTGCAGCGGCGTTAAGCCGGGCATATGCCTCGGTCACGTCGCCCATCCTTTATCAAGGGGCGGCAGCAGAGAGGCATTTGCCGGGCATTTGCCGCGCTCCGAGCGAGTCGTCACGACTCGGTGGGGGTTTACTACAGGCCCAGGAATGCAATGGCGTGGCTATTTCAAAATGCAATTTTTTATGTTCACAATCTGCTCACTTGATGGATATGAAGAAATAAATCTTGTTTGAACCTTTCTGCGATGATAGTGCCGGCATTTCCTCTTACCGCACATTACAACCTTTTTATACGTCACTTTATGAAAAGTGAAGTGCTTTCGCTAAAAGTTTGTACGAAAAGCAGCTGCCCGTGTTCAGAGAGGAAAGCAATACTTTACATCCTTCATAACGAATTTTCTTGCTAATTCTTTTGCTAACTCTTCTCCTTATCAACGTGAACCACAGATGACCACGAAAGCTTTTCAAAAGGAAGTTTCGCCTTATACTCATTCTCCCGAGACCTTTGCGGGATGGGACGATTTTGCAACAAACAACTTCAAAAGCTCTGATTTGCTTTCCATTATGAGTATCACTTCACAAAGTAGATGCCTGTAATGACAGTTCGTCGAAAATCCATTCTCAGAACTTTGTATAGTTATTTGAAAAAAGTTGAAAGCAACTTTTGTCAGTGTACAAAATAAACCCGATCAGTGAGACGATCAGTAAAACAACAAATTATTTGACGTCCTCAGTTCCTTCGCAGGAATGCGTCGGACTTCTCATAGTTGCTGAGTCTACTGAGTGACCGCAACCTTGGCAAGCCGGTTTTTTTCTCTGTCAGACTGAAAGCGATCCTATTAAGATTTTTGTCGTTAATATGGGAGCGACATCTTCAAAAGTGTCCCTATGTTTGGTACTAAGACTTTTCAAAAGTTTCACGAACTCGAAAGCAGAACAAGTTTCATTGGCGGATTACCATCGTCCGACTATTAGATTACGCTTCTATCCCATCCTCTACGTCAGCAAAAGTTTTTCAAACTCCTGGATTGAGTTCTGTCAGCGAAATGCTCAAAGTAGGCAGATCTGAAAAAAAGCAACGATTTCGGAGAGTCACTTCTCAGCAAGAATGTCGGCGATTTGCCTAGCAGCGCGTATGCGCTCAATTTTATTCCGCATATCTGAATCGTCTTCATCCGACGTGAAAGGGTCGTTTTTCGAAGCAATTTATGGTTGTCAGAAGTGCCAGTCAAGCAAATTTGAATCCCTTGTTTCTTGAACATAGTTCGAGCTCTCTCACTTTTGCTTTCAAAGTCTCTTGCTAAATACACACTTTATCGAAAACTTCTAAATATAGACTTTTCACATTTACTTACCCCAACTCATTATAAAATTGAATGATAGTAGGCTAATCGCCGTAATGGAACTGCAAATAAATGGAATTTGTGTTGGAACGAGACATTTTTGGAAATGCATTATTACCAGAGCGTAAAAAGAAATGTATTGTTCTCATATATCAACCTGCAAGCTCCATTTCATGTCGAATGTGCACGAAACGGTGCTAAAACCATCATATCTCCGTGAGATTCCATTTATTTGCAGCTCTGTCTTCTATATTTTACATATTCAGCAGAGGAACAACGTAGAGCGCATTTTAAGATGAGATCAGATGAATGTGCATAGTCGTAATTAGATCTGCAGTTAGGTTTTGGAGTAATTTGTAGTAATTTTTTCCAACTTCATTATCTTTTCTACATCATTTTGAACCCGTCAAAAGAAACAATAAACCTACAATGTTCTCTTAAAAGAAGGATACTGACAATTTCTTTTTTGCAGCTAATGTTATAAATTAGATTATGCAAACTAGCACTGGAAGTCTAATGTACCCAGATATTTACAGTGCTGGCCATAATTATAAAGCCAATCTAAAAATCGTCGTAATTTTCGTTCTTGTTAATGAATCTGTCTGAAACTTTGCTGTATTGTGCGCATATCAACCTAACATGACCCTCAAAATGACTCCCAGTCTTATTGAGTTTGAACGGAGAAAAACGAAAAAAATTTAAAAAGCCCTTAATGAAAGCTGGACAGAATTATAAAGCCACCTGGTTTTTCTAATCACTATCGCATTCGTTGACTCTCAAATTTTTTTTGCACAATTACATCTACAAATATGAAACATTTGCAACACCTACGGCCTGTCATCCTACTCAGATAGAAGCGATCACTGCATTTTTTGCTTTCAAAAGCACCAAAAGTCAATCTGCTTCAACATGCAAATGGTTTGAAGAGTTTTCAGTTTCTCTTCTTTATTTCAAATGATAACCTTGGAATCTACTGACCCTTCTGGATAGATGAGGTGAAGAGCGTTTCTATGAACTCTGCGTAATTGCTGATATTGACGGACAGACTCCACCTCGCCATAGGTTTGACGCATTTTTGCACCACAAAACTCGATTTTCAAGGAACAGAAAATACTGTAATGTAGCCATTACGACAGTCATACAACAGTGAACTTGTGCGCATGGCTAGGAAAAAATTTCGGGATTTAGCACTCTGGTTCAGCCACAGTTGACATCCACTGAATGTTGAGTGGAGCACTCTACACAATCAAAGCCAACTCAGATTATGAGATAATTTAGGAGACGCTTAAACTACAAAATCTTAGCTAATCTCTTTCATCGGGTGAAATATACATGAAACACAAAGGGAAATAAGGAGATCTAGAGTTATATCGAATCTTCTTCTCTCAGGGAATTTTTGTAAAAAGTTTTTCAGTTCTAAATCGCAACTGCATCATTAGGGAAAATCAGAAGTTGTTGCAAAAGCTGCATCAACCATGTAGGCAGTGTGGTAAACCAAATTCAGTGCTTTATAAACATTGCAAACAGAGTTTTGTGGGGTAAAAACGTAACAACATTATGGTGAGGTTGGAGTCTATGCGTCAATATCAGCGATTACGCAGAGTTTATGGAAGTCACCTCATCTATCGAAAATGCTCAATAGATTTTATTGTTATCATTTAAAATATACCAAGGGCTTGAAAACTTTTCAAACCAGTTTCTTGTCAAAGCAGATTGACTTTTGATGCTTTTGAAAGCAAAAAATGCACTGATCTATTTGAGTAGGATGACAGGCTGTAGTGTTGCAAATGCTTCATATTTTGGGATGTAATTGTACAAAAAAAATTTGAAAGTCAACGATGCGATAGTGATTAGAAAAATCAGGTGGCTTTATAATTTTGTCCAATTTTCATTGAGGACTTTTTCAAATTATTTCGTTTTTCTCAGTTCCAAACTCAACAAGACTGAGAGGTTTTAAGGGGTCATGGTAGGTTGACATGCACACAATACAGCAAAGTTTCAGACAGACTCATCAACAAGAATGAAAATTACGACGATTTCTAGAGTCGCTTTATAATTATGGCCAGCACTGTATTGTACAATACTTGCACTTCAGAAATCCTTAGAATTTACAGAAATTGCACCAATTGCGCACATTTATGGATAGGGTTATAGAACTAGCTAGAACTAATATTATATTTTATACGTAGACTCTATCATATACTGACCAATAGACCATTTATAACGCGTAAGTACGGAATTCCTAGTACTGGACTTTTGCCTCTTTTACATTACCTCCATGATTCAGAGGGGGGGGGGCTGACGCTAACGCGCTCTAAGGTCGCCGGCGAGATACTCTGATTTGAAAATGAAATTGCTAATTGTTTGAATGACACTTGTCATTTCTTTTGCGTATACGTTTATGTTTGCGTAATTTACACTTTTTCGCTCAGTCTTATATTCTTCTTCTCGTAGCTTAGACCTTATCTTTGATTTTGCTATTTTTGAAATTTCCTTGGGAATTACTGACGAGGGGCACCAGTAAGTTGCACTACCGGTACAGTCCTAAGCCCAGAAATCGGATAGTGTAAAAACATGCAACATTGAATTTCTTGCGTTCCTATTTAGTTATAAGACTTTTGTCAGATGCTTTTTATCGCAAAAACACAAAATCTGTCTTATTGCTATAATTGCTTGAGACATTAAGGATCGCATGTCAACTATATGGTATGTCATGGATATGTGGTGTCGCAATAACTGACATGTGGGACCGAGTGACGCACGTATTGTGTCACGGCCTGAAATAAGAAATGACGAGTACAGGTTACTGTAGGGAGAAAGCGCAAAAGGATTATCAATATAGTAGGCGCGTACACGACTCGCGCGCATCTTCACCGTTATAAGCGCTGCATCACATCATCAACAGGTTTTCGATAGCTTCTCAGGCAGGTTTCGTAATGATCCAAAAGTTCCGCAACAGTTCCAGAACGGATCTTGCGCTGTGCTGGAACTGCGCCAGTGTGGAGCCGCCTGCATTCGGTTTTGGGCAGCGGGAGTTTGAGACTTTTGACTTTTTCACGGTTTCTCTCTCGTATTTCACTCATTTTAGAATCTCTTCTACCCCCGCTTCTCCTTGTGACGAGAAAAACTGCAAACCTGAAGCGGGGTTTTAGAATGAGCGCAGTTCTGCTTCTATGCATCCGGAAAATGTATCTTTGTGTCTTCCTGATTCGTGCATTGTCCCTTCGTGATTCTTGTTCAAACCTACTTCATGTGTTCGAGAAAGTTGTTTATGCACCTTTTGATAAAGGCACGCAGCGGCTTCCTGGAAATATGAAGTAGGCCCAAACAGAAATAACGGGGAGCGTATGGACAAGTGCACAAAGACCCATCTTTCCGGATACACGAAGCAGACCAGCATTTATTCTTCAATTTCGCTTCAAGTTCGCAGCTCTACAAGGAGAAGCGAGGTAGAAAAAGAACGGATAAGCAATGATATGGAAAAAGGAAAAGGGCTGAGAATGCTCGGGGGATTTCGGGTCACTTTCATAAGAAAATCTAAGCTACATTCTTATGCTAAAGAATAACCGCTATAAATCAAAACGAACTTTTGCCAGATGAAAATGACCGTATTCAAAGTCTGCTTGACCGACTTTTGTGTTCAACAGCCTTTAAGTCAGCCAAAATTGCCTTCCATCATTACAGTATGCGGCACCCAATCATTTGATGAAATTCTTCAACGAGGCTATCCTCCACCAATTGCAAAAGCTAAATATCTTCTCATTTTTGGTTGCCATTTTGTTTGGATATCAGGTAGTCGCCATTCTAATAACCTTGACAATTTTGAATCGATAGCGTTATCGAGTCTTCAGTCATAAATCAGTTTCTCTTCTTCGCATAAGCTACTAGCAAGGGAAGTATCGCCAACTCGTTGACTGTACGGACTGGACATAACCGCGGAGCGCGCGCCGCGAGGTAAAACGCTTGCTCCAATACAAACTCGCCATTGTTAAAATCGTGCTCTCGCAACATTCCGCGCCGCGCGTGGTCCGCAGCGGTTCGGCAGTCCGTACGGCCAACGAATCGACGATATTTTTGGTAAACTTAGCCTTTTAGCAGGAAATCTGTGGCAACGATCGCTTTGAAATTCTGACTTCAAAACCATGCTCGAAATCTGCGAAACGATTTCTTCAAAAGGATTATCAGGGCCTTTGACCCTGGAACATGGCAAGGATTGCCTAGGGTATGGGAGTCAAGAACATCAAATTACGTCATTTTTGAATAACTCTAATCAACTTGTCATGTACCGATGTATTGTGGCATTAAATACAAAAATTTCTTGTCATTTGGCAAAAGTAACGATTCGGCAGGTTGTGAACTGTATCCTGCTTCCCGCCTAGCCCTACATCACTGCATCAGAAGCATCTATTGCAATTCTTCCACTCTCCCTTACACGTTACAATCCTCTCCTCTGCACTTTAAAGGCGATGACCTATATACTTTTTTGAGAGTTGTTTACAGTTTACACACGGGTTCGAGATCAGTGCTCCAAAACGAGTACATCTATATATGTCTTGTATGCAAGGCGCTGTCACCAAAGGTAC